>VCII01000435.1:212073-682393 GCA_006030095.1 Triplophysa siluroides
ATTTCCCATAAGCCTTTGGACTCATTAGTCAGTATTGCATTACCTGTGTCTTGTTATCTGTTGCTCCTCTGTTGCTCCACCTTCGTTCGCCTTTCTGGCACAAATCTCACGTATGGGCGGGATTTATAACCACTTTACTCTCATTGCTTAGTGATATTTGGATTGACAGCTCCCTTACAAAGGCAGTGCAGTGCAACGAATTTTAGGGAACGATATGCATGCTGTTATCATTATTATTTGTACTTAAAACTACTTCTTTTTAGTTATTATATTCCCAGATAACAATTGTGGTTAACAGAACGTTCCCATAACGTTTTTCTAAGGTTCGTTTTTGGTTCTTCAGGAAAGTTTTCTTTACGTTAATAGAACGTTAGTTTCTGGTTCCATAACGATAGGGGAACATTCCCAGAACGTTAGCCTAAAATATTTTCTCGGGTCCGTTTTACCTCACTACACGTCAGTAATAAATACATCCATGCTGTGTTTTTATCCATCGCTTGTCTAACCTTAATCTAATTAAAATAAGTAAAAAAAAAAATATATATATATATATATAAATACATAAAATATACAATATGGAGGATGAACCATTAGATCATTCGTTAGCCTAATAATTATTTTTTCATTAGCCTACTGAAGTAGCCTTATTTTCGATTTAAACAGCACTGTAACGTTATATCATTTCTAATAAAACCATGTGTGTAGGCCTACCTCAACATCAGACATTTTAGACATTGAAATAAAATAACCAATGACTTCAACACAATATTTAAAGCAGATTTTTATTGACAGAAGAATAAACATTTAATTATCTTCAGGCTAACAATATTCTTGTCTCACCACAGAAGTAAAGCGCGGCTCCGTCTTTAGATACAATCAAAAGCCCCGAGTTTCAGTCCTTATATCATGGTCTTTTGATTTAGATGTGTCAAATCCATCGAAATCACGAAAATATAAGTTTACTCTCAAAACTTTTTAAAATAAAAAATGTAAATAATAAACCGCTACACTAATGTGTTAGTCAGTAAAACGAACGTTATTTTCTGGTTGCAAAATAATAACCAAAAGAGAACCACCAGGAACGTATTTTCTGGTTATTAAAAAAAACCAGCCTGCAACGTTCTGGGAACGTTATTTTCTGGTTCCAAAAAATAACCAAGAGAGAACCAAAACGTACGTTAGGGGAACGTTCTGTGTTTTATTGTTTGTCCGTTTAGGGCTGCTGTACAAAACATGGCGGTGAATTCAATGTATGTGGGCTGCTTTGTATGTAGATATAAACAGCTTATTCTATGGTATTACAAACTATAAGGTCTATACATTTAACACAAATGTAAGGTCTTTAAACATGTTTTTATGACATCTGACAAAAAGCATGTCAGACACGTATTCCAGATGAGCAAACATAAAAAATTACGTCTTGCAGATTCAGACATCAAATAGACATCTCCGAGATGTATGTGACATCAAGGATAACAACTGTATGTTGGTTTTTCCATGGGGCTGTTACAATATCAAATTTCATGGCAAAAATAATTCACCAAAATGATATCTATAAAGTTGGAAAAAAAAGAAATTAGTCAATACATTTTTCTCCTCTTCTGAATCAAATGAAAAATTGTGCTGACCTAAAATACGAAGGTTAAACTGTTTCCTCAGGTTAGTTCATGAACATTGTCTCAATCCTGTAAAAACATGTTTTATATATTGTCTTATTGTTTAAATTTAGCTGAAATGCCTAATAGACTTTAATAGCAGGTTCCATTTTGTAACATTTTCCTCACAGACATGTTCACAGCTTTAAGATCCGTGTCTGAGTTAAATATAAAAATTAAAGTGTGACAAAGACCCGGTCACTTCTATAAATGATGTGAAAAAAATCGAAGAAAGAGAGACAATGCCATCAGTTTCCCAAAACAAGAAGTTTAATTTTGTCTAGTGTTCATCTTCAGTATTTAACATCACAAAAGAACACTATTGTCATATTCATGACATGTGTTAAATTAAGTTGGTTAAATTATTCATGTGTTATTGTCATCAGTGTTGCTTCAATGTAACTTCAAATCAAAATAAAAAGTGAGTTTTCATGATCATTTCCACCAATTCAATTCAATTCAATTCAAGTTTATTTATATAGCGCTT
The DNA here is from genome assembly GCA_006030095.1 of Triplophysa siluroides. Taxonomy (NCBI): domain Eukaryota; kingdom Metazoa; phylum Chordata; class Actinopteri; order Cypriniformes; family Nemacheilidae; genus Triplophysa; species Triplophysa siluroides. Next base: position 214,216 of record VCII01000435.1, read on the forward strand.
TTCACAATGTGCATTGTTCCAAAGCAGCTTTACAGAAGCAAAATAAGAAAACACAGATAAACAGCACAGTGCATAGTGTTTATAGAACAAGCAAGATCATTCTAATAGATAATATCTAATAAATTAATAAATAGATAAATAGATGCAGTCTCCCGGTGAGCAAGCCAACACTGCCCTGCTGTGGCGAGGGAAAAACTCCCTTATTGATTGATGGAGAAAAAAACCTCGGGAGAAACCAGACTCAGCCGGGAGGGCCAGATCCCCTCTGACGTGTCATAGCTGCTCTCAGTGACCCCGACCAAGAGTCACCGAGCAACATCCCCGAGGAAGGGGGGGAGAGCCCACCAGCAATAAATACTAAAGATCCAGGACTATTAAAACACCTCAGTGGAAAGAGTTGGCTTTACATACAGACTGATGCCAAAACACAACAGACTTACAACTTGTTGTGAAACGTCTGTTTGACATCCTTCAGAGAAGAATAACCTGCTCTTCCTACCAGAGGTGTAAACATCAAATACACATTCTACATCACACATACTTATTGCACAACTACAACATCTTTTCCTCAAGTCCTTCAGAGAAAACGCAGAGCGACTGCAGCGAGCAGACCAAGAGCAGCTGAGAGAGGAAAAAAGAATAAGAGAGCGGTATTTAGATTTTGAGCTTTGTTGCATTTGTAAATGAGTGTAACATAACACAGCGCAGGAGAACTTCAGAGATGTTTACTGACCATGACTGAACAGCGAAGTGCTGCCACTTGTAGTAGGTTTTGTGGTTGGTGCAGTCGTGGCGGTGGTGGGTACGATGTTGGTGGAATTAACATCAGCCAGATTTACAGAAACAGAGGAGCCGAAAGCGCTCTTCGGCTGTCCGAGATCAGTGCCTATAAAGAAAAAAGAGGAAATGATCAGACTCAGCTTCAATTGTCTTCGTTTCTTTTGGTGTATTGTTTACTTTCAGTACATGTCAAAATCAAACACCCACCATTGGTTGAACCCTTAAAGACCTCAAGGAATGCAGAAAGGTTTTTGATATTAAAGTTGATGCCTAAGACGTCTACAGTGTTAATGGAGCTCAAAGTGATGGGGATTTTGAAAGCACACTGAATCAAACTCGGTTCTTTCAGACTGTACTGGATGTTGCTTGCACCGAACTGTGAAAATGGAGAGATCAAAACACAACTTTATATTATTCGGAAATACACTGTAAAAACATCAACTTTCTTTCAAATCATATGAATTCATAGTTTACAAGTCATTGGAATTTATTACATTTTTAAAATATGAGGTTTACCAAATGCAACTAGATTTTTAAAGCCTTTTTAATACAATTAAAAAATTAGAGAAAAAATAATTTCAGAGTGAAATCTGCTGATACTGATTGTGAAGAGTAATTGACTATTTCTGAATGTTATTCATTCATATAATATCTATTCATATTTAACATCAAACTGGTGATGTTTCTAAACATTTTCTATATACAGAGCAAATTCATTTCATATCCCCATCCTCTTTTGATTGACAAGATATATCGGCTCTGATCAACGGCTGTTTTTAAACTATCGGCCGATAGTGTGAAAATGTGTTTTTATCGACCGATACCGATTATTGGCCGATATATTTATGCATCTCTAAATAAAATTCAAATGACTTGTAAAGCCATTCAGCTTTTTTACAGTATGCTTCATACACTTGAAGCATTCATACACTGTAGTTTTGCAGCAGTTTGCCAGTAACTTACTGTATATTTAATTTAAAATTTTGTTTTAAACATAAAATGAGTTCCTTATATTCTCTTTCATAAAACAAGACCAAATATCTCAGGTCACTTTAATTGTTATGTAAATGTATCGTTATTTAAGAAGTTTCAAATCATTTTACTAAAAAACAAGACAAAAATCATTGTCACTGTGCTAGTGCCAGTCCCTTCTTGCTCATTTTGAATTTCAAAAGTGTTTTAATTTTGGTTAAAGTAAAGTAGAACTCAAATTGAAAACCATACTAATATAAAAGTAATTAAATCTATAGTTATTTACTGGAAAACCTGCCGCAAAACTACAGCGAATTTTACAAACCCGATTCCAAAAAAGTTGGGACACTGTACAAATTGTGAGTAAAAAAGGAATGGAATAATTTACAAATCTCATAAACGTATATTTTATTCGCAATAGAATATAGATAACATATCAAATGTTGAAAGTGAGACATTTTGAAATGTCATGCCAAATATGGGCTCATTTTGGATTTCATGAGAGCTACACATTTCAAAAAAGTTGAGACATGTAGCAATAAGAGGCCGGAAAAGTTAAATGTACATATAAGTAACAGTTGGAGGACCAATTTGCAACTTATTAGGTCAATTGGCAAGATGATTGGGTATAAAAAGAGCCTCTCAGAGTGGCAGTGTCTCTCAGAGGTCAAGATGGGCAGAGGATCACCAAGTCCCCCAATGTTGCGGCGAGAAATAGTGGAGCAATATCAGAAAGGAGTTTCTAAGAGAAAATTGCAAAGAGTTTGAAGTTATCATCATCTACAGGGCATAATATCATCCAAAGAGGACATACAGGAATGCTACTGTAATGGAAATCACAACATGGGCTCAGGAACTTCCAGAAAACATTGTCGTTGAACACAATCCAACGTGGCATTTGCCGTTGCCGGCTAAAACTCTATAGGTCAAAAAAGAAGCCATATCTAAACATGATCCAGAAGCGCAGCCATTTTCTCTGGGACAAGGCTCATTTAAAATGGACTGTGGCAAAGTGGAAAACTGTTCTGTGGTCAGACGAATCAAAATTTGAAGTTCTTTTTGGAAAACTGCGACGCCATGTCATCCGGACTAAAGAGGACAAGGACAACCCAAGTTGTTATCAGCACTCAGTTCAGAAGCCTGCCTCTCTGATGGAATGGGGTTGCACGAGTGCGTGTGGCATGGGCAGCTTACACATCTGGAAAGGCACCATCAATGCTGAAAGGTAGATCCAAGTTCTAGAACAACATATGCTCCCATCCAGACGTCGTCTCTTTCAGGGAAGACCTTGCATTTTCCAACATGACAATGCCAGACCACATACTGCATCAATCACAACATCATGGCTGCGTAGAAGGATCCGGGTCTTTCACCCATAGAAAACATTTGGCGCATCATAAAGAGGAAGATGCGACAAAGAGGACCTAAGACAGTTGAGGAACTCAAAGCCTGTATTAGACAAGAATGGGACAACGTTTCTATTCCTAAACTTGAGCAACTTGTCTCCTCAGTCCCCAGACGGTTGCAGACTGTAATAAAAAGAAGAGGGGATCCCACACAGTGGTAAACATGGCCTTGTCCCAACTTTTTTGAGATGTGTTGATGTCATGAAATGAAACTTATTTTTCCCTTAAAATTATACATTTTCTCAGTTTAAACATTTGATATGTCATCTGTGTTGTATTCTGAATAAAATATTGAAATTTGAAACTTCCACATCATTGCATTCTGTTCTTATTCACAATTTGTACAGTGTCCCAACTTTTTTGGAATCGGGTTTGTATATTTAAAAATGAAATCCATATGTCTATTTTAAAAGTTACTTAAGAAATGACTAAGGACCAGAGCTCAAATGATATGATCAGAAATGTCTTACTAAAGTTGTTGTCATCAGGCTATTGTTTGTGAAACTTCCGATTTTGAAGAAGAACGTTCCATTGTTATTTCCACAGACAAAGACAGCATTAAGCCCCTGCGCATAAAAGACAAGAACATGTTATGAAGAAAAGAAATGATTCTTGAAAACTGCTGGTAGAGATGTAGATGAACAAACATTTCTCGGTTATGTATTTACAGTTCCTGTTTATTTATAAGACTCTCCGTCCACTCTTTGACAATGGTTTTGCCTAATGTTTGCTTGCCCAGTGAAATAATCTGTACCCATTCAAGTCCCGCTCACGTTTGTTTGTTTGTTTCACCGTTGTGCAAGTTTGTAACACGTCTTCCATGATTTACATTTGGAAAATGTTTGGGCTTATTGTGATCCTTTGGCTGATCGTGTGTGATCTCAGGAGCGCAACATATGCTTGCCCGGATATGTATGGCAGCAACAAACTTACCTATTCTCGTCAAGATCTCCTGTCTATCCAGGGCCTACTTTCTTCAGGCTTAAAACCATCAGATTTAATACCAGCGGACATCTTCTGTAAGCCAAGGAAAGCGAGGATAGTACGAACGAGGTTGCGGGGCATCCTTTAATCCCTACCTTCCCTCGATTATGATGGCCAATGTACAAATTACCCTTTATTGAACCCTGCATCTGTCTCTTGCCTCATAACAGATAATGACTCAGTTACAGCATATCATCAATCTATTGATCACTTTACTTGTTGGTGCATAGACAATCACATTCTTCTCAATGTCACTAAGACAAAGGAACTACGTTTACACACTCGGCACAAGCTCACTAATATCTCTTCAAAGTAATTCGTCTTTCTTTTCCTAATTTGTCAGCTCTTATAGACCCTTCTGTCATGAAGGGTCTATAAGCAGGGCAAATGTTATAATAAAGAACTTAAATCATCCTCTTAACCCATGCTTTATCCCTTTACCCTCGGATCACAGATATAGACAGTTACCTCAAAAAATGGTGCGCTTTGGGAAGAGTTTGGTACCCTAAGCCCTCAGGGTGTTAAACTCGCAGGAATCGTGAAGTGGGTAATTATAGAATTACTTTGCAGCTGCTATCAATCCCGGGTAATATACATAATATGTATGTGTTAAAGGTGCTGGTGTATATGTGGCGTGTGAGGTATTTGCACTTTTTGTGTTTCTGCTGTAAATTATATATATTTTTTGTACTTTGTGGAGATATGTGTGTATGGAATTGGTTGGAAGACATGTGGATTGTGATAGTGATATGTGGAAGTGGTGCAGTCTGTGGAAACAAATTTCCTCTTTGAGGACAATAAAGAAAGAATCTGAATCTTAACTGACAGTAACTTTACCGACAGTAACTTAACTGACATGGGGCAATTGTGGCCTAATGGTTAGAGAGTTGCACTTGTGACCAGAAGGTTGCCGGTTCGATCCTCAGGGCTGGCAGGTAATGATTGAGGTGCCCTTAAGCAAGGCACCTTACCCCTACTTGCTCCCCGGGCTTAAAAGCAGAGGTATATTTTGGGTATGAGTAACCATAACTGACAAATAGGTCACTTTCGCTTTTTCAGTATGTGTGCCAGGTAAGTTTGACAGGTTTTTCCAGTATAAACCATCCCATGATGTTGGCGGTACCACTGACATGAAACTATTCAGCACAGCTGGCAAACGCAACTAAAAGCCCTAAAAGAAGGAGTTTGTGTTCCACGTTTAGCTGTTTAGTTTACCTGAGACACATTGGAGCTGGATCCGGCTGCCAAGGCGATGTAACCGCTGGAGTTACCGCTGAGCTCAAAGGCCAGACTCGTATCTGTGATGCTGATTCTCGTAGAGGCGAAGAAGCACTCGGAGGTTCCTGAAGGGTCACATTGATTCGGTTTTTCCACACAGAGTTTGGTTTTTCCACAGTCACTGCGGGTGAAGTTGTACTAGCAGAAAGAAACACCAGAAACATCTCAGGTCTATTGTTAAAACCAACACCCTTTTCATTACAATACCATCTAGATTCTAAACAATTCTGAACACCCTCCATAAAAATAGTAATGAAAGAGATTCTTACATTTAAAGCTGTTATGTTCCCATTAGCCTTGGTGTACGGCACCGCAGAGCCGATCACAAACACCACCAAAAACACCAGTCTGCTGTCCATGTCTGTGGAGAAAATGATATATATTTAATTACATTAAAGAATGATAAAGAAGCGTACACATCTACTTTGAGAATGAAACTTTGACAAGAAAAAAACAAAAGTTTTATCAAGAGTTTGTGCCCATTTTTTATTGTAACGCAAATAAACATTCTTAAGAAGAAAATTCATCCAGATTGCCTTATTTTCTCTTAAACTGTTATTTTAGAATAAAGTCAGGAATGTTTTTTATTCTCAAAAAAACTCCTTAAGGGAGTTCTTAAAATTTTTTCTCGAGATTGATTTACAAAGCAAAACAGAATTTTATTCTTATGGAAAAAATGAAGATGAAGATGAACCAGAGTTACAACTAAAGATAGGTAAAAACAAAATAAAACGTATTAATTGAGCAGTGAATGTAATATTATAAACTAAACTCATCAATGAAATTAAACTTCAATAAAAAATATGTACCAAACTACAGAGAGAGAGAGAGAGAGAGAGAGAGAGAGAGAGAGAGAGAGAGAGAAAGAGAGAGATAGAGAAAATTACATAACACTCAATGCAAATCATAGGCAGTTAAGTTTCTTTTACCTTCTTTTTTGTAGATATGTCGACCTTCACGCTCTTGGTCAATATGTGAAGTTTGAAAGCAAACCTGCCTACTTATGTCTCTGACAGGACTCAATCTTTCCACAACTGGAGTGTGTGTGGCTCCGCCCAGTGCCATGTGGAATGATGCCAAGATGAGCAAATAGGTGCCAGTGTGAGCAAAAAGTTTTTTCGTAATGCATCAACTGTGTTATGTTCTGTTTTGTGTTCCCTGTTATTTTGGACTTTTATGGTATTTCCCATTGCATGACATGCTTGTAGACCTTTGTTGTCTTTGTTGTTATTAGTTGTCCAAGATGTTTCTTGTTTCCTTTGTTACCCCAGTGGATTTAAACCCTAGTGTTTCCTTTGTCTGGTGTCGGTCTTTGTTTTAAGCTTCGTTTAGTTTCTGGATTAACTTGGTTTGTTTTTGTCTTTTATAAATTCATTAAAAATGATACTGCATTTGGATCTACTCTCTGCCTGGTTACTCTGTGTAACAGAAAGACCGACCTACTATGGATCCAGCAGTCGCCCTAGTCCGCCTACGCCAGATCGTTTGAAAACTGATATATGGTGCCGTCTCAGCGCTAAAAGATTCCGGACATGAAGCGCATGCGGTGAGTGAAACTTATGCCTGTGTTTTGTTGACAATGGGTGAATACGTGATTTGGTTCAGCCTACCCCTCCCCCCCTGCCACACGCGCCGTATGTTTTCAGAAACAATCGTAAAGCTGTGTCTATCTTTTATAAATGTGATCAAACTAAATACTCTTCGAAGATACAAAGTATGCAATACTACTCTATAGATACTCAATATTAATATGAGATTGGCAGAAACCCCTTGTGTAAGGGCCGCTTTAAATAACTGGACAACAAGCAAATTTGTGAGTTCTCTCAACTAGGCCACCCAACTCAAAATATTAAGTTTTGTGTCATGATCTGTTTCAGTTGTGTCTTGCTTTCAGTTGTTTTTCGTGTGTCTTGGATTGTTTATTATTATTATTATTATTATTATTAACAGCAACCAAATGAGCTGGACTGCGCGAGGGTGGAGTCGCCACTCTCCACGAGGCATAAACTCACAAGAGAGCGCATCGGCTGTCTAGTTCAGTTTGCCCGGGTGTGTGTGGCCCGCAGGGAACGGGTAACCTGTTGACTCCACCGGAGGAGGCGTCAAGCAAGTTGTGTTAGCTGCTGTGAGCGAACGCCACCCTGAAGATCTGATGTACGCTACAGCTGTAGTGCTGTCCTCGGACCAGCACGTGCTTGTCCCGCACGAGAGGCCGCAGCCTGCTAAGTGCAAGTAGCACCGCCAAAAACTCTTGGCAATTGATATGCCTGCACAGGTGGGGGTTCGTCCAACGCCCCGCCTGCGTGCCCGTTACACACTGCACCGCACCCCTGCAGGGAGGCGTCCGTCGTCACCACAACTTGCCTCGTAACCTGCCCAGAGGGACCTTAGTCCGTCAAAAAGTCATGGAAGACCAGGGGTTTTGGTGCGTCGGCAGCAGGGCGTCATCACCATGCGCCTGCTGCCGGTGTGCCACGCTCTCCTCGGAACTCGACTCTGAAGCCAGTGTTGGAGCGGTCTCATGTGCATCAACCCGAGGGGTATTACCTGGCGAGGACGCCATGTGTCCCAGGAGCCTCTGAATTGTTTCAGGGGGACCGCTGTCTGCCTGAAATGTTCCAAGCAGTTCAACACCGGCTGGGCGCGTACTGCGGACAGTTGCGTCGACATGGTGACAGAGTTGAGTTCCATACCGAGAAAGAGGATGCTCTGCACTAGGGAGAGCTTGCCCTTCCCTCGGTTGACCTGGAGTCCCAATCGATCTAGATGCCGGAGCACCAGGTCCCTTTGTGTACATAACAGATCTCACAAGTGTGCCAAGATAGGCCATCGTTGAGATAGTTTAGTACCCGCACACCTTCCTCCCCTCAGGGAGAAAGGGCGGCTTCCACGATCTTCATGAAGACCGTGGAGACAGGGACAGACCGAAAGGGAGGACTCCTTGAGGTCGATTGCCACGAACCAATCCTGACACCTGATAGATGTCAGGACGCGCCTCTGCGTGAGCATCCTGAACAGCAGCTTGTGAAGGTGCTTTGTTCAGGCTACGCAGACCTCTGGGGCGTAACCCACTGAACATCTTGGTTTTGAGGGACGAACTCGATGCCTGTTTTGCCAGAAGGGTGGTGACATCTACCCGAAGTTTGTAGGCGTCCCTGCCTCTGACAGAGGGAGAGATGATGCCCCGAAACTTGGGAGAGTCTCTGGCGAACTGGATCGAGGTCCAGATCGTCCGACCCAGGGCCGGGAAAATCCTGCATTACAGAAATCAAACAGAAATCCTGCATTATACCCAGGTCGGCCTTACCCTCGTGGAGCTCTCTCAACGCCCTGGCCTGGCGGACCTGCAGGATGGCCATGGTGTAGAGAGAGGAGGCAGCCTGGCCCGCGGCAGCGCAAGGCTTCGGCACCATTGATGCCGAAGTCCTACACGCCTTGGACGATCCGCTGCTCTACGTGGTAGATCCGGCAATGTAGAAGAAGAGTTGAATATTTTTGTTCGTACATGAGCGAAGTGAAGAACAAAAGTTTTGCTGCACGCCGGCTCCTTTTATACCGCATATGGGGGCGAACTGGCTGCAAATTTAATTCGCCAAATTTCATTCGCCTTTTCTGTAGTTAGAGTTGATTGGTCTCAAGGGCGAACCCATCTGTCGTTCTCGACACAACGTCGAGACCGAGAGAAAGGGAACACTTACGTTTAGCACTCTTGGGTTTCTTCTATAGATGTACAACAAATATGGAGATGAAGAGGTTCTAAAAAATAAACAGTTCTAGTATCAGTCTCAGGCGGTAAACTGTGAAAAGTGGATGTGGGGGGTGTTTGAGTCCTCCCAATAACTCTTCAACCTATTACCATAAACACATCCTTAGCTACAACTCTTTTAACAGAAGCTACATTTAAAACCCCAGCAGTCAAGGTCCACTGTCTGCCCTCACCTATGGATTACTTGACCTGTTTACCTGTGGATTACTTGACCTGTTTACCTGTGGATTACTTGACCTGTTTCCCCGTGGATTACTTGACCTGTTTACCTGTGGATCACTGGACCCGTTTACCTGTGGATTTATCTCCTTTATTACCTGTGGACCTTCAATAAAACGGGAACAAAGGTATTTGTGTTGAGGCTCTTCTTGTATCCAGTAGAAGTGGTGACACAGTCTGTACTCAACAAGATGCAAAGAAGTTATTTGACTATTCTACCTTTTTTTAAAGAATACGGTCATCGATCTTGAATTTAGAAAAAGAGTGCTAAACAATTGTATTTTAACCTAGGGCTGGAACTAAACTAAGAGGTAGCACTATCCTTGTAGATCTTGAGATATCTGAATCTTAACATTTATTAAAGAAAACAGTGTAGAACTAAACAAATTGAAGATTAAGATATTTACTCGTTTTTTTGTCTTATTCCTGATTTTAAAAAGTTTAACCCTAAACCAGATGTGGGACACGATTGATGTTTAATGCCAAAAAGATCAAATAGAGTCATTAACACAAACATGAAAGATTTTCCTTCACACCAGATCGTAGACACACAGACATCATCAGAAAATCAGTCCGGATGGAATCCCAAACCTGTTTTGGTTCATTGTCTTAATCTACCAGTGTAAGAACACACCCATTAGAGGTGCTAACAAAAACAATTCCCCATCCCTCCATGACCAGGAAGAACATGTCAGAGCATGTGAATCAAAATATAGTTTATGGCACAATGAGAAGAATGCTGACCCAAATACTTTAATCATTTGTCAGAGGTCAACCTACTTTTAGAAGAAACATCACATAAACATTTACTTTATCACTTTCTAATTTCACACAATGTAGCCTACAGTAGAAAACCAGCCAGGCTGAAAACACAGTTTTTTGATTAGGGTGTGAGGGGTGGTGTGTAGGTAGCTTACTCTAGGAAGGGGCGACAGAGGATGCCCAACAGTCATAAAACAAATGTCAACAAGATTGACAGGCCATAAAATAACCATTTAAGTGACAGGTTGACAGACCTTTGACAGGGGGTCATAAATCAATCCAAATTTGACACCCAGTATATGCTTATACTACTGACAATCATGAAACATCATTCGTTAAAAATAACTATTCATTCAAGTAACTTGATTACCTTTGTTAGATGAATATATTCCTTCAAGTATGATTTTTAACAATTACAAAGAATGGAGGAAACACATTATTAAAATCATCAGCTTCAGGAAATGTAATACTTGAAATGGCTGTCTGGACTAATACAAAGGATGCCTGTCGCATAAAAGATAAATGACCTTTTCTTTATAAAAACAACTTTTAGAAATTGCAAAAGAGATGAACCATTCAAAGAATCCTGTGAAACAAGGGAAATCAAAGCCAAACTAAAATCAAATGATCGATTTACTGTCATGCCAAATTTATGCCAATTTACTCAACATGGAACGTTTATTTAACTTTTTTTTTTAAAGTAAACCCAATTTTAAAGGTTTCACGTTTTAAATAGACAAAAACTAAACACTACAGCTCATTACGGTAAACAGTATGGTTAAGGTCATGTTTTGTCTTGAATCTGTCGATTCATATTATTTCTGTACTTTTTCTTTGAAGTTTATCTAGATGTTCAGTTTATTCACATTTAACCTTATCCAAACGTGACTCCAGTGCATTTTTTCAGTATGTGTGGGTTCCCTAAACCATGACTTATTACAGGATTTTTTTTCACAACGGCCAAAAACTCACAGTTTGTTGAGCCAATGATGCTGCGTGATGCTTGTCTATATTCTATACAAACAGTGCTGTGTTTTGAAAGTGAAATTAACTTCTTTCCTCTCACTATATACTCAGAATCACTTCCTGAATGATTATTCAGGTTTTGATTTCATGAGGGGTTTTTTCAGGGGTTTTTTATGTTCCTCTTTTACTTCCTCTAAGTGTGTTTTTTCTACTAACCAGACAAACACATAGTCCTGACTTGACCCCAGGCACGCACCACAGGTTGAGCATGTGCTGTCATGATACTAAAACTAACACAGCAATATTGTGATAGCGTCACAAAGCAGAACAAAACAAAAAAAGGTTTAAACATTCAATTAGTCTCCACAACTATGACAAGAGGAAGTATTTCTTTGTTTATTTTTTCTATCCTCTGGCTATCAATCAGGGGCCTATACCATAAAACCGGTATTGTTGGCTAGCCAGGTATGTTTAGGATAAGTTTGCGCAAACCCTGGGAGTTAGGTACCATGAAAGTAACTCGGCTTTAATCGGTTTTCATCACCATGGTAACTTGCGCTGCAGTGCTCCGTAGCAGTTTATGGTCTAGTCTCTCGGAGAGAAAATTTACATATAATTGACGCAACTAACTCAAATGCGTGTTTCAATGGTTAGCTACTTTTAACAATGTTTAATCAAATTCAAATACTAATATAAAAAGATATATTATATATTACAAATAAAAAATCCAATCCATGGTTACTATATAGGTCAAATCTGATTTTAGAGATGACATTTGCTGGCTTTCCCTTACAGTCACATCAAATTAAATGTATTTATATTCCTTTTTTTTATTGTACTACATACAACATGTATTTCTTTATATTATATGTTTTACATTCTTGTCTGTGGTGCAGAACATCTCCAAACACTTTCAGTTTCACTGTGTTGGCACATTTATCTTCTTTGTCCACTAAAGAAACCTATTAAACAGCTTTGAACATCACATGTCTTTCAACACTGCTATTTTTTTTTATCAAGTTACACCTAAATAATGTAGGCTACAGTAGGCCTACATTTTGAAATGAATAAGAAGTTTCTGGTAGTTTAATGCCTATATCATTCCCTGATCCATCTGTGTTGTGTCAGTGCAACAGTACAAAACCCTTTAAATGAAATAAATATGGGACCAAAACTCAATTTCAAACTACAATACATTTACATTACATTTAGCAGACGCTTTTATCCAAAGCGACTTACAAAGAGTTTAGGAGCAATAAGCGATCATACAGTCATACAGGAGCCATAATACATTAAGTGCCAATACAAAGTTACTGGTTTCAATTAAACCTTAACCACTTCCTGTAGAGAGAAAGGGTTAGTTTTTTGTATGTCAAGTATTGACAGAAGAGATGGGTTTTAAGTAGTTTTTTTAAATGTTGTGAGAGATGTGGTTGACCGGACAGAGTTAGGAAGAATGTTCCACCAGGAGGGAATTGTGAATGAGAATGAGCGGGAGAGTGATTTTCTGCCCTTGTGGGAAGGCAATATAAGACGCTGCTGGTTTGCTGAACGCAGGGATCTTGATGGGGTGTAGGAGTGCAGGAGGGTGTGAAAGTATACCGGTGCAGATCTAGTGGTAGTCCTGTAGGCAAGCATTAGTGACTTGAATCTGATAAGGGCTTCAACCGGTAGCCAGTGGAGAGAGATGAAAAGGGGAGTCACATGAGCCCTTTTGGGCTGTTGGAAGACGAGGCGTGCTACTGCGTTCTGAACCAGCTGAAGTGGTTTGATAGCCTTTGCAGGAAGCCCAGCAAGGAGAGCATTGCAGTAGTCCAACCTTGAGATTACCAGGGCCTGGACAAGGAGTTATGCCGCATGCTTAGTAAAATAGGGTCTGACCTTTCTAATGTTGAATAAGGCATATCGGCATGACCGTGTTGTCTTTGCAATGTGATCATTGAAGGACAGCTGTTCATCAAATATGACTCCGAGGTTCCTGGCTGTTTTGGAATGAATGATTGTGGTATTGCCAAGATGGATGTTGAGATAGTGTTGGACCGTAGGGTGTGCCGGAAACACGAGTAGTTCTGTCTTGGCAGGGTTCAGCTGGAGGTGATGCTCTCTTTTATCCAAGCTGAGATGTCCTCGAGGCAGGCTGTAATGCGAGCTGCTACAGTGGTATCGTCTGGGTGAAACGAGATGTAGATCTGGGTGTCGTCAGCATAACAGTGATACGAGAAGCCATGTGCCTGTATGATGGGTCCCAAGGATGTCGTGTAGATGGAAAAAGGCAGCGGTCCAAGCACCGACCCCTGAGGGACCCCAGTGATCATGTGGTGAGCAGTGGACAGCGAGCCCCTCCATGACACCCTGAAGGATCTGTCGGAGAGGTAGGATTGGAACCAGCGGAGGGGAGAGCCTGAGATTCCTAGCGATGACAGGGTTGACAGTGTCAAACGCTGCAGATAGGTCTAGCAGAATCAGGACCCGAGGATTTAGATTCCGCCTTGGCTAGCCGCAGTGCTTCTGTGACCGATAGCAGTGCAGTCTCAGTGGAGTGGTCTGTTTTGAAGCCAGACTGCTTGTCATCCGGTAGTTTGTTCTGGAATAGGTAGGAAGACACCTGGTTGAAAGCTGCCCTTTCAAGTGTTTTTGCAATAAATGGGAGGAGAGAGACAGGTCTGTAACTGTTGGAATTAGAGGGGTCCAATGTTGGTTTCTTCAGTAGGGGCGTGACCTGGGCCTGTTTGAATACAATCTTTCCTTCTTTGTTCTGAGCACAGAAGCACTTCAACATGGCCCTCAGTCAAACCAGAGTCAGGATTGAGATGATTTTTAAATGTACACCTCAACTGACTACTAAGTTCACATACTGGCATTTTTTTTATTTAGCTTTCATTATTTAGAATCAGCTTCTATAGTGTATTTTGCTCACAATTCTTCTGTAACCTATGGAGAGAGATACTTCAGTTTCTGGGGAAGGTTGTGAAATGTCCTACAATAACAGAGAAACCACGTAACACACAACGTAAAATATTATCCTCACATTCACACTGTGTCATATTGAATAGTACACTACATTTATCTTTCTAACTCTGTCAGCACACAGATAGTTTCTCTTCATCATGTGCTTCATCCTCATTAATAAAGGTCAACTAAATGACGACTAATATAAGGCAGGATATTTTCATCCACTGTGGGGGCACACGCACACATTATACACATACATCATATTACATTACTGTAATATTTACCTTCCTATACTACAGTAAATGTGTGCTACTCACGCATTAACTCACGCATTAACTCAGTCAGCAGTGTTTCTGAAACACTTCTCACTTGTGTAGACAGCAGAAACAGTATTACTCCGTGGCTGAAATACATTTTTGTGTTAATTATATTTGCCCATAATTATTTTTTGTGGTTTTGTGATGCCGACGTCCTTCATATGGAAAGAGTGGAGTTGTAATGTACGGCTAATAAAGCTGCAGATGAAAAAAACAACAGTTTTGCTGAGTGTAATGGGCGCGACGATGTACGAATTGATTCGTAGTCTATAAACCCCCGAAAAACCAGCGGATGAAACATTCAAAGAAATAGTGGATATTTTACATGAACATTTTTACCCCAAACCCCTGGTGATTGCAGAAAGGTTCAGATTCCATAAGCGAAATCAAGCCAAGGAAGAAAATATGTCTGAATATATGGCAGAACTGCACAGACCTTCTGAGCCTTGTCAGTTTGGTGCTGGACTGACAGACGCATTGAGAGACAGACTTTAATGTGGAATGGATACTCGGGCACACAAAAAAAGATTGCTGACAGAAAAGGACCTGACATTAGAATGTGCATTGAACATTGCAGTATCAATGGAGACGGTAGCAAAACATGCATTGGAATTGCAACAAAAAGCAATAGAATCTGCAGCAAATAAAATGTCGCTGAAAACAGAAAAAAGCAAAAATGTCATTGTTGTGGAAATATCATAAAATCATCATAAATATCATAATAAGGGGCACATTGAGAGAGTATGCAAACCAGTCAAATGGAAGACACACAAAGACAGAACACAGCCTAAAACGTGAACGAGGCAAAATGACTCGTAACCTCTGACACTTCAATCCATCTGTGCCTATTAGACATGCGTGTGATGCGTCACCATATGGAATTGGTGCTGTGCTGTCACATAAATTTCCAGATGGCACAGAAAAACATTTCAGACGAAAGCGTTGAATTTCCAACATAGGAAATGTTTACATCTTAATATAACTTAGACTCGTATAACCGTTTAGACTATTACAGACAAACAAACCAAAAGCTGATGAAGCTCGCGTTACTTTTAATAACAAATGTAATTCAAATTATACAATTTTGCATTTTCATGCACAACAACAGATTATAGGTAAAAATATTGATACAAACCTTGTTTCTCCTGATAAATCCAACAATTTGCCGCTGTTGAAAGCTGCTCCTTCCATAGACTATTTAAAACTCCCACGTCAGGTGTGCGTCAACTGTCAGTGAAAATGACCCAGCCTATAACCCAGCAAACTGAGTGACACAAAAACGCTGAGGAAAGAACCCAATAAAATGACCCAAGCTCTCGAACTGGGTTAAACAAAAACTACCCAATGCTGAAAAACAACCCAATCAAATGTCCTAACCTGTAACCCATGGAACTGGGTTACAGAAAAACTAGCCAATGTTGGAAAACAACCCAACAAAATGACCCACTCAGCTCAACTTAGCGATTGGGTTAAAAAAAATAACCCAACGTTTTTTTCTCTTCAACACCATGGCAAAGAGTGCACATTGATTTTGCTGGGCCATTCAAAGACTCAATGTTTCTCATTGCTGTGGACGCACACTCTAAGTGGCCTTCCAATAAAGACAACCACTTCTGAAAAGACTGTTTCTGTATTGAGGACAATATTCTCCAGAAACGGGTTGCCGAGCAGATATGTATGGACAACGGAAGACAGTTCATCTCTGATGAGTTTCAAAAGTTCATGAAGCAGAATGGCATCAAACACATCACGTCCGCACCATACCACCCTGCCACTAATGGCTTGGCGGTGAGATTTGTGCAGACCTGTAAAAAAGCAATGAAAGTGAATGGAATGGAGTTCAAATGAAGTGGGGGTGGGGATTGTTAACACATCCCAATTTTTCAAAACAGCGCGGTATCAAGATCACGTCACAGCTCGTCTCTTCTCAGATAGCAACAAATTCTGGTTGTTGAAAAAAAACAAATTGTTTTTTTCAGTCTTGTGTGAATAAGCTCGTTTTTGGCGTGAGTCTGGTCAGCCAGAAGAAACAAAAAGCCAAGCATTAATTTGGCTACATTCTGGCTTGAGTTAGGCTTGCCATAAAAAGGACGTAGTTCGGTTAAGATTGGGTCGGTTTTGGTTAGCCACAAGGTTAAAAGCAACAAAAACTTGCTTTTTAATCACTGATCCGGTATTCACAGCGCTTCATGAAATCGAGCAAGCCTGATGTCTTTGCAGATACGATGATGTAGTGTGCCATGCATCTGTAGTCGATTTGCGATTACAGCGTTAAATGCGCCCTCTGAAAAGCTTCATTTCCCAGAATGCTTCCTCTCGCTAGAAGAACCGGACGTCCGTTATTCAAATTCTACCGCGGAAGCATCTTTGTTTTGATCCGCAATACAGTTTGGTAAGTTGAAACTTTTATTTAAATCTAAACTAACAGGTTTTGCTACCTACTAGATTGGCTATTGTTCATATGCAATCATTTTCTTGCTAAAAGTGCGAGAATTTTTTTATTCATCTTAACGCTAACGTTCGGCTTTTCTGAAATACTAATAATTTAATATAATAATTTTCAGAGTTCACCTTTATTTTACCTTTGTTTTATAAGGAAGTTTATCCATGTTTGAGTTTTGTTTGTAGACAACATTGTCAGCTTTGTTGGCACTAAATAAGTGGATGTCCCAAAAGGACTACATTTTTATTCATAAATGTCGACTGTCTAAATTTCCACCTTTATACAAAATATTCTAACTAACTTTTTTATTGGAGTCTCTAAAAATTGTGAAAAATCTAAATGGTACATCTATTTTGAGTCTATTTATGTGTGTGTGTGTGTGTGTGTGTTTATCTACTTCATCTTTGGAACTTCTATTATTAATGCCAATGTAAAAGACCACCCATTAGCCCAACAACGGAATCCAATGTCGTGGTTGAAGGGATCTCGTATTCTTCTTCTCCTCAATGATCTCTATATGAAGTTATTTAAGAACTGTTACAATTTAATTCAATTTACATGCCTCTATGGTTAAAACTGATCTGACTCCAATTTTTACTATAATAATATAAAATAACTTATATAACATTTCAAATGTATCTGTTGATTTAGTTAATTTATCTATAAATCTCCATACTTAAATATTTATTATTTAGAGTTATTCTTTCGATTGGGACCTGCAGTAGCACAGAGTCTCACGCCGGCCGGGCTCATGGATCTCACGGACACAAAACGGTCAGTTCCAATCTAGTCAGAGGTTGCCGGGTAAACTAATATCATTAAGTTTGGGCGCGATATGCTTGCTCAGGAACATAACAATAGTTGTTTTAGTCACGATCATGCAACTTGCTAGAAGAGATGATAGGTGGACATCTGTAACATGTGAGCTTTAGTAATGTCCCATTTATAATAAAAAGTCTAGTATAAACTAGCCCATCCTATCCTGACATATCAATTTTGCGGTAACAGAACAGGTTCCTTTCAATCTACTCGTAATAACAGACTCTGAAGAATTCAAATAATATCAACAATAACAATTTATTATACCAGGCAGGCACAACATTAATTAAAATAATAGAATGCATATACAAATAAATTCCTAATTTACTAAGCAACGATTATCAACATAGTATAAGAATAAAATAAAACCACAAAGTTTATCATACCTGGTAAAATCGAGACACAATTTCAGTGTCGGAAGTTCTGGTTACAGATGCTTCCCTGAGTCTTTTGCCAATGCACTTTATATACCCAGATGTAACAAAGCCAATGGTCAGCGAGAAACTTGGTTTGATTGTTTTCTCGTCACTGAAGAGAACATCAAATGAGATCTCAATCTACATGTAAACAGGATTCCTTGAAGAGAGTCACACCTCTATAAGAAGTGTAGGTTATATCCTAAAGTTAAAAAAACTCTAATACACTCTTTATTATGTTTGAAGGAAAATAGACCCTTTTACCCATCGCACCATGACCTTTAAAACAATAACAAACATGATGATCAACACTTCATATATGACAATAAATGATATATACAGTATGAGCATTTTCTCAGTGATCAGAGCCTGAAGAGATGAAAGGGAGGGGAGACATCTTATAAAAAGGGTTAAATTCCTGGGCATCAAACAACCCCTGAGGGGAGGGCAAGATATCATTCCTAAGGAACTAACAACAAATGGTGTTTGATTGTTTTGTGTCCCAACATAAAACAAACTTAGGTCTTAGTCCTTTTCCAGCAGTCTTACACCAAATTTTCTGTATTTTGTATTGTTAATCTACACTTGTTATAAGGTGTTTCTTGTTTCTTGTTCAATAGTAAAAAGGCAAAAACTAGCCTACAAGCTTTGACCTTATTGCTCTAGGCCTATATATTATTGGTCGTTCTCTTGGGCTGAAGAGATGTTGTTTTGTCAAGTCAGGCACACTGAGATTAATCTTCATTATCACAACCGGATACAAAACAGGACATCAGAGAAATTCATCTTTGGGCATGTTTCAGCTGGTAAATAAATGGCCTTAACATATTGCAAATATATTGTTTATATAAATTGAATATAATCACAGCCCAAGAATAGACTCAAACAGCCAAAATATAACCCACCAAGCAATATGCCGTTCAGCAATTTCAACGTCTCGTTTAAGTATAGACCATATATAGTCTGGCTATGAGTAACCCACTTCTAGCCCAAATAACCTTGAATTTGTTTACATCGTTGTTGCCTTAAAAACGTGTATTATGTATGATATTCCATCATGTACACAAAACCCAACAATGTCTAGGGCGTTTGGTGTAATGTATTTGACATGTTAGTGTTACAAATCATGAAATGTAAGTAAACATTCTTTACATCATTTGTATTATATCTGCTGTCACGTAACATTCATACACATTCTACGATATAATTTTTCTTCCATTTTAACAAATTAAACATAAATGCAATTACAATTCTTGACCGCTAGATGGGACCTGTAGCCAGTCCTACTGAGACTTCTGGCAACGCGAGACCAAAATGTGATAAGCTCACAAATCGGTTCAAATGATGTGTGCTGCGTTTCCCGATAACGTGTCTCTCCGCGCGCTACGAGGACTCTACATGTAAACCTTGACTCAAGTTCTACCTGTTCTAGGCTTGTTCCCCGAACTACACCTTATGGGTTGACTTTCCTACGTCCCACGTCATCGGGTGCTGTCCATGGCGGTGGTGCTGAATTCATGGATATCGATCGTTCGACAATCAATTATTCACTCCATACAGGGACTGCTTCACACGTTGTGTGAGGTAGAGGCGCTCTTTATAAAATAAGCACTTGAGAAATAGTTGAAGTTGCATCTAGGACTCATAGGATAAAAATAAACCAAACTGCAGACTAAATTCATCCATGGATATTGTGAAATAAGTGTGCGAACCCGCAACCCCATGGCCAAACGTATCAACCCGCTACACTAACTGGCAGTATGGTCATGTACATCAAAGGTTCTCAAACTTTGGCTCGGACGGTCACGCAAAGCCAATTGCCGTTGCGGTGCATTAAAAGTCTACTTGTATAGTTCACATGCTTGGACACTGGATGCGCAAGCATTTATAAAAAACATTCAAATATAATCAACATTATTAATCACACTTACAATATCAAGGGGAACAAGGGAAACTATGCCATACAATAAGGTATTTTGATATGGAAATGAAACTCATTCATTCATGACAAGAAAATTAAAAAGTAAAGGGAGTGAATGTGTGTTGTTTCCCTATTTTTTATTTAAACGGTGTTCCATAAGACAGCCTACCTGTGTTTGTGAACCCCTTATTTTATATTACTTTATATTGTGTCATTATTTACTCAATAAAAGCACAGAATGTGGAACATAATCAACAGCTTTCTATAGTTATAATTGCAGCATAAACTGCAGCCAGGTTTTCAGGATTAAATGCACTAAAATGCTCTAGTAAATTCGTTAGAGAATATTTTATATAAAGGTGGAGATCTAGACAGTCATATCATTAATGATATAAAAAATAAAATCTTCCTCTGTCACAGTTACCAGCTGCAGTGCCCTCTCAAAGCCACAAGAGGGCTCTCTCCACATCACCTGAACTTTCAACACACTACATTTACCATAACCCTTTGTCCGGACTGTCAGCCATCAATGCATTCACCTGTGTCTTGTTATCTTGTGTGTGTATATAGTGCCTGTGTTTCTTGTGTCAGGTGTCCGGTATTATTTGTATTGTAATGAGGTCGGTGTGCCTTGTGTTCTGCCTTTGCGGTCCATGGATATTACTTTTATACTAAAAACTATTGCACATGGATCCTACTTGACCCGCCACACTCTTGGAATAACTTTCTTTTATTTATAAAATACTCGTCTGATATCTTTACTTGTACATTTTTTAAATCCAAATCCTTTCCATTTATAAGGAATTTACGATCTTTATTATGAACTTATTTATGTCAAGTGACTACAAAGCATGTTCAGGCTGTCAGACAAAGCTAAACACTCATCTGAGGTGAGCACATAGAAACATTCATCCAGTCCAGTTCATTGTTCTCATTTCAGAACCAGTCCCTCTTGTGTGTTGTGTACTTTAGCAAAGCCTGAATGTTTTGTGTTTTTCTAAGATGACAGTGTGCATGGCTTAGAGATCAGCAAAATCAAGGTCAGTTCCAACGTTTTTCTTTGAAATTCAACCCTACCACTTGTGTCAAATGTCTATGTTCTATTTGCTTTACGAGAAATAGAAACACTTAGAACTTCAGACAATGAAGAATCATTTGATTCTTGTCCAGAACAAACTAACTAACCATCATGCAGCAGTAACACTAAGGTCAGTTGTCTAGTGCTGTTTGTCATTCATTGTTTGAACTCTTTTCAGAATCATGCTGCTTTGTAAATAAAAGAATGTACGTTGAGTCACGAGTTAAGCAACTGTTTTTAAAAGAATATTAAAACCTCACTGAAAAATGTCTGCTAGAATTATTTCATTAAATTGTTGTTATTTAAATATCCAATTTAAAGCATAATCATACATGGTTTTATCAACAACATAATCATTCAAGTAACTGAGTTGATGAAGTGAAAGTGTCAGTTTTGTTGAAACAAACCAATTCTGAAAGTGAAACACTGTAGACGTATCAAAGATACAAATTGTTATGCTTGAATTTTTTAAAACTGACTTTCCACTTAAATCGACCTTTGTTAAAACTAACGGCGTAAATAGCAAAGAAAAGTTTACAATTATTCTGAAAAGTTTAAGCATCTGCATTTGATCGCAGATGCCATTTGGCTTGATATAAAAAAACACAGATTAACTGAAATTCTGTCATCATTTACTCACCCTCAAGTTGTTTCAAACCTGTTTACGTTTCTTTGTACTGTTGAACACAAAAGAAGATATTTTGAAGAATGTGGGAAACCAAACAGTTCTGGGGCACCATTGACTAGTTTATTTTCCTACTTTGGTAGTCAATGGTGACCCAAAACGGTTTGGTTACAAGCGTTCTTCCAAATATCTTGCTCTGCGTTAAGCATAACCAAATAAATGTATAGAGGTTTGAAACAACTCGAGGGTGAGTAAATCATGACAGAATTTTCATTTTGGGTTGAATTTTTCTTTGAAGTGTACAACATCTTTTTGATGACTCTGATTCACGTCATATTTTGCTGCACGTTTATTCTTATTAGTGATTTGTTGTTGCTTGTGGTTTGCACATTACAACACAATACTGTACCATGTTTGACCAGCAGAGGGCGAAAAGAAACCACCTCACGAGAGTATTCCTCTTTATCCAAAGCTTTAGTAGAGAAATCACATGATCAGGCATAACATTTTGCCTGTGGAGCATTTTTTCATTTATTTAATAAAATATATGTTTTGATGATATGCCACAATAAGCTTTGGTTTTTGGTTTAAATCCCAAGTATGTTACTTTCTCTTTCTTAACAGGAAGAACAAAATGGAGAACACTCATCCAGCCATAGCAACCAATCAAAACACAACATCATCAAGGTAAAACTGTTAAAAACAATTCAATGTGTACATGTATGTAATAACAATGGCATATATTTTCGACGTCTTTAGACGTTTCACATAAAATTAAAATCTGGATGTTTACTGTCACTTACACTTGTCTCTCTCTTATTTTTCACCTAATGACGTGTAAACTGCAGAAATCACACTGGTCATTTCACGTAATTCTGTCTAAATCCCGTTCTGTTTTCCTCTTCTTTAGGAGGACGATAGCGAGTTTGATTTTCTCAAAACATTTCCTAGAGGAGCTGAAGTCACTTCAGGAGAGGTACACCTACACAAGACAACTGGTCTTGTACTTGTATTTCTTCTTGAAGCTTTCACGTCACTGTTTCTCTGCACACAATACACAGTAGCTTCAAGCTTTTCTTTTTTAGGACAGCCCACCATTACACATTAAACTGCTGTCCTGTAACGATGACCTCTTATGTGTCCCAAACAACAACTCCAAGGTGCTCAACTGTATATCATCTACCTTCAGCACATATTGTTATTTTAATTCAAAGCCAACTGGTATAAACAAATGCTCTAGTCTTTTGTTCAGGATAACTTTGGGAAGTTAAGCGGCACCCTCTGATTTAGGCCCGATTCACATTTCGCGTCTAAAACCGCACATGAGTCACGTCTCTTTCTCTCTTCAAATGACCCGCGGTGTGTGTGTGGCCCTCTGAAAAGTTGAATTATTTTCATCTCGATGCGGCGCCGACGCGCCTAGAATAACGAATGCTCGCGGAAAAGACGCAAAATGTGAATAGGGCCTTATACTGCTCTGTGTTTTTCTATCATGGTGGTTGTATAACTGATGCGTTCTAGTCACTGGAGCAGAGAAAGAAAGAGAATACAGTGCTCTCTAACATTGTTTATGTAACACAGCACGACTGTCATGGATGAAACACGTGAAACGCTACGATAGTGATACTGTCTTGGGTTTACAGGCCTATTTTTTATTGTAGGCCATATTCAGCCTCTGGAAAACTGGAAAAAATAACAGAGCGATCCAAAATTACTTATGAAAAAAGTGCTTTCTGAAATTCTTATAAGTAGGCGTTTAGGTAAAATTACGTAAAAATTTTTGTTCCATTCTGACAATTGAGCTGCTGACAACATGTCTCCCAACTAAAGATGTGTTTTTTGTTTGCATGTATTTGCATTTATTTGATTTCAAAGTGTTTTCAGTCATGGAATGCTGCAAAGAAAACATATCTATACTCATGTTTAATATTTGAGACATATGTAAATGCTGAATAAAGACAAATTTATAGTGATCTCTTAATTTTTGTAGTTATAAATATTTATAAAAGCATGTACTTTATGCATTTAGACCCGGTTTCACAGACACAGCTTAGCTTGAGCCAGGACTATGCCTTAGTTAGATTAAGATATTTATGTCGCTTTTATAAAAAAGCCTTAGAACAATACATTACTGGTGTGCATCTCGACACTAAACAATGGCACTGATGTATTTGAAGATATTACTGGGCAAGTTGTATTCAGTTAAGACAGGTAATGAATGAATTATATTTTATGTCATCGTAATGAATTAGCTTGCAAGAAACGTGGAATGTAATCCTACGCAGTGTTGGGTAATTATTTACTGTAATTTAATTACTTTTCCCTTGAAAAAGTAAAGTAAGGGATTACTCTTATTTTTTGTAATTAATATTAATATTAAAACTAAAATATTTGTGTAATATATGTTTGTGCAATAGTGGAATTGTTATTGCACAGAGTTATTAATTGCACGGTGGGTAAAAACATTGAACTGTTCAAGAGGGAAGAAGCTGTTTTTGTGTCTGGTTGTTTTGGTGCTCTGTAGCATCAACCAGACGGCAGCATTGTGAAGAGATGATGGCTTGGATGTGAGAGGTCCAGGGTGATTTTCTGAGCCCTTTTCCTCACTCTGGATGTATACAGTTCCTGGAGGGTGGGCCGGGGAGCACCAATGATCTTCACAGCAGTCCGAACCGTCCTCTGTAGTCTTCTGATGTCTGACTTTGTGTCTGAGCCAAACCAGACAGTGATGGATGTGCAGAGGACAGACTCTATGACTGCTGAGTAAAACTGTTTTAACAGAGTTTGTGGTAGGTTGAGCTTCTTCAGCTGATGTAAGAAGTATAAGCTCTGTTGGGCTTTTTTAGCAATGGTGCCAATGTGATTGTCCCATTCAGGTCCTGAGAGATGGTGGTGCCCAGGAACCGGAATGACTCCACTGCTGCCACAATGCCGTTCATGATGGTGAGAGGTGGGAGTGCAGGGGGGTTTCTCCTGAAGTCCACAATCGTCTATACATGTTCTGCAAAGCCTTGTTTCAGCTTAACATGATATTCTTGTCTTACCACATCAATTTTGCATGGTGTACGTGTTTAGCAACGACAATCAAAAGCTTCTTTAGTAACACACAAACTACAGGGTCCGTTCATCAGGTCTGCCAAGTCAACCAAAAATCTCTACTCTTTGCTCTTTGCAGAACATGTACATGAATCTCGTAGTGAGGTGTGGACAGAGGACCCAGGCGCAGACAGTGGGTAAGGGGTTAACAAGACATTTAATAATAAATACAAAACAGGAAACAAAAAACCCACGAGGGGGTAAAACAACATGACATAAAGGGTGCTACAGGAACAAAAAGACTCACTACACCAAACTAGACAAGACTAAATATAACATTTACATAAACATTGACTAACTAGACTAAACTTACTAACATGACAAGAACTCACCCAGGAGGTCTTCAGGAGGTAATCAGTAATCACCATGTCCCAGCAACGTCCATTGTTACGTCGTCAGGACGAATTGGGGAATCACAAAGTTACCTTACTGGAACGTTATTACGGTACGTCGTGGCATCGAATATGGTCCGGTCCAGGTACGTCGTGACAACGTAACTGTGTTAGCTGGGCAGTGTCCAGGTTATCTGAAGACCAGTAGCCTACATCACAATGTTCTTGTTCAAGTTAAGCATAAAAAGGCTGAGCTGATTGTTGTATGGATGTTTTATCCACAGAAGGTGGACAGATCAAATTACTTTATAGAGATGAGTATGGCTGTAAAACATAATAAAGTTTATTATTGTCATCAAGACTCTTGACGTCGTTGACTATTTGGCATCATGAGAGTGTAAACACAGGTGCTGCTGGCTAGTGTTGTGTCTTAAAACGAAACAAAATAATCTCAACAAAACCTAAAAACGAAACAAAATAATCTGTCATTTGAGCTGCTCTCTTTGACAAGAGTATCAATAAAATAGTCAACCTTGAGTCCCAAAATACAGACATTTAAAGAAAAACATGGCATATTGTAAATAAGTTGTTAGAGAATAAGAATATTTGAATAACTCAATTTCAACCAAAATGTCAGATAGAACCTTAGGTGATTTTTAACATAAAACGAACACGATGGGCCAGTTGCGTAAACTAAATGGGCCGCTTTGACTAGTCTTACAAGTTAGTCATCCATTTTTTTCTTCAAGACTGGTCATAACTTTTGTAAGTCAGTCACATAAAAAGGTAAATAGGTCTAATTAAAATCTAAAAAGTTCAACTAATTGCTAGTTAGTGGGACCAGTTGCAGTCTTAACCTATAATCTATGTTTATGCAACTGGCCCTATGTTAACCCAGTCTGTAAAAAACAGGCTAGAGTTGAAAGAAAATGTTCTTAGTGTGTTGTTACCATGAATTACCATGTTTTAAGCATGTAATAAATGTTAATAACATGATGCTAAAACGATTAATACATTGTTAACATGATGCTAACGCGATCAGCATTTGTTGCCATGATAATAACGCAATTAACATGTTGCTAGCATGATGCTAATGCAATTTGGTTAAATACAGACACAGGTTGAATAATGTATACAATTATAAATAAATGTGTACACAACCAATTATTTCCATATTCCGTTTGACAATATTTAGCTTGTCAAGGAAAAAAACTTTGTTCTTAATTCATCTCATGGCTGTTTGTTGTTCTCCATTTTCCAAAGGAAATAAGAAATAGAATAAAATAAAAATAAATAAAAATAATATTTTCCATTCAGTGCTCATCATTTCATTTCTCTTTAAATCGTTTTTTAAGAGAAAATTGGCCATAGTCGGTTTAAGTTCTTAATTATTTCATTTAATATATAAAAACTACACACAAAAATATATTTTCATTTAATTATTTCGGTTCGCAAGCCACTTCCACTAGCACGGCTCTCCGCAGCAAGCGCTCTTTCTGTGAGCTGTCTCCACGCTATCAACCTATTTAACCTATCAACATTTTACTGAACTCAAAACACAGAGAACATAGATTTAATAATGGAATTCCCGGTTATGGAGTTATATGACCTAACAAAAAAAAGACAAATACAGAGATTTAAATAAAGAATACACAGTGTGTTGATTTGCAGTTTACGTGAGTAAACTGTGCCTAACATGAGCTTCATTAGCTTAAGTCATTACCACAAAAATTGACTGCATTTAAAATATACATACATTTCAGGCAGGTTAAGCAACGTTATAATAAAAAGCTTGACTCTCTCTTTCATCAGAGCTCAAGAAGCATGTGGCAAGGACTAAGAACAATAACGGACTTCAAAACATCACCCTCCAGGGCGATGAACGCAGACACTTCACTTGCAACTGAGCTAAACACTTTTTTTGCTCGCTTCGAGGCTGCAGCGTACAGCGCCAGTAACGTTAACAGCATGCCAGCTAATAGCTCTAATGGGTTTAAAAACACTGCTAGCAGCATACAAGCGGAGAGTGCCAAAGCGAACAATGCGTTCATCATCTCTGAGCTCAGCATTTAACACCATAATTACTGGTACCATAATACTCACCTCCAAGCTGGAAGTACTGGGACTCAGCCCATCGCTTTGTTGCCGGATCTGCAACTTCCTGACAGACAGACCGCAAGCAGTACGGGTGGACAAACACGTCTCGCCTACCCTCAGCACTGGAGTCCCCCAAGGTTGCGTTCTGAGCCCCCTGCTGTACTCACTGTACACGTATGACTGTGTAGCCACTTCCAACTCAACCACAATTGTCAAGTTTGCTGACGACAAGTTTGTGGTGGGCCTGATCTCCAACAACAACAAGACGGCCTACCTTGAGAAGATCATTTACCTGGAGACATCAGTCGAAAAAGCATTTCACTGCATGTCGTAGTATGTATGGTTTTTGTATGTGACTAATAAACTTTGTGTTGAATTGAACGTCTGCCCAGAGACAAAACAGTTTTACTACGAGAGACAGAAGCAGCGCAGCAACTCCACACAGTTGGCCAAGTCTGGTGAAAGGGCCACAACATACATTAGAATATCATGACTTGCCAATCAAAATCAAGCTTTCAAAAGCGCTGTGTAACAACTAGTCTCTTTGTTCATATGAGATTATTGCCATTTGCCATTGACATTCAGTTTTCCCACAGTAGAGCACACTTTTCTTTGAAATGCTTTACACAAACAAATCAGGCTACCAAAACTACTAAAACAACACCCATGAAAACGCGGACCTCTAACCCGGCATGACGTAGTTTTTTATGCCGAAAGTGCCCCCAAGAGGTCGGGAGCATTTCCGTTGTGTTATGACTCGATTCCGTTGTGTTGTGACTTTATTCCGTTGTGTTGTAGCTTGATTGCATTGTGTTGTGAACTTATTTTTGCTTTTAAAATTTCGTTGTGTTGTGTGCACCAGTGGGCCACCGTGTTTTTGCCCCCCTATCGAACATCCTCCGCCCGATCGCTTATAAAAGTCATAGCACACCATTCCTCAATAACCTGGTCGATTTGAGCGCTCATTCATGGGCCTATCCGTTGGAAGAGAAACTTGACAGGAAGGTTTGGCAAATGAACAACAGCGTAAAAGGAGAGACGCCTAAAAAGAAAGGAGCTGAAGAGTCATCAAGTATAAGAAAAGAATAAAAAAGGCGTGTAATAAAACTAATGTGTGATGCTCATGATATACTGTATATACAGCCAGGGAAGAAAATGAAGAGACCATTCCAAATGTTCATTGAATCAGCATTTCTAGATGTATTGTGGCCGTTCCAGTCCAGTGTGTGTTGAATTTCAACAAAATCAAACCTCAGGAGTGACATGCAGTCATCCAACAGCAATGTGAAAGACTGACAGCATGCAAGACACTTGATAAAAATCAAGGTTATCACATCAAAAATCATTGTTGAACTTCTCCTAAATACATGAAGAAATATGATTGTTCTATTGCTTAAAAGTGAATATTCAAATAGAAACAATGTTTTTATTATAAATTTGCGAGATTTATAATTAGTAGTTTACAAAATAAAACATGATCATGTAACCTTAACACATTTCTATAAAAAGTACATTTTGAAATCACTGTTTTGGAAATGGTGTCTTTATTTCTTCCATGGCTGTATATATATATAATTTATATACATTAATTTGATTTCTCTCTATCCAGTTCTATACATGTATATTCTATTTACATGACATGTTATATTCTTTAAATATTTTTTTTTCTGTATCTTAATACCTCCCTTTCCTTTTGCTCTACTACTTCTACAGTATAATTGACCAGACAGACATTTCACTGCTAGTTGTATCATGCGTATAACTGTGCATGTGACAATGAATAATATTGACTGATATACCCTTGTATCAAATCGCAATCGTATCTTTTTTTGAGGTATCGGCAAAATATTGTATTTCTGACTTTGAGAATCAATGTCCAATGATGTCCAATTTACACAGAAAACAAAATAAACAGAGATACACAGTGAAATGAAGTGGATCAGACCTGGAAATAAGAGTCAGATGGTAGAAAAAAGAAACAAACGAAAGAAATACTTCCTCTTGTCTTAGTTGAGGAGACTAAACGTATGTAAAAACCTTTCTTTGTTTTTTTGGCTTTGTGGCGCTATCACAATATTGCTGTGTTAGTTTTAGTATCATGACAGCGGATGCTCAACCTGTGGTGCGTGTCTGGGGTCGAGTCAGGACTATGTGTTTGTCTGGCTAATGGAAGTTGGGAGGCGCGTTAGGATCAAACACACATAGAGGAAGTAAAAGAACAAAAAAAAAAAACCCTTATGCTATCAAAACCTTAATAATCATTCAGGAAGTGATTCTAAGTATGTGAGCGGTAAGAAGTTATTTTCTAAGAAAAGTCTGAACACTGTGCACTTTCAAAACACAGCACTGTTTGTATAAAATATAGACAAGCGTGATGCAGCATCGTTGGCTCAAAACTAAATCCTATATTAAGTCAAGGCTTTATGAACCCACACATACTGAAAACAAACATGCCCTGGAGTCACTTTTGGATAAGGTTAAATGTTAATAAACTGAACATTTGAATAAACTTCTAAGAAAAAGTGCAGGGAATATTTTTTTTATATGAATCAACAGGTTCAAGATAAAACATGACATTGACCAAACCCTGTTCACTGTAATGAGCTATAATATTTTGTTTAAAGATTTGAAACCTTCAAAATTTGGTTAACTTTTTTTATGTTAAATAAACGTTCCAAGTCGAGTGAATTGGCATAAATTTGGCATGACAGTAAATCGATCATTTGATTTTAGTTTGGCTTTGATTTCCCTTGTTTCACAGGATTCTTTGAATGGTTCATCTCTTTTGCAATTTCTAAAAGTTGTTTTGACACAACACCCATGATGCGACAGGCACCTTTTGTATTTGTCAAGACAGCCGTTTAAAAACATGTATTTGCGGAAGCTGACGATTTTAATAATGTGTGTTTTCCATTCTATCTCAATGTAAAAAATACAACTTGAATGAATGTGTTCGTCTAACAAAGGGAATCACGTTACTTGAATGAATTGTTCTTTTTAATGAATGATGTTTCATGATTGTCATCAGGATCGATGTTTGTGTTTCTGGTGTTGAGGTCTAAGTGCAGGATCCCGTGCTCCTATCTCTGCTCGAGCACCAATGTTTTGTTCTGTCTTCATTGGACTTATGTTAGAGCATTTTTATAATGTAATACAAATAATATAAGAAAACATAATATTTTGGGTTGGGTAGACTTAAATCCACAGTTGAGTGAACTCACAAGTTGGCTTGTCGTCCAGTTATTTCAAGTTGGTTCAACTGATTTTTCTTTTATGTATTACTGAGAAAATATAGTTGATCAAAAGTTGAGTCAACAAGAAAAAGCTAGAGGAAAGTGATGCTAAGATTAGATTTATTTGTTGTTGTGTGGGACTTTAAAGTGTATGAATTTTTCATTGTAATGAACATGCTGAGGGAAATGGGGATGCGATTGTCTGGTTAATGTGTAAATGTGACCCTTTCCAGACCAAAAATGCTAAATTTGAATAAAAATGTAAATTATTGTTTATATACTGTTCCGCACGAGATATATTTTTGTTTAGATTATTTATTATTTGAAAGTTTAATCATTCGTTACAAATCATCTGCACTGAATAACAGCATTATTAAATCTATATTAAAATCTACAGTTATTACCTTCAATACATCAGTTTCCCAACACAAAGTTGAATGACACGTCATTTGTTACCAACATTATGTTATAATCATAATCATCATCCCGCCTTTGAACTTTGATGATGGAAGCATTTGGCACAGTTTCACAGTCTCAGCTCCTAAATGCTGAACGTAACAAAATAACAAGAATGATTTTTAATCATAAAGTTTCTTGGCAATGTGAAGTTCACACGACGTCATTCTGGCAGTCTGTTAAAGGAATGCTCATATCATTGGCATCTGTGCCAAATGCGGGTTGGAATGTGAACTGTATTTCTGTTCCGTAAACACTCATGAAAAATGTTCCAAAAGACATTTCTTCCTAAACTTCACGAAAACTTACAACCTTTTCTTTGACTGACGTTGAAAATGACGCAAGTACAGTTAAGAGATTGATCTACAACAGTTATTACACAAGAATGTTGTTCCCATTCTGCTTTGTCACCTGTGTCCTTCTGACTTAATAGGATTGTTGTTTTATACAAATCGATAAGATAAGAAAACAAACTTTTTTATTTTGTTTGAGGTAGAATGGTGTCTGTTTTTAAGGGATATAGATGTTGTACAGAGTCTGAGAATAAAACAGGTGCTCCTAAGACAAAAACACAAAGGGATGGTTACTGCCATTAGTGTTAATAATAAAATAACTATTTACTCTGCAACATTATACATGTACTGTATGTACCAGTGGTATTATTTGCATTATTGTAAAAATCCGGTTACACAGCTCTTTATGTTTCAATTGATTCATTACGTCAAACCTGTATTTGCTCATCCATCCAGACTGCATTATTCCACATGGCACTGGGCGGAGCCACGGACGCTCCAGTTGTGGAAAGATTGAGTCCTGTCAGAGACATAAGTAGGCAGGTTTGCTTTCAAACTTCACATATTGACCAAGAGCGTGAAGGTCGACATATCTACAAAAAAGAAGGTAAAAGAAACATAACTGGCTATGATTTGCATGGAGTTTTATATCATTTTCTCTCTCTCTCTCTCTGTGTAGTTACATTTTGTTAATTGAAGTTTAATTTAATTGATGAATTTAGTTTATAATATTACATTCACTGCTCAATTAATACGTTATACTTTGTTTTTATCTATCTAATGGTCTTGATTATAAATCACATAGTTGTTTTATGTATTATAACGTTTTTGTAACCAGGAGACAGTTTCACAAAACTGTTCTTAAGATAAATTATAGGAAGGTCCTAAAAATTTTCACAAATCTTTTTTTAAGAACATCTTCATTTTTTTTCATAAGAATGAAATGACGTTTGCTTTGTGAATCAATCTTTAGAAAAAAATGTAAGAACTGCCTTAAGTTTTCTTTGGGAATACAAAACATTCCTGACTTTATTCTTAAATGACAGTTTAAGAAAAATCTGGCAGTTAAGAGGAACTTTCTTCTTAAGAATGGTTTGTGATAGTTTTATTTGCGTTACAATTCAAAATGGGAACGAACTTTAGTTTTTTTCTTGTCAAGGTTTCATTCTCATAGTAGATGTATACGCTTCTTTATCATTCTTTAATGTAATTAAATATATATCATTTTCTCCACAGACATGGACAGCAGACTGGTGTTTTTGGTGGTGTTTGTGATCGGCTCTGCGGTGCCGTACACCAAGGCTAATGGGAACATAACAGCTTTAAATGTAAGAATCTCTTTCATTACTATTTTTATTGCAGGTGTTCCACCCAAGACCTGCAGCGATTGTTTAGAAACTAGATGGTATTATAATGAAAAGGGTGTTGGTTTTATCAATAGACCTGAGATGTTTCTGGTGTTTCTTTCTGCTAGTACAACTTCACCCGCAGTGACTGTGGAAAAACCAAACTCTGTGTGGAAAAACCGAATCAATGTGACCCTTCAGGAACCTCCGAGTGCTTCTTCGCCTCTACGAGAATCAACATCACAGATACGAGTCTGGCCGTTGAGCTCAGCGGTAACTCCACCGGTTACATCGCCTTGGCAGCCGGATCCAGCTCCAATGTGTCTCAGGTAAACTAAACAGCTAAACGTGGAACACAAACTCCTTCTTTTAGGGCTTTTAGTTGCGTTTGCCAACTGTGCTGAAATGTTTCATGTCAGTGGTACCGCTAAGATCACGGGATGGTTTAAACTGGAAAAACCTGTCAAACTTACCTGGCACACATACTGTCAGTCAAAGAATATAACATTACAATTATCTCATTGTTTTCTTTATTTAAAGAAATGGGCATGAAAACAGTAGGCAAAACCATTGTTAAAGAGTTAAAAGGCGGAGAGTCGTATAAATAAAGAGGACTAAATCAAGTCTTAGTGGAAATCCACCCACTGTAAACACATTACAGAGAAATGTTTGTTCATCTACATCTCTCCCAACAGTTTTCAAGAATCATTTATTTTCCTCATAACATTTCCTTGTCTTTTATGCACAGGGGTCTAATGCTGTCTTTGTATGTGGCAAGAACAATGTCATGTTCCTCTTCCAAACAGCAAGATTCAAAGACAATAAACTGGAGACAACAACTTTACGTGTAAGACATTTCTGATCATATCATTTGAGCTCTGGTCCTTTAAAATAGACATATAGATTTAATTTATGAATATATGCACTGTAAATCTTTGATGTAGTTTTGCGGCAGGTTTTCCAGTAACTTACTGTAGATTTAATAACTTTATTAGTACTGTTTTCAATTTGAGTTCAAGTTTACTTTAACCAAAATTGAAACACTGACTTCTGAGATTCAAAATGAGCAAGAAGAGACTGACATTAGCACATAAACACTGAAAAAAATTACATTCATTTTCGTCTTGTTTTTTAGTAAAATTATTTGAAACTTCTTACATTAACAAGTAAAGTGACCTAAGATAATTAAGTCCTGTTTTATGAAACAAAGTATAAGGAACATAGGTTTATGTTTAAAACAAAATTGTAAATTAAATCTACAGTAAGTTAATGGCAAACCTGCTCCAAAACTACAGCAAAGTTTTAAAGTGAATAAAGCATACTGTAAAAAAGCTGAATGGCTTTACAAGTCATTTGAATTTTATTAAGAGATGCATAGATATATCGGCCAATAATTGCTATTTGTCGATAAAAAACAAATTTTCACACTATCGGCCGATAGTTTAAAAACAGATGTTGATCAGAGCCGATATATCCGCATCTAGATGCGTTTCCTAAAACCTCATTTTCCAATGACTTGTCAGTTATGAATTCATATGATTTGAACGAAAGTTGATGTATTTCAGGATGATATAAAGTTGCGTTTTGTTTCTCTCCATTTTCACAGTTCAATGTAACCAAATATCCAGTACAGTCTGAAACCGAGTTTGATTCAGTGTGCTTTCAACATCCCCATCAATTCGAACTACTTTGAAGTTCTAACCATCTTGGGCATCAATGCCACAATGTTCAACTTTAGCAACCCTGCTATGAAAACATCCGGTGCATTCCTTGAGGTCTTTCACGGTTCATACAATGGTATGAAGTTTGATTTTGACCAAAAGAAATTAAGATGATTGAAGCTGAGTGTGATCATTTCCTCTTTTTTCTTTATAGGCACTGATCTCGGACAGCCGAAGAGCGCTTTCGGCTCCTCTGTATCTGTAAATCTGGCTGATGTTAATTCCACCAACATCGTACCCACCACCGCCACGACTGCACCAACCATGAAACCCACTAAAAATGGCAGCACTTCGCTCTTCAGTCATGGTCAGTTAACATCTCTGAAGTTCTCCTGCGCTGTGTTATGTTACACTCATTTGCAAATGCAACAAAGCTCAAAATCTAAATACCGCTCTCTAATTCTTTTTCCTCTCTCAGCTGCTCTTGGTCTGCTCGCTGCAGTCGCTCTGCGTTTTCTCTGAAGGACTTGAGGAAAAGATGTTGTAGTTGTGCAATAAGTATGTGTGATGTAGAATGTGTATTTGATGTTTACACCTCTGGTAGGAAGAGCAGGTTATTCTTCTCTGAAGGATGTCAAACAGACGTTTCACAACAAGTTGTAAGTCTGTTGTGTTTTGGCATCAGTCTGTATGTAAAGCCAACTCTTTCCACTGAGGTGTTTTAATAGTCCTGGATCTTTTAGTATTTATTGCTGGTGGAAATTATCATGAAAACTCACTTTTTATTTTGCTCGGTGATTTGAAGTTACATTGAAGCAACACTGATGACAATAACACATGAATAATTTAACCAACTTAATTTAACACATGTAATGAATATGACAATAGTGTTCTTTTGTGATGTTAAATACTGAAGATGAACACTAGACAAAATTAAACTTCTTGTTTTGGGAAACTGATGGCATTGTCTCTCTTTCTTCGTATGATTTTTTCACATCATTTATAGAAATGACCGGGGTGAGTTGTCACACTTAATTTTTATATTTAACTCAGACACGGATCTTAAAGCTGTGAACATGTCTGTGAGGAAAATGTGACGAAGTGTAAGTAAATACTACTCATGCAAATCAGTTAAAATAGATTTTTACTCAAAAAAATAAGAATTTGCACTCAATTAAGTTGAGTAGATTTTACTCTATTCTTCTAAGCAAAGAGTACATAAATTGAGGTACTCTTTACTTAAAAATATAGAATACAATCTAGTTTACTTTGCTACCTAATATATTTAAGTACAATTTAACTGATTTGCATGGGCAGTGTTGACTAACCCTAAAGAATATTCTTTTCAGTGTTACGCAACATTAAAGGATCAGGAAATGTCCTTATGTCAGACTTCCAATAAACACGTTATAACTATTATATGTATATATAATTACAAAATATATAACAAAAAATAAACAAAATATTTATCGTTTATTTGTCATGAATCTGTGTTAAAACACCTTTTGTGGATGTAACCTAATGTCGTATTATATTTTAGAAGAACAAATGTTATATTTGACATGACCAAAAATATTTATGTGACGTTTTTGTTACTATAATGGGGATTGAATCCTAAAAATATATGTTCTACTGATTATTTTGGTTACTTGATCATCGTATTACCAGAATAACAAGGTGTGAACAGGAATGTGTTTAGTATGAAGAACAGATTAGTAGAAAGCACACATTCTCTCTCTATGAGATGTTTTGATAAACAGATGTCCTTATAGATATCGCCTTGAACCTTGTTCGTAAAAATGCTTTCAGGACAAAGAAATCTAAAGATAAATGGCCGATTGATTACAGTTTTATAGATTTTTGACGTGTTTTTTGGTTGTTGTTATCCCTGATAGCACATGTACATCTTGGAGACATCTAATTGATTTCAGCATATACATCTGCAAGACGTATTTTTTTTGTTAATGATTGCTCATCTACGTTTCTGAGATGTCTTCTATCAGATGGCATATAAACATCAGTGAAATGTTTGTAAGATGTTTATCATTTACAATGTCAAACTGCCTTTTCTAAGATGTTTATCAGATGTTTATACGCAGCAGATGTTTCCAGATCTTTAGCGGACATTATACAGACGTCCCTGTGCTAATTGGGATTATTATTATCAAAACAGATTATTATTATTATGAGGACAGATAGAATATAAAACAGCGCCCTCTGTGGTTGCAGGATGCGTTCCAGCACATCATACACTAACTTGGCACTAAACATGAATAAACAAAATCATTTAAGGTTCTTAAAAGAGTTTAGCTTTTACACTTACTGTATAGAAGAGAAGACATGACAGTGAGAAATTGTTTAAGATTTTTTTTAAATGTACCGATTGCCTATTTACATTTATTTTAATAGTTGCCCTAAATATTTAATTCCTGAAATCTCTATCACGCTTTCAGTTCATCTGTGTCTTCTCTATATTCTTCTGCTATGTTTGACCACGTAGAGGTCGCCATTCGCGGTTATAAATAGAGGGAAGTGGGCGTCCAGTAATTTCTCTTTTTTTTACCCTTTACATTTCCAACTCTAACACGTGTGTTCATCTAATGCACCTGCTCGTACACCACCGCACACTCGGACTCAAATTGTGGGTTAAAAATAATATACATTCGTGCACATAGAATACTTTTTTATCAAAGGCAATGTTATATAACGCACTTTACTTTATGTAACTGCTCACGGCCCTTGGGACATAACATTCAGGAGTCACAATGAGAAAAAAACAAGTGTTGGTTCGATCACCCATACACACACAAACATAGAGGGACAGTACAAGATGATGTGTCTGTTAGACAGTAAATGTGCCATACGTTTAAAACATTTACAGAATAACACAGAGACTCATTTTGACTGTTTGAGTTGTATTTATCACACCTGTCACAATGCAATTACAGACGTCCCATTAACTCTGAGATAAGTGTCTGTAGAGCGCTCTCATTAGTTTGTGCTATTCTCAGACATCTGTGGAGACTGTTTTAATCATAGTGGAAGGAGAAAGAGACGCTTAAAATAGATCAAAATGTGACACTTTTCTTGACTGAATCATCTTCATCATTGAATCTGCTATTGAAGTAGCAATAAATGCATCTATAATGCAAGGTTTCACTGAATGCATGAGACCTTTGGCAATGAAGAAAAATACGATTTAAAAAGTACAGTTAAGCGAGTATAATATCTTAATAGGGTTCTTAGTTATGTAAATTGCGGTTTAAAAAGGCAAAGTTTGACAGTAAACCTTGAACATGACAAGTCAGTCAGTTAAACAGCGCTATAATGAAATCCTGTGCAAGATGTCAATAAAGATATGACCGATATAAATAAATAAATAAGATAATTGTAAGATAATTCAGTCAAGTTATTTTGAATCTTGTGAACTGTTGTCAAATAACAACTAGTGCTTTTCTGCCGTGGATGAGTTCAGTTCAAATAAGCTTTTTCATCTATTCATCAATCTTACAACATTTGGTCATTTGCTGCCTTTTGATTTGTTAAGCTTACATCACTTATAACATTTGCTATTAAATTATACTTGATGGATTGCACAAGACCACAAACCCAACATTCAGCTATATGAATGTCTATGAGGAGGAGAGGAGAGCAGAGAGATGAATACAAAGAGAACCGAAGATAAAAGATGTGCATTAAAGTGAAAACCCTGTCTTCTCTATTCTTACTCCTAAACTCTAATCAGCCCAGCATGTTGATGCCAAAGGGCTTTCATTTGTTTTCAAGCCCCCTAATTTCCCACCCACGCTTGACTTTCCCCTCTCCTCTGTCTCCGCCCTATTAGCTCTCTTTCCGTACAGAACGTTGTGGAAGCCGTTTTGGTCCTCCACACTCCACACTCTTTTTCATCCTTTACTTCTTTTTCTTCTGGAAGCGTCTGAACTGATTCTGTATTGCCAGCGCTGCTTTCTCGGTCTCCGGGGCCTCCAGATCGATGTCGATCTCTTCTTCAGGTGCCTGCGTGGGAGGCTTTCCCGCATTGTCCGCCGCTTTCTCCTGAGGGGCTTAAAGGCACACGACACCAAAAAAACAGACTAAATTATTCCATTGTTTATATAGTAATATTTTATATTTCTATTCAATTATTATGTATTCAGTTATGAGTGGGTCAAATTAAATGTACGTCAGCTGAACATTCTTTAAGTTATTGGCCTATAGTTTTGATTTTAGTTTTGTTAATATTTTTAGTTAGCTTTCATTTTTAGATTTTTAGTTTTTATGTTAATTTTAGTTGAGGTTTTAGCCATTTTGGTATATGCGTTATATGTCATTTTATCATTTATTTGTTTATTTTTATGTTGCTATATACGATTCATTCAGTTTTATTTGTGTGTTATTATAATTTTAATGCTTTAAACTTATTTTGGTTTATTTTTTAGGCAACACTTCAATTTTTCATTAGGTTAAAAAAAAAACTTGTTAATATTTTATTTTATGTCAATAAACAGAAACAGTTTAAATTTTAGTAAACTAAAATAACCTACCGTACAATCAATGGAATTAACCAAGGTTTGTGTGTGTGTGAGTGCCTTGTTTTTATATCCCGGTGGGGACCTAAACCTGAATGCACACCAACACATGGGGACTCGTGTCATGGTGGGGACCAAAATTGAGGTCCTCATGGCCAAAAAATCTTAAAGGACAATATTTAAAAAAAATCTAAAACTAAAAGTTTTCAATGACCTTTAGGTCTTTAGGATACAAAATATACAGCTTGTACAGTATAAAAATCACTACGCCTATGGACTGTCCCCAGGAAGATACACGTTTACATTTATGCATTTGGCAGACGCTTTTATCCAAAGCGACTTGAATTGAATGATACTATACATTTGTATTTGAATATGTGCAATCCCTTGGATTAAACCCATGACCTTGGCGTTGCTGGCGCCATTCTCTAACCACAGAGCTACAGGAAAGCTGGGGACCAGAAATTGATGTAATAAACCAGTATGTGTGTGTGTGTGTTACACAGAGAGAGAGAGAGAGAAAGTACATATAAAACTGTCTGTGAGTCCATACCAAGAGGATAAAAGCATATTTCTTTGTTTTGTTCCTATATCTTTATTGTTGAAGCATGAATAGCTCGTCTCAGTGTGTTCACCGGGCCAAGGATTTTAGTGTACGAAACCTTGACCATTTAAAAATTTGATAAGAGCCTGAAAGGATTGATGTCTAAAAATAGTGAGGAATAAATCAGAGGCAAAAAAGAGGAAAAATATCTCCAACTACTGTAGTTATTTCTACCTTAAATGACCTACAAATACCATAAAAACAGATTATAAACTCAAACTGATACACAGTTGTAAATATGCATTTATGTAACTTCCCAGTTCTACGCTCTTCCGTTGGTTTCAATTTGACCTAACAGTGGGTTAATGTAGCGGACAGAGGATAATTAATGTATATTTGTGTATGAAGTATGGTTTGATGACGACAAACTCAAACGCACCTTTTTCATTGGTGGTGGAGCCCTGGGTGCTGTTGGGAGGATCAGAAGAACTGTTCTGAGAGAAACAGACAAAAACATTCATCTTCATCATCATCTGCGTACAAAACAACATTGCAACTTCTGAGTGAATTTACATGCGAGTGGTTTGCCATCAACTGAAATCCAGGAACTTTTATCGGGGGTGTGAAAATGATTGTTGTTAGTTTTATTAAACCCATACTTGTTCACAGTACATAAAGAAAGAAGTGACTACAAGTTAACTATGTTATTTACGCTAAAAATGTTGTATTGTCGGCTTTACTTAACAAGCAAAACCCTATAATATTGGACCGATTGTTGAGTTTACTTAATATAAACAAGTTAATTCAACACGACTAGTTGAGGGGGATTTTCAGTTCCCAGCATGCTTTGCGTAAGACTGCATTTAGGCAGTGAATTTTGAAATGTTATTTTAAGTGTTTTTCAGTAAAGATAAAGACTTGTTTGTGTTTAATGTTCATTTATCTTTGAGGTTTAAAAGAGTTTGTTGTATTTTTTCAATTATAGGGTTACCATTGTTTAGAAGAGTGGTACATGATGTTTATTTCATCATTCAATAAGCATTAATGCAAATTTTATTATTTTTTATTTGTTCTTCATTGCCCTTCATGATTGTACATCATATTGTCACATATTTTAATTGCAACAAAACCTGCCTTTGAGAATTTTTAATTGTTAATATTGTTTGTTCAATGTCTATTTTGTATGTACACTTGTTTATTTGCTATTAAAAAAAAAAACTTTTAATATAATAAAAAACTGTGCTAATGCCAATACTGAGATGCCACATTTGCTCAATGTGTTTTGACATACATGCAGTAAATCTGTATATAATCTATGCATGACAACAAAAATTATCATTGAGAAGGAAAAATATCGCGTTTAATTAACTTCAAATTACTGATACAATCTAAATGGTTTGGATTTACTCAAAAACGTTTTGTAAACTTTTATTAAATTTGTTCATACTACTAAATTGTTAATTGTAGAAACTACTCAACATATTTGTGTGGAACCGCTTGACACTACTTTTTATGTAAATCCAACAAATATTTGTTTTGAGTGTAGGACACAGTGGTAAAGACCCAGTAATCCCCATCGATTTAATCTCCCTTTTTCGATTCTGTGTGTAATCTGGAACGGTGGCACTCAGCCCATGAAAGAATCCCTGTAATATGCCAACACAATATCAAGCGTGGTGCGTATGTCCACTTCCATGACAACATGTGTGTAGCCAGGGGCGGACTGACCAGTAGGACATTCTGTCAAAGTCCAGAACGACCGTCCCACTGATGATTTACGGCCACGACCAGGGGCGGACTGGCGGAAGTATTATAAACGCGAATACACGCAACGTGAAGGCATTAGCAAGTCGGAAACGTATGCATGTAACACAACCCCCCCCCCGTAGACAGAATTGGTGGAGGGCCGATGTGGGCCAAATAATCCAGGGCTGAATTTGCTTCCCAGTCCGCCCCTGTGTGTAGCTACTACTTGATGTCTTGTGCATTCTGTTCATCTATAATAATATTTAATACAAAATAATTTTCACCTGCTGACATCTGGAGTGGCACACTTGTATGTATTGAAATTTATGTTAAATTGAGTGTGTGTGTGTGTGTGTGTGTCCTTGCACAATCCTTATGTTGCTTTGTGTCCACAGCATGAGTAAACGACTTGAGGCCAAAATGCACTCAGTATATCTGTGACCTTGCTTCTTCAATTATCAGACTAAAATAGAATAAATTAGCCACGAGTTGGTGGCCTAGATTTGAGGTATTCATATTCTTAGACATTGACATAAAAAGTGTGTCAATTTATTTTACAAATGTTCTCTTGATCATTCATTAAATGTGTTTATTAGAGGGGATTTAATTATCCAAGCGAAAGAGTCTGTTTCAGATTAAAAACGTATATGACAAGTCTGAGTGGTGGCAAAGCATGTCATTTTTGCAAATTATCGTCA
The DNA here is from genome assembly GCA_006030095.1 of Triplophysa siluroides. Taxonomy (NCBI): domain Eukaryota; kingdom Metazoa; phylum Chordata; class Actinopteri; order Cypriniformes; family Nemacheilidae; genus Triplophysa; species Triplophysa siluroides. Next base: position 255,951 of record VCII01000435.1, read on the forward strand.
GTCAAACCTGAGAAACTGTAATACTGTATTTGCTATAAGCAACTGATGGACACGTGTGCACACCTCAACACATACACATGAATCCTCCATAAACAAGAACTGTATTTACGTATATATGAAGAGTTTGGTTCCCAAATAAAAATGTTCAAAAATCATGTGTTTTTATTGTGCATAACAATCAAACTGCAGTTGGTTGTTTTGATTGTCATGAAAATAAAGCTAACTAACACGATAAAAACATGCATGATAACAAAAAAATCATGTTGAAAATGGAGTTATCTCATTTTGGAACCAAACTCTTTATATATACTGTACTTAAAGCCTACTCTCCTGCTGCAAGACTCGTGCAAATGCAAATCTCTGCAGCCCTTCCCTTAATCCTTTTTTTTGCAACGAGAGAGCATGTTCACCTCAGCTCGAACTCAAACCTTTCCTTGTAACTATCCCAGTGCTCTCTCTGAGCTCTCCGAGGGTCTTTTAAATTTGCTGTAAACTCATCGAATGTCTTTTTTTTATCGCTGAAGATAAAGTCATCCGCGTGGCTCACAGTGTGTTGGCTATTACAATTTTCTCTGAGCTGCATTACGTCTACCAGCACTTAATTTTCACACACACGCGCGCACGTGCGCACACACACACAGCCCCCACAGCACAATCTCCATCTGCTAATGAGCCAAACTCATATCAGCAAGGTCAAGCTCCCCTGAGTCTCTTATTAATTGCCAATTAATGGGAGACACACAGAAATGTAAAGCATCACATTTTCATCTTAAAACAATGAACTCAAGATTGATCTCTTCTCAATTTCAGCACAAAATGCACTGTGGGTGTCGACTCTTAACCTAACAAATATCATGAATACAAAAAGCCTTTCGAGAATACTTATTAACAGAATGACAGTTATATTTCTACCCTTTCTGTTCTTTTATTTGTATAAATGAGTAGAACATTTTTTTCTGAACATGATATCATATACGTTTCTATCTATAATGCTGAAACCTTTGAGTTTTTGAAAGAGGCAGAAATGAATAAATCTCACCTCACTCATAGTTCCAAGCGACGCTGTGTTCTGCTGGTGTCAATGTAAAACAATTTAAAAGTGTACTTTCCTTTGTTTTGATCGAGTGCTTTGAAAATAAGTCAGAACAACTGAGTCGAGGGTATTATACAGAGCACTGCATCTCTTCATCGCTCATCCTGATAAAGCACGCCCCTGCTCTCTCTCTCTCTCTCTCTCTCTCTCTTTATTTAGGTTAGTTTAATATCCTTATTATAATAATCATCATCCTCCTCATCTTTATCAAGTCAGGCTGCATTTGAACAATTGTCAGTCAGTGCCACATTTTGTAATACATATCGTTAAATATCTGGGCTACTAAGAATACATGTGCAAGTTAAAATGTAAAAGCTTTAAAAGAATAAAATAACTATTATTATTATGTTAATAATTGACCAATAATATTAATAGTATAATTATTTATATATTTTATTAAAAAAAATTGTAAATACTAAACCTTTTAAATATATATTTGCTTTAATGTAAATATTAAATCAAAATATATAATAAATCATGTTTTAATAGTTTAATAGTAGTAGTAGTAGTGTAATTGTTGTTTATTTTTAGTATTAGTACTTTTAATAATATTGTTATTATTATTATTATTACACATATTTGTATACACATCATCTATACTGAATGTTGTTATTTATTATTATTATAATGGGCCATATTTATCATCAGTAATAGTAAAAAGTAATGTGCTGTAATAAAGAGGCGCTTTGTTTGTGCATTCAGACTCACTTCCGGTGAAAGCGCGTCTCGCCGGAAGAAGAAACAGAAAAAAGGAAAGAGAAAGAAAAAATAGAAGCGTTAACGAAGCAGGTCCGTCAAAACATAAACACTGCAGCACGACCACAAACGTGACCGTAAACTGCGGGGTTTTTTTGGATGGCCGGTGAGGGATCAGAGGACACGTCTCACAAATGCCCTGCGCTCGAGTTCACGCTCGAGACTGAAGAGTAAATCTGCGCAGAGATTAACAAGTGCGGACACTTTGGGCCTGTAGCAGAGGTAACGTTAACACGGGGCTCTCCATCTTCTCCCATCGATCTGTGTTTACATGTCGTCAGCTTCAGTCTGAACCTACAGAAACGGAAGATCGGGTATTGACGCCGCGCGCGTAACGCGATCTTTTCTGTAACGTTACTTTGCGATCTTCGGAAATATTTCTCTTTTGTTCGAGAAAAAGACACCACTTGCTTCAAACTACAGAGCCGCATGCGATTGCACAACTGTCCACCAGCTTCTGTGTTTTGACCAAGGTAGCTAACGTTAATGTCACAAAAGCAACGCTAAGATCAGTTAGCACACTAGCTAGTCGCAGCCAGTTTACTGCGCACTGCCAAGTTGTTATGTACAAGGTATCGTGCCAAACTCAGCTGCTACTGCACAAGGTAATGTCTGGGTAATACAATCAGGAGCAAGTGTTTACAGTGTCAGCGATGGAATAAAAACACATGTTTTACAACCTTTAATGAGCTCTCATACTGTTGAAAGAACAGCATATGCTGGTTAAAACTGGTCACGTGCTGGTTTAAGATGGTCATGTGCTGGTCCTTATGTGGTTTAAGTAGTCCTGAGCTGGTTTAAGATGGTGAGGAACCAGCACATGACCAGCTTAAACCAGCATCAAAACATACCTAACTGGGTTAAGATGGTCATGTGCTGGTTTAAGATGGTGAGGAACCAGCACATGACCAGTTTAAACCAGCATCAAAAAATACCTAACTGGGTTAAGATGGTCATGTGCTGGTTTAAGATGGCGAGGAACCAGCACATGACCAGCTTAAACCAGCATCAAAACATACCTAACTGGGTTAAGATGGTCATGTGCTGGTTTAAGATGGCGAGGAACCAGCACATGACCAGCTTAAACCAGCATCAAAACATACCTAACCCAGCATATGCTGGTTTAAGATGGTCATGTGCTGGTCCTTATCTGGTCATGTGCTGGTCCTTAGGTGGTTTAAGATGGTGAGGAACCAGCATCAAAACATACCTAACCCAGCATATGCTGGTTTAAGATGGCCATGTGCTTGCCCTGTGCTGGTTTAAGATGGTCCTGAGATGGTTTAAGCTGGCGAGGAACCAGCACATGACCAGCTTAAACCAGCATCAAAACAAACCTAACCCAGCATATGCTGGTTTAAGATGGTCATGTGCTGGTCCTTAGCTGGTTTAAGCTTATGAGGAACCAGCTCATGACCATCTTAAACCAGCATATGCTGGATTAAGATGATCCTTAGCACTATATAATGTTGTGTTTTGTATTTCTGTCTTTCCAGGGTCTCAGAGACAGTCAGAATGAGTGATACAGAAGGACAATCAAGCATCCCAAATGGTATGACTGTTATATTGGTTACAGTGTTACATGCATTAACTATTCAGATAATTCCAGCGTCATGGATGTGACACAGTTAAAGTTTAAAATATAAATTCTCAGAGAATGTTATTATTACTAATACATTGAATTTGTTTTTATTTTACCAAACCCGACATGATCAGACACAAGTTATCTGATTTAAAAGAGGGGAATAAACATGCGTTACGGATCTGACAAAAAATGATGTTTTTGAGAGACTACACACTTAGGATTTCTGTGAATTAAAATGTGCAAACCAGAAGCAATAATACCCAACAAATGGAGACAGAATGGCTCCTTATAGATAATAAAATAGTTATTTTTATTTAATTTTCAAGTGCCCATTTATGAGGAATATGGACTGTTATGGATGTGATTATTCACTTACCTGACTATGGAAAACTATTTGTTTCAGGTCTTGAAACTATGTTTTGACATTGGACCTATCGGTATGATGGAGACCTTTGTTAAAAACGTGATGTTTTCATCTTAAGGTTGACATTAAGATGAAATTGCCCTTTTAATGCGTTTGCCATCATGTTTGAAGACTGGCTCGCTTCTTCACCAGGTGCTTCTGATGAGACGGAGCCTGGAGAGGGAGATGCATCTGCAGCGAGAGACGCCCAGTCTGCTCCTGAGTCAGGTACTGTATGAACCCCCTTTTTAAGCCTAAAAAGTTAAGGGTCATTTCACTGAAACGTTTCTGATGACCTTAACATCTTTTGAATTGAAAAAATAGCCTTTTGATTAAATGATTTTTGCATTGATTCTTATGACGTATTCAATTCTTACCCTGCAAAACCAAAATTGTTGAAGTTGAGATTGATGATCTGGATCGAATATTGGAGGATAACAGCCGATAAAAGCACAGAGTAGACATGAACTTCTTCAAAACTGTTTAAAAAGCTTTGTAGATTGAGACTATAAGAAGGTGCTTGATAAAATGAATAAAAAGAGGTAATTTTTACAAATTCCAGGCAAAGGGTTTTGAATATGCTAAAATCTAACAGAATTGATCATTTAATTTATAATGACATTTTTGAGTTATTTATCATACATGGGAATAATGTTTAAATGTACACAAGTTGTGTCATTCCATAGTTTTGATGAGTTCACCTTTTTTCTGAAATATAGAAAACATTTATAAAGAATGAGCAAGTGACCCCAACCTATACATAAGAAGTCTCTTTTCTCCTAGAAAAAAGTATATCATAATTTAAACTCAATGCTTTGTGTCTATATATTTTAAGCTCTGTCTCATCCTTTCACGGTTATTTTTTCATCGGTCATATCATCCTGTACATTCATTATGTCGTTCAGAATTTAGTCAAAAGTAAATGGGCTGTGCTCCACCAATTGTTCGAGTTTTCTCTCAACAGTTATTCTAGGTTCGGCCCCCGAGGGAAGCGAGGGGGCTCATGACCGGCCAATGGCAGACTCCGAGCAGAAGCAGGGGCCGGGGGAAGAAGAGGACACGGACAGCATGGACGGCAGTGGACTGTACTCCCTCACAGAAGACGGAGAGCGAGAGAGTGAAGGAGGAGGGCAGACAGAGAGGGGAAAAGATGAAGGCAGAAGATCCGCCAGGAAGAGGAACCGACCCAGCGGCGGAGCCACGCGCCACTCTTCTAGTTCAGATGATGACGACGAAGATGAAGAAGAGGACGAGGAGGACAACGTTGAAGAAGATGAGGAAGCCATTGAGGCTTGGCTGGGAGCTGACCTGCGTGACCTGAGTCGCCCTTCCTGGTGTGCCGTCCCCTCGCTGCGTGCTCGAGAGATCGGCCACAACTCGCAGCAGTTTGTGAGGAAGGTGTGCGGCGCGCGGGGTCTGGTGCAGAGGCTGGAACTGCAGGGTCGTCTGGAGAGACACACGGGCTGCGTGAACACCCTCCACTTTAACCCCTCCGGCACTCGCCTGGCATCCGGCAGTGACGACCTCCGCGTGGTCATCTGGGACTGGGCTCGCAGGAGGGCAGAGCTCGAGTTTGACAGCGGTCATAAGAGCAACGTCTTTCAGGTGATGAAACACTGCACATGATCTCAGCCCTGCAAAAGAAGTTTTAATGCATTTTATCAGTGTTTGTTAATGGGTTAATCTAATAAGAAAATGTCATATTCCACCCCTCCTAATTATTTATATTATTGTTAAATTGGATTCTTTTTATCATTATTACACTATAGTATAGTATGCACATTTTTTTAAGAATAATATTCATACAAATAAATTATGACTAATATTTATTATTTATTAAATAAAATAAAATCAAAATATTAGTTTTATATTTAATGTATATGTTAGCTTTAATATAAATATTGAATTGTGTGTGTGTGTGTATATATATATATATATATATACATATACACACACACAGATACATCCAATACTAAAATGAATAGTACCTTTTCTTATTTGTTCCTACTATGTGACATTTGACAAAAAAAAGCAATCAGTGCTAGATTCTCTTCATTCTTTCCCCAGGCAAAGTTTCTTCCACACAGCGGTGACTCCACGCTGGCCATGTGTGCCAGAGACGGACAGATCAGAGTGGCTGAGCTTTCTGCCACACAGTGCTGTAAGAACACCAAAAGAGTGGCTCAACACAAAGGTGCAGCCCATAAGGTAAAAAATCACAAAACATCACAGATGACAGCTGTTAAGGCCCGCTGTCATGAAAAACTCTCCCCCCATTTGAGTTGTTTCTGCTTAGGACCCAATCTATATCGTTTGTGTTTTTTCCGATACCGGTGCCACATTGATACTTTACAACGGTACCGGTGCCTAAATCCCTGCGGATCACAGATCATTCCAGCGTTGACGTGAATGAGGGCAAATGTCTCAATCGACGGCTCAGGCAGCATTTAAGTGGCACCCAAATCTGCGCTTCGATTCGTTCCAGTTACATACCGGATACATAGGTGACAATGAAAGAGTTTTGTGGTGCGTTTGTTGTTTTCTCAGCTGGCGCTGGAGCCCGACTCCCCCTGCTCTTTTCTCTCCGCGGGTGAGGACGCGGTGGTGTTCGGCATTGACCTGCGTCAGGACAGACCTGCCAAGTGAGTGGAGCGCTAGGTCACATCACTCACATGTCACAAACAGCGCTGAGATTGCCAGGGAAATAAAGAAACGCTTGTGAACGGTGGCAGGCATTAGAGAACCTACAAGTCAGTGGGAGCGTCTCTCACTGTCTTTATGCTATTAAACACCTTACACGAGTGCTTTTAATTCAGTGTTTAAATACAAATCTGAGCAACAGTGGGAATTCGGCTTAACAAGGGTACTCTACACTACAAAAATGAAATTTCATTTATCTTAAAAAACCAACACGACTGTTCCATATACACTAGACTAATCCTTAATGGTTGAACATTGCTCACAATGTATTAGTATTATATAAAAACTCTATTAAGGTCGTTCATGACACGCTAGTATAGATATACATTTTATTGTGTAAGCGCATTGGCATTTACTTTCTCTCCTTAAAACCTTTTAGTAAACTGGTGGTGGTGAAGGAGGGTGAAAAGAAGGTGGGGCTGTACACCATCTACGTGAATCCAGCTAACACGCATCACTTCGCTGTGGGCGGCAGAGACCAGTATGTCAGGTGAGACAAACACCTTCACCGATGTTTCTACAGTCGAGTCGTCACACTGACACCCTGCAGCGCTCACTGAATCCTGCTTTCTGATGTGTCAGGATCTACGACCAGAGAAAGATCAACGAAAGCGACAATAACGGCGTGCTGAAGAAATTCTGTCCCTCCCACTTGGTGCCCAGCGAATCCAAAACCAATATCACATGTTTAGTGTACAGCCCACGACGGCACAGGTAACGCACGCGCTGTCAGATCCAGACTCTTGTGTGGTTTGCGCTTGACATGTTAATAATAACGTTTAATGTGTGTGGTTTCAGAGCTGCTGGCAAGCTACAACGATGAGGATATTTACCTGTTTGACGCCAGTCACAGCGATGGGGCAGATTTTTGCAGGAGATACAAGGGTCACCGCAATAACGCCACAGGTACACGCATTTCAAGGTGGTGCACATCGTTTTGTGTTGTGAACTGTCAAGACTAGCTGTGGTGATCTCTTACATCACATTCATGCGGTTAATTGTGGAAGATCGAACCGATGCCTTTGGTGTTGCTAGTACCAGGCTGTTCTATTTGAGCCACAGGGTCATGTGAATCCAAACCATAATGCCGTCTGTGGCAAACCGAATTAGCTTTGAATCATTCTCAGGATATTCATTTTTAATATCAACAATTCAAATTTTACTAGTTGAAATGATCATTGTTACCATCTCCACTTGTTTTTTTCTCAGTGAAGGGAGTCAACTTCTACGGGCCCTGCAGTGAGTTTGTTGTCAGTGGCAGTGACTGTGGACACATCTATCTTTGGGACAAGAATTCGGCGCGTGTGGTGCAGTTTATGGAGGGAGACAAAGGAGGAGTGGTAAGCCGCCGTTACGTCCCACTACTTCTGCCAGATCGATTGTGTGTGTTTCAGCTTGTCATGAATCTCATGACTTCAGTTGCGCTTGTTCTGTACAGCAGGAGGAGCATTGCTCTGTCCACGAATCTTGTTACGGTTGTGACATTTCTGTATGTGTCGACTATTTTGCCGAACAATAGTCCAGAAGCACTTCCTGTTTGTTTGTTTTTTGTTTTTTTGCACGTTTAAGTTCTAAAGATGTTCGTTTAACATTGTGATTCAGTTCCAGTCCTTGTGGGTTTTTAAAAACTGGAACAGGAAGTGCTTCTGGACCAGTGTTGTTTACGTTCTGTCAAATGGTCTGTAGTTACCCGCAAGGGCCACGTTCATTTGATGTGTGCGCTGAACTATCGTTATTGCAATTTATTACACGGCTTATTGGAATGATTGATTCTGATTGGCCAGTCGTGACATTTGCAGGTTCGTTATTCCCAGAAACAACCTCTCAAAACTAATAACACACGGTCACCCGGATGCAGCAAATCATTTTGAAAGTTTTTTTTTGAAAAATAAATATAAATGTCTTTTAATAACAAAATGATTCAACCAATCTGCCTGTTCGTGACGTTTGAACGTCGTTTCTTACCTTAAAACCAAAAGTAAATGGCTTTTCCACGCCTAAGGTCGGCGATTATTTCTACGCTAACAACCGGCTGCCTGTACATTATCCCTCACATAATATATTTTCCAATACAACATTTTTTGATTTTGTAAATTTGATTAAACTGTACATTTTTCGCCCAATATGACATTTGTTTAATTCTGCTTTGCATTCACAAAGACCATCATAAGCAGTCTGTGCCGTTTCTGCAGACATCTGAGATGGTTTACATAACATTATACCATGGTCTGATTGAATACTCCGATCTGATTGGATGGAAGGTGTCCATTAAAACCGTTTAATGCAAGGGTAGTTCCAGTCAGTTTGAAACATTCAATTCGGTCATCTTCACCTATCTGGATTCTGCTTCGTGTGGTTGGCTAGCCGTGGATTATCCCTTACTTCACATTAACCCACTGACAAGTGGTCATGCAATCCCAGGTGTCTACATTGACTATGAGGATCATCAATCTTGTTTAGTGCTATTCTTTACATTCATCGTCATTATTCAGGTGAACTGTCTGGAGCCACACCCTCATCTCCCGGGTTTGGCCACGAGCGGTCTGGATCACGACGTCAAGCTGTGGGCCCCCACTGCTGAGAATCCCACCACCCTGAAGGAACTTAAAGACGTGCGTAACCCACAGCAGATATCTCGTGCATGTAGTCGAGATGGCACAGGGAATTTCATAGTCTTATTTGTCTCTTTGTCAGGTGATGAAGAAGAACAAGCGAGAGCGAGATGAAGACAGTGTGCGTCACGGCGACCAGTATGACACACAGCTCCTCTGGTTCCTGATGAGACACATGAGAAACCGAAGACCTCAGCGAGTGAGTCGTACAATAATATTTCTTTGCCAGCCATTTGACAGACGCCTGTGTATCTAACCTTTAAGGACTTGAATGCGTACTAATAATGCACGTTCTGTGTTTCTTTGCCCCTGACAGACCCGACGAGGGGAAGGTGTAGAAGGTGACACGGATGAATCTTGGAGCTCTCCAGATTCCTCTGATGAAGAAGATGGAGGGCCAGACCATGTGCAGTGCATGTCCTCCTGAGCACACACGCACACAAACACACACGCTCTTTGCCATAGATTTAAGCACATACATACTAGTAACACACTGGTGCACAATAGACACTTGAAGGGCCAGCAGTAAACACACACACACAGCTTTATAACACACAGTGTGAGGGAGAGGTAAACACCTGCTGTCCAAATCTGGCTCCACGCACACACAAATATCGTCGACGTTGACGGAAGAAATAATCTGAAGATTCATATTTTTGATATGCGGTCACACACAAACAACCACTGATTTGAAGCGAACACAAACACGTTTCATTCCCACTTTCAGCAAAAGAAAATGGAACCCGTAAGCAGCGCTTGGCTGCGGGCGTGGATGAGGAACAATATTTTCCATTGTTTAGCGGGCTTCTCTGCTCTAATAGAAGAGGGTTTTTTCACGTCCGGTTGGAGTATGAATTACAGACTACCGAGCCGATGATGAGTGTTACTTATTCTAAAAACCAGCACCATCCTTTCCCGGGCTCATGGATTCCTCCAGCGATCTGATCTGCATGAACAACAGCAGAGAATTGTTCTTGTTGGACTGCGATTTCTCTTTTCATTGCATCGATAGACTGTCATCGGCCGTCTGGTTGCCCACTACTGTCTTGTCTTTGTTCTCTTCTCCTGTGTGTGTGTGTGTGTGTGTGTGCGCACGCGCGTGCATTTGCTGAAGCCAGGCACAGCAAATCTTCTGGAGGTCAATCATGCTCTAAGCTGTGACTGAAGACACAGAAGGTGAGCCAGAGCTCCCATGATACCGAGTGCACTTTAATCAGGGATCTGCTTTGAGTTTTGAGTGTGCGCTTAGGGGGCATGCAGTACCTAATGGATTAAACGCGTTTCTTTTGCTAATTTTGTTGCCCTGCGGCTCCCCAGACTTGTTATATGGACTTCAAATGGAATACAAAGATTTGACACCAGCTTTTTTGGTTTTGGATTTGGATTTGCACTTGGGTGGAGAGACTTGGAGATGGAGTTCCTGAAGAAGTTTCAAAAGTCTGAAATGTTCGTCTCCGTGGACTGTCACCTTCTTCTTAGCCCTGTCCCTTAGAAATGGAAAGGAGAGACTTTTGATTAGTCGAATCCACGTTTCTTCCTCTGTTTTTTGTTTGAATGGACATTCTCAAGATCTTTGCCCGACTGTCTGGTGAGGGTCAAGTGTAGCGGGATGTTCTGTGTTGGCAGAGGAAGATTGAAGCCCCTGCAACCCATTTTTCATAAAAATGGCGGCTGTTCTTGTCAGGTTTTCAATTTGCAGTTGGTTAAGATCAAACACGGATGGGTCGATGCGACTTGCACGTAGGAAGAAAATGATTTGTTTGAAAGAACGGGTGAATGGCAGGGGTGGGGTTGCACTTGTACGGGTGTAAGAGGCTTCGATAGCTTTGCCCCCTTCTTCTTTTGTGAGGGGAATAAAGTCTCAGCTTTTCTCTTTTTGTATGAGAAGAATAACTTATGACTATATGTATATACAAACATATAGAGATCTATATATATAGATATATAGATATATAAATATTAATTAAAAACTTCATTCAACAATTTCATTCATTTTCATCAACAAAAATCATCTTACTTTTTCAAAGGGTGTTTCAATTCAATTGGTTTTGATGCAGAGGTTTATATTGTTTCAAACAAATACTTTATGTGAGTGGAAAACATTGCACGTATGTGCATACATATGTATATATGTAGTATGCACCTAGGTGCAGTGTTTTTTCATTTTTTTCTCACATTTCTTTTTCAGCCCTAATTCTCACTGAAGCATTCATTTCAGTTTGTTTTTCAGTCCCACTTGTCTTCTCAAACTGTTTATCCTGTCACATGCATTGGTTTCTTTAAGGAGTTTGAACTATTATTTATCCCACCGCTGCCTAATATTGTTTCTTTCTGTTCAATTGAAAACATGTACGATTTGTGCAGTAAAAAATATGTTCTGTGTTTCTGACCAGGTGCCTTATTATTATTTCAAGTGCCTTCGTTCAAACACAGGAGAACCTTTTGTTTTCTGTGAAACTCATTCTAGACCATCATACAACAGCGTTTATATACGTATACTTATTGCTTTTGGAGTATATGGGTGTAACAGATATTTGTTTTCTCCTGCAACGCTGTGGATCCTGTGCTTGGAGAGGAAAAAATTGACAAATAATTTATTTCCCTATAATACGTATTTCCACAGATGTTAGAAAACAATATTAGTTGGTGCGCAGTGTAATAATCTGAAGACAGACTTTGCCTATAATGGCTGTCTAAGGTGTGTGTAAACCGCACTGTAGTTCTGTACCTGACTGAATTTAGACGTGGGGAGTTGACAAATAAACCACACTTGGGTCGTGTGGTGTGGTGGCAAATTTAAGAGAAAACTAACAAAGATAAAGGTTATTGACAATCAGGTTTTTTAAGTCAGTGTTTCTCAAACTGGGGGGCCCCAAGATGGATCCAGGGGGGGCCCCAGATTTCGTGCTATTATATGAAATTGATCATACATTTTATGCAATCAAACATCAGAAAAATAAGAGCGCCAACCAAAAGTATTGATGTTCCAGCATTGTATAACATAATTTGTTTTTGGTTTAATTAAAATTGTAAGTTTGAGATATGTTTTTATTTTGGGGGGCCGCAAAGCGATACACTCTACACAAAAGGGGCCTTGCAATGAAAAAGTTTGAGAACCGCTGCTTTAGGTCCAAAGTAATGAAACTACAGAAATGAATTTCTCATCCTGGCTTAAAAATAACAAGTACACGTCATAATTATTTCTAGTACTGCAGTAACATTCCGAAAGTCTGAGGAAAGTCATTTTAATTTCTTATGTTCCAATATAAAAACTTTTATATACAATATAAAAGATTCCTAAAAATCTGAGGGTACATGCACTAACACCACCTCGATCCAAACGCATTTTTGTGAGCTGACTTTATTCTGAAATGCTGCTTTTATTATGTCAGCGTGTATTATCACATCAGCCCGCATCACAGGGGCTGCGTCCGAAATCGCCCACTATACCCTCGTTCACTATTCCCTACATTAGTTCGCCAAGTTAGTCAACTTTAAGGCGCGGGTGAGTAAATTCGGACACTGTGGACTGGAAATGCTGCGGGCGCCATCTTGTGAAGAGACGCGGGAATTAATTTAGCGCGAGCATCACGATAGAGGGCTAGCAGCTAGCCGTGAGTGAAAATCGGTGCGCGCTCGTCATTGTGATGCGTCGTGTTACTAAATGAGTGCACTAAATAATGTCCACTATGAATTTGGAGACCACTAAAAATGGATGTCCCCTCAAATAGTGAACTATATTAGGGCATAGGGGGCTGTTTCGGACACAGCCAGAGACTCGTCTCTCTGCTAGTTTTGCTGCAGAAGTGAGAAGAGAACGCGAAAGAGCTCGGACGTTATGTTCGTATAATTTGTCTTAATGCTGAGATTCTTGACAAGTGTTTTGTAGTAACACATCCTCATGTGATTTAAATGTGACTTGGAAACCGCAGGATTTTGCGTGAAGCGACATCCTGGTCGTCGTTTGAAAAATTCACGTGTTGATTGATTACATTTTTTTACCAAACACTTAACATACGCCTGAGAAACTTTTCCCTAAAATATATTTTGTAATAGTTTTCCGTGTAATACACTGAGCTGCTTTCGCCACTCGAGAGGAAAACGTTTTTGTTGTGGTTTCATAATATATGGCGCTGTGTGAGTCTTGGCTGACAGCTAGTTATTTAATCCCAAACTGTTCGTTCAGTCTGTAGCATCACAATGAGCAAAGCCTTTACTGACCTTAGATCAGTGCTTAATGATTTTAGTGACACTGACTCGACGGCAATGGACATGTCAGACATAGAGGACGATGGGCTTGAAACGACTCCTGTGGAACCACCAGATGATACAGCGGAGGACTCTTCTGAGGATGAGGAACCGTTACAGTCAAAGGACTGGAAATTGTTGTGGTGCTCGTCCCCCTTCATTAGAAAAACAGGTTCATCCAAAAATAAACTCTTGTTAAAACCTGGACCAACAAAATACGCAAGCTCTCACGCTAAAGACATAAAGTCCTGCTTTCAGTTGTTCATGCCGGACAGTATTGAGAACATCATCTTACATATGACCAACAAGGAGGGGAGACGTGTGCATAAGGAGAGCTTGACTATGCTGGACAGGATAGACTTGCAAGCGTTCACCGGTGATTTTGACCGGAGTGTACAGATCAAAGAATGAGCGCATCGAAAGTTTATGGCACAACCGGACAGGTCGGACGATTTTCCAGACTGCCATGCCAGTAAATCAGTTCCTAAACATCTCTCGAATCATCCGCTTTGATGACCATGAAACAACATGCGCCCGATTCCAAAAAGACACACTTGCTCCGATAAGAGACGTTTGGGATAAGTGGGTGGATCTTCTTCCCTGCGTGTACAATCCGGGCCCGGAGGTCACCGTGGGTGAGCGGCTGGTCCCCTTCAGAGGTCACTGTCCTTTTAGGCATTACACACTGCGTAAACCCGGCAGATGTGGAATAAAACTATGGGTGGCTTGTGATGCAAGGTCAAGCTACGCGTGGAACGTGCGGCTGGACGCCGGCAAAGCTGCTGACGGAAAACAGGAAAATAATCGAGGAGTTGTGCTAGACGTGACGAAGGGTCTCCGCGGACACAGCGTCACATGTGACCGCTCTTGTACCTCGTATGCTCTTGGCAAGGAGCTTCTCAAGAGAAAACTCACTATGGTCGGAGCTGTCAGACAAAGCAAACCTGAGCTCCCACCTCAACTGGTGGATACGAAAGGCAGAGGGATTTTTTCCTCGAAGTTTGCCTTCACGCAGACGCACGCCCTCGTGTCGTATATCCCAAGAAAACACAAGAATATGCTTGTGATGAGCACGCGGCACAGCGGTGCAGGTGTAAGCAGCAAGGGGAGCAAAAAGCCCAGTTTGATCCTGGATTACGATCGGTCCAAAAGAGGAGTAGACAACCTTAACCGGGTATTTCACTTTTTTATCTACTTCGGCACCGTGCTGTCTTGTGTATTCTACAATACGGTGTGTTTTTTGTGAAATGTAACTTCTGTCTAATTGTTGCAGTCCATCAACGCTTACAGTTGTAAGCAGAAGACAAGCCGTTGGCCCCTCGTGCTGTTCTTTACCATGTTAGATGTCTCTGCATACAACGCCTCTGTGGTGTGGACAGAAGTGAACCCAGACTGGAACAGAGTGAAATTCGCCAAGCGGAGGACCTTTCTTGAAGAACTGGGGAAAGCTCTGGTGTCTCCCCACATGGAGAGACGTAAGCCGGTTCCACGTCCTTATACGTGTGCTTCTGACACCAGGGTGAAAGAACAGGCAGCCGTTAAGCCCCCCGATGCCAATTCTACCCCTTCAAAGTCTAAAAGGAAGAGGTGCAGGATCTGTGCACGCAATAAAACCAGCACTGTGTGCCAGAATTGTAACGCGTACGTTTGCAAAGTACATGCCGTCATTACCACTCTCACTGCTACTCGTGCAAATGACCGAATGTTTGTTTGGTACATAATGTGTCGGAAGAGATTAAGATGCAGAATCTCTCGGTACGCCTGATCGTTTACATGCAGTTTGATTTGATATAAGAGATAACAGTCAGGATGTATACAGGTGTGGGTCCCTACATTACCTTCACAGAATTTATGGTATGTTTTGTATAAAATCTGTTCAGATCTGTTTTCAAGTGTTTCAAGCTATCGAACAATGTCGATTGTATTAAGCTTTTTCAGGCACTGTACAACCATTTCAAATAATGAGAAGTGGGGAACTATTTTATTGTTTATAACAAATTTTAATGTGTCTTCTGCTGTCATAGTGTTTTGTTATAAAACAATGCAAAGTGTGCAACCAATAGACACAAAGTGTTTCCGTTTAAAGGTTTTGGTATTTTTTATTTAAAATACTGTCTTGTATTTAAAATGATTATGAGGATCATACCAGAGTTATTATATATTTATATATCATATTTTAAATTAGCTTTCATTTCTCTAGTTTTAGTTAAAGTTTTAGCAATATTGGTATATGCCTTTGTCATTTTATAATTTATTGGTTTATTTTGAATGTTGCTATATATGATTCATTAATTTTAGTTTATTATTATAATTTTACTGCTGTTGACTTACTTTATTTTTTTGTGCGCCAATTCATCATAATATTATACCATATTAAAAATATATATAAAATAATAATGTACGGGTAGTTGACAAATAAACTATATGTGTCCTATGGTGTGACACGGCAAAAATGTAAAACAAAAACAATGAACATAAATCTTTCTTATACTATTTTATATATATAGGTAAAAAAGACATAATGACAAAAAAGGAACGGAACAAAGAGAAAAAATGTTGATCTTAGGATTTTTATGTTTTTCAATAAATATCCAATTTATAACTTCAGTATGTCTTTGCTATGTTTAAAGAGAACAAAAAAGAGATCTGTAAAACCTTTCAATGGTGATTTTGTGAAACATACATGCACGTCGTGTAGTTTTGTTCTAAAATAACTGTTGACTTCAATTTCTGTCCCGTTATACCCACATACAATAATAATGCCGTACAAACGAATTGTACAACCTAAACGTATTTAAAAAAAAACATATGTTTATACAATTATAATGTATGAAAAAAACAAAAGTAAAATACATACTAAATGAGTATATGATTGGATATTATTAAATTGTTTTTTAGACGATAAATCAAATGCGGTTCGTTTCAGTCAACTTCACCCTACGTAATGTATTAAGAGCGCACGACTGGTATTATGATTCATTTAAAATACAAGCCCTCAAGAATTGACATATTTACAATAAATGTACTTCATTATAACCACTCGCTCCATTTGAATTAATATACTGTAAATAACGCTTTACATGTCAGCGTCAAGGGGTTGTCCCCAAACCGCGGCGCGTGCAACAAATATAAGACAATGAACGAACCGATGACTTTTAACTTGAAAAGTGCGTCGTGAGTTTTTATGTTGTCGCCGATCGACTGCTCGCTTTGACTTCACATTCGCCTTTTTGCAGCCAGTCTATGCGATTCTCGATCCTTCCTAAATTGTTCGTTTTAGACTTTGGTGAGTAGATTTTTTTATTCGAGATTTTGTTTCTGCAAGATAACCTCTGCATATTTTTCCTGCGTTTTTGTGAAGGATTCCTTCTCCTGCATCCCGGAGAGCGCCTAGGCCCCAACGCGGAGCTCGGGCAGCGGGGTTTGTCCTCTTTGTCTGCTTAGAGGATTTTCCAGCATATTCCATCATCTCATCTCTGCACGTGGGTTGATTCGTAGCACAGCAAACGTTTTTATTACAGAAAACGGCGCTGCGTTAAATCATAAACTTCAATCGATTGTGTTGGTCGTCGAGGTTTCTGGTTATTTTGCGGACACGAGCAGAATTCCAGACGACGTCGTGTGTTTTGCATCGTTGCTATGTTTTGCTTTTTCCCATCAGTAAAACCAAATCGCAAGTCTTTTTTTCCCCCTTTCAGACCTGTTTTTATTTTTCATTTTGCATCCTTTTAAGGGCTCGACTGTTTTAAATCGGCGAGGTGGTTAATCGGCGGACCGTTTTGCCCTGTGACTACGCATCGGTCTCGTTCTCCTTTTTACTTTGCATTGTTTGACTTGATTATTTTTCCAGCGGTCCCCTCGCAGATCACCACCGGCACCTTTGCAAAAGTATTGAAATAAAGCAAACTAATCATGTCCAGTAATGAGGTGTGTTTTTGTTGCCTCAGTGTAACTGGTGGAAGTGGCGCTCATTGCTGGGGTGATATTGGGAATTATAGTTTTGGCTGAGGGCACTCTAAACCTCAGCCTGCTCGCATTAACCACAAGCCCCAGTGACAAAACAACAGACGACTGCCCTGCACGGACGCTATGGAGTGAGTTAACCGCCGTATTTCCATGTCTAATGTCATGCATCTTTCCTGTGTGTTCACATAGGTGTGTTTAGACTTCCTGCGGCGCCGCGCGCACCGTTCGGCGTGTGACGTCAAAGTACCGCGAGAGATGTGACACGCCGATCGGTCTGCGCAGCGGCCGTGAATAAGAGCGACTGTTCGTCCCTCTGAAAAGCAAGGAACTTGTCCATCCGCATATAGGGAGCAAATGACGTCACACCACAAACGTTGTGTACAAATGTCATAAAGTCGGACTGGTTGAAAATATTAGTTGAAATAAAATTGAAACCACAGCATCATCGCTACATTTTAGCGTGCTGAAGATCCGTAAAGGAAAGCTATGCTTTAGTGTTATGTTTAGACTTATTTAACGTTTATTTTGACTGTCGACCAATCAAATAATACCGAAGATGAGCTTTCTCTGTGGGTACTTATTCATCGCTGTCCTTTACAGTCACTCCCCCAGCACCAGTCAACTCATGTCCGGCAACGTGACCAATAAGACAGACCCTCGGTCCCTGAACTCAAGGGTCTTCATTGGGAACCTGAACACGATGCTGGTCACCAAGGCCGACGTGGAAGCCATTTTCAGCAAATACGGCAAGATCGTTGGCTGCTCTGTGCACAAGGGCTACGCCTTCGTCCAGTTTGCCAATGAGAGGACCGCACGGACCGCTGTGACGGGAGAGGACGGCCGGATGATAGTTGGACAGGTGCTTGGTGAGTCGGCTCAAACGGATACCTAAACAGCGGCTGTTGTTGGTCACGTATGGTATATGAACGTTGATATCCGGCAGATACTTGCGGGTTCAGTTCAAGCATTAAAAATGACCACTTCTAAATTCGGCAATACTTAAAGCCCGAAAGGAAGCTTTGTTGCCTTCTGCACAAATAGACATGGGCTGACAAGTTAATAGCGTAACTTTTTTTTGTATACGTGTTATTATAGAGAAATGCAGTTTAATTGGTGTCAGTACCGAGTTAAAAAAATTTTTTTTTTTGAACTACAAATTGTTCTTTCCACCAGATATTAACTTGGCAGGGGAGCCCAAACCTCACAGGTCAAAAACAACGAAGCGATCTGCCGGAGATATGTACAGGTAAGCGTGCCATTTTCACCCGGCATATTAGTTTAATGCTGTTTCCACCTTTTCCCTTTAACATCTGTAAATGTTCTGGAATGCTGAACATGTCCGTGGTTTTCTCTCCACAGCAGTTCTACTTTCGAGCTGGATTACGATTTCCAGAGAGATTACTACGACAGGTGAGAGATCGCTGCTGTATCACAGCTGCTTCGGTAGTGTTGTAAGAAGCGTTGAGGGATAACTTCTTTAAATCATCTTGGGCTGACAGGATGTATTCGTACCCGTCCCGTGTGCCTCCACCGCCTCCTCCTCCTCTGTCCCGCGCCGTGATCCCTTCCAAGCGTCCACGGGTCACTATGAGCGGAGGAACCAGCCGCCGGAAGTCCAGCCTGTCCTCCTCATCCAAGAGCAGCCAGCGGTCTTCCTCTCGAGCCCGTCAGTACCGCTCTGCATCTAGTATTCCATCGTTTGATTCAGTGAATAGATGATGTTTAAACCTGGTTAGATGATTCGCGTTATGTTTGTTGTAATGTTGTTAGAAACTCAATTAAACACTTAACAGATGCCGTTAGGTATTGTGAATTTGAACCGGAATTTTGATTTTTTTTCACTTCAGTAAAATCAGATGACCTTCAAACTATTAAGCGAGAGCTTGCTCAAATCAAACACAAGGTCGACTACCTTCTAGAGAGTCTGGACAGGATGGAGAAAGACCACGGCAAGAAATCAGGTGGGGTGTCTCGCTACTCGGGTATAGTTGGCATTATTGTTCACCGCAAGATTCAAACATAAATGACTTTTATCCTAACACAACATCCTTCTCTGGCAGAGATGTGATGTACTCTGTGCCGTCTGCGGCTTTGTGTTTACACTTGCGTTTTGTGCATCAGATGGGAAAACCATGAAGGCGGAGATGGCGGAGGCTTCTTCCATGCAGCATTCCATGAAGAAGGATAGAGAGAGGGAGGAGCAAGAGATCAACGACTCTGACGAGGAGAGAGATCTATTGGAAGAGGATGAAGAGGTGAGAAAAATTATGGTTAAAGGTCCGGTTTTTTTATTTAGCGACATCTAGTGGTGAGGTTGAGAATTGCAACAAACGGCTCACTCCACCCCTCCTTTTCGAAGCACTTCGGTGGCTGACACAGGATTAAGATGTCGTGTTTTTGCAGCTGTGCTGAAGGAGATAACGTGTTTATGATGTGCGCTGCGTTGAGCAGTTAGTCCGTTTTGCGCTACCTTAGAAACGACATGGAGACTTCCATGCAAGAGGACCCGTTGTGTGTAGATAGAAATAGCTCATTCTAAGGTCATAAAAACATCATGTCAGGTCTTTATACACCTCTGAACACATAGTTATGCACATTATATTGCATTTCTGTAGATCCTCCAAAATATTACAGCACCAGGGATACTTCACCCAAAACTGAAAATTCTGTCTCCTAAGGTGTTCAAAGTCTGTATAAAGTTTTAGTAGCAATAAATTTTTTGATGAACACGGAGAAAGATATTTGGAAGAATGCTTGTGAGCAAACTGTTCTCCACCACCACAGTAGGAAAAAATGACAATGGTAGTCAAAAGTGCCCTAGAACTGTTTGCTGTCCTACATTCTTCAAAATATCTTTTGTGTTCCACAGAACAAAGCAATTTTTCCTACTATGGAAGTGAATGGTGCCCCAGAACTGTTTGATTACAAGAATTCTACGTTTGAGTGTTGTGTGTTGCTTTAAGTGAAGTGAGAGGGTTTAACCTTAAAACCATTCCCCCCTCAGGCCAAAAGTCAGGATGGAGAGAATGAGGAAGAGGAAGGAGAGCACGAGGAGGAAGAGGAGGGCGAGCACGAGGAAGGGGAGGACGATGGCGACAGCATCAACGGCGACGACTCGTAGAGTGTTTTATACACGGTGGACACCAAACACACGCCCTTTCAGTTGTTTAGAAAGGTTGAAGCCGGTCTTTAAAAGATTTGTACATTTGAAATGTAGATGCGCCCGTGATGTATCTGACACTACATTTACGTTTATTTTAATGCTAGCATGGCGTCATTTCAGGCTTTTGAAGTGTCCCTCAACTATTATGAAGAAAAACAACAGATAACAGTACATTCTCTGATTATATTCTGATTATGAGAAGGTTGTTTTGTGTGTAATTACTCTGGTTGTGGCACACACACATATACACACACACACACACACACACGTGTCGTATTTCTGACTAGCAGATAGATAATGTGCGTTTTCATTCTCCGAGCGAGACTGGCTTGTTCCCTGTATGCCCTGACACATAGGATTTTTGTTTTCTGTGTACAAAACTAAAATGTGTATTTTAAGAAAGGAAACTGAAGTAGCTTCTCTGTTACAGAGAGTCAAGAAGCTCCTAGGAAATGTCTATGTTTGTATGTACCTGTCTTTTTATATTACCGTTTCAGAATAATTACAGGAGAATTTCAATAAAATATTAAAATAAGTGTTTTTCGCTAATTGTCATTTTTTTGGTCGTCTGTGATTGGTGATGTAGACTAACTTTGTAAATGTGTTTTAACAAAGGATGTTTTATTTTAATAAACGGAACCTTCGTATCCAAAAAAGAAAAGTGGGAAACCGAAGCTTTGAATAAGGCCTCAAGTCTCATTTGGTGTTGATTTCAAATGATCTTGCTTATATTTGATGATAATGAAATTCAACTCCTAATAAAAAGTGTAATTGAAGTTATTGCAGGATCATCAGCACACCATTTGATTGGTTTCTTATTTGCATTGCCATTACAAATATACTTTGATAGCACACAATTACAGAAAGCCCCAAAATCTTATGTATGAAAGTCGAGGGTCAAGAGACCAACTCGTTGATGGTGACGTTTGTTAGCTGGGTTTGAACTTACTTTGCTAAATTGAAACAATGTTCAGTCATGTCAACTTACAGAGAGCAATTCTCACTAGACAAAATGTAAAATAATGAAATAAAAGTTCAAATGACTTGTAAAACTAATTTGACTTGATTTAAAATTTTAGGCAGCTTTCGAAACGGGTTATATTTCTTTAGTGTAGTTTAGTTTCTTAGAACTTAAGTTAACGTTAAAATTGGTTAAATCATTTTAATGTGTTAAGTCAATGGAAAGACGTGTTAACAACTTACAGAGCACATCATTTTTACAGTGTCTGATCTGTCTCGGGCACAAACATTAAGGTGTTTGAGAAGTTCGTTCAATTTCTGTATATTTCCTGTTAGACATGAAAGCTCTCAATTACTGAACTTCAATGTTGAATGGCTGGATTCCTACACATTTTCCATTTAGAAATTCAATACTTTTCCAGACTCAAACATACAGACTTCCCTGAAGATTTTTAGACCATATTTAACATATAAAAAAGATGGTTTTAAAAATCTTACTGTTCACGTGTATGTTATTATAATATTTTGCCAAATAGTCGGTGGAATGTTTTAGCTATACCTCATACAAATGAATTGACACCAAACCAAGACACGTTCAATGCAACACAATTTTATAATTGGAGTTGAGTGCAATGTTAATAATTTGTCAACTCATATAACTGTAAACCTTCAACCCACAGCAACAGAAGGATTGGTGAAATATCATTCATTGATGAACATGAAAAGAGAACAAAAATCCATTAACTTGGCTTCTTTCAAAATTGTTGAAGTTGACGCAACTCTGTCTCTCAATGGCTCTGTTGCTGCCTACTGCGTAACATCCAACCACAGCAACAGTCCTCCAGCAGATTTGGTCTTGCGCCGATCTTTTGGCAGCGCTCGAAACATGCTCCTTACTTCAAAAAATATATATTTATCATCAGATATTCTTAATTTTATATTTTAGAAAAACGGATAGGGCAATAGTCTGGAAATTTATAATTTTCTCCATACTCAATTTTCCTTTTTTCCATACTAATCCAGACCTGGAAAACAATTAAATAAAAATCCATGCTTTTCCAAGCATGGAAATAATAATTAATCTAATAGCATAATAATTAATTAATGTTAACAAAATGAAAAAATAATCAATTTAATAGAGACATCAGTTGCACAACTAATATCAGAATGTTGGCTTTCATTTATAAAATGATTTTGTCAAAGAAATATGTTCTTTCTACATTAATTTGGAGATTAAATGTGAGATTATTCAAATGTAAAAGTACATTAAAATACATTTACGTTATGTGTGATTAATCGTGATTAAGCACAGAAAAAAGGTGTAATTGTCATTTTTTTGATCGATTGACAGCACTATAAGACAATTTATATACTAATCTCCAGAAAAGACCATCTACAAGATTTACGAGATCTCGTATCAGACATTCACAAAGGAAAAATCAGAAAACCACTGAAACTGGTGTAGCTTGCTTCATCATCAAAAACCCAATTTTTCTGCCAGAGTTTTGTATAAACTCGATCACCAGATTCCAGTGTAAGAACAACACCATTGCTTGCGTTCCCATTGGAGGTACTCTTCCAAGAAAACACAGAGCATTGGCTCTCATCGTTCTTATAAAGGCTGACGGCCATATTGATTCCACCGTGTGAATGAGCATAGAATCTGAAATAATAGACTCCTTTTACTGGCGCTGTGAAAATACCTGGAAAACACGTGTACAGTTTTGTGAATTCAAGAACTGCAAGCAAATGTTACATTAACACACATGACGAAATGATCATTTATGAGCATTTCTGTAATAAGGTTCTCATTACAGCTCTTACCAGTGGTGGGGTCATAGGCATTTCCAATGTTAATGAAGACTTTCTTATAGGCCAGAGTTTTCATGACATCAACAGGCCCAGTGTGTCCTGAACCAGATGCCAGAAGTCCAGCTGAGAAGGCGATCTTTTGAGCTATGAACAAAATCTGTCATCATCTACATGTACAAATGTGTACTTAAAAAAATTAAGAATAAACATTACCTTCTTTCTCGGTCTGTAACAATTCGAGCCTTTGTTGTGAAACTTTCAAAGCTGTTCGGAATACAAATTATGTCAATAAAATACAATGATCACTCCACTTATTTTGGAAATAGGTTCGTTCACCAACTCCCTCAGAGTTAGTAAGTTGTACCGTTCTGCGATCTTTTTAGCCGATCTCAGTATAATTAGACCAGTAGCATCGCGTTCAAAAATGACCAAATGAAAAGTTGCGATTTTCTCGGCCGATTAGAAAACCGCCAGACCTGGAGATCGGCTGAATGGATTCAAGAACTGTAAAACTCAACTTATTAACTCTGGGGGAGTTGGAGAACGAGCCTATTTCCCAAAAAAGTGGAGCGTTCCTTTAAGTACATGAATCTTGGTTAATTCTTTAAAATGAGAAATTATAAAAAAGGATCCAGAGGTATAGAGATGTTGGCTTAATAGATCAACAATGGCATTGACTTTATAAATGTAAAATGAAAAACAGCGTAACTGTCACACTATTCATAAACTTTTTTGTGTCAAAGCACTTGACGTCAAATGGTTGCACTTGCAACCTAAACTTGTTCTCTAAACGTTTTCCACAGATCTAAATATATCAGCAAAATATGCAGAATATTTTCACCTTACCTTCGTTCTCACTTAATACTTTGCTCAGCGTGTTTTCTAAGTTTTGAATCTTTTCCTCCATGTTCTTAAGTTTCTCTAGCTCAGCAATAATGTTCAAAGTTGGTGTCAATAAATCCTGTGAAACTGAGCTGCTCGCACAGAGCAGTAACATTAACATCTGTAAAACCATCGCCATCTTGTTTGCCACTTTATACACTACAGGTGAGTCCTCACCACACTTCAGCTCTGAATGCCTGATGTTGCTCTTATATATGGGGTTATGAAAGTGTTGCTGCAAGAAATATAAACACAACCTTCTGTACTTTAGACTCGTGTTGTTTTATTCAGAATAAAGTGTAACTGTGGAGAACAGTCATTGATTATACGTAAAAATAAATATCAAATGAATAGTTGAGGTGACAGCTAACAGGAAAAGTTATCTAAAAAATGTTTCAGCAATGTTTTATACATTGTTTGAAAACATTGGTACAAAAACGTTGTTCCAAATGTGTGCACAGAATACTGATATGTCAACACTTGTCCCCAACCTTGACCAGAAGGTTCTAGTATAATGCAAGAATGGGAGTTCCACGACAGCTATAGCTCAAAGTCTGGGATTTATTCCAGTAAATCAACTTGCAACTTTGTTCCAGAACCACGATTCTCACTAGATGTACAATTTAAGGGTTGTTTCAGAGAGCGTGTGGTTTAGTCTCAAGGACCAGTGTTGGGTGTAACTAGTTATCGACCAATTAGTTACTGTAATTTCATTACTTTCCCCTTAAAAAAGTAAAGTAAGCGATGACTCTTATGTTTTCTGTAATTTAATCAGTTACATCAGATGTAATTGAACTAAATACTGTGTAATGTAAACAATAGTGGAATTGACATAAAAATTCAGAGTCAAACTTTAAAATGCATGCATTAATGTATCTTTCTCACATTTGTTTGTAATACTTTAGTCAGTTATTAAGAGTACTTTATGTAGTTTTATATTATTTGTTTGAATGAATTAAAGCTGTTTCGTGTCTATCCTTTATTCACTTAATTAATCAAAGTTGATATAAGATATAGAAAGTAATTAGTAATAAGTAATAAATACTTTTTAGAGTCATTTGAACAGTAATCTAATTACATTATTGAATATGTTATTAGTAACTAGTAATGAATTAGTTTTTCAGAGTAACTTACCAAACAGCGTGAGCAGCTTCGTCTGTATTGTAGAACCATACTGAACCTGTTCGTACGTTCTGTAACTCCGCCAACATATGACGTCACCTGTAAACCAGCAGGGGCTTTTAGACAAACTATTTTCTTCAATTGTTAGTGAAATTTAAATGTTATACACCAACCATGAACACATTAAATCTGTCAAGAGTAGGATTTAAGAACTCCACAAACACTAAGTATTACAGATCCCAATTTCAATTTATTTCTGACATACAAAAGCTCTAATTGACAATTAACAGAGACTCCTAGCACGCATTCGAGCATGAATAAAGCAAACCCTGTCAATTCACTTTTTAATTATTGATTGGAAAAATGCTATTTAGCTCTAATTTCTGCCAGCGATTTTAGAAATATCTGCCCGTTGCAAACATGGCCGCCGAGTGGCATGAGTTCCATCTCAGGCAATGAAACACCCTGGCTTTAGCTCTGCTATTAGATGTATTTATGAAGAAATCAAAAAACCCTCAGGGTTTCCCGTTCTTCAAACACGTACAGTAGAAAGCACTGAGAATTACACCAACTAATCCAAGAGCTCCGTCTGGACGATGGGAGATTCAAAGCCTATTTCACAGTCGACAAAGACAAGTTTGATGATCTAAGAAAAGTTGGCCCAAGCATTTGCAAACTGACCTTCTGCCGTGAAGCCATATCGCATGTACAACAGTCATGCATTTGTTTGAGGTAATAATGCAACCATAAGAAGCGAAGAATGACTATTTCCAACCGATAAATTTATCTAACACCGTTTTATAATGCGGTGGTAGTTATTCTTCTTCCACCATTAGATAAGAGTAAATCGTTCGTCTAAATCATTATATGTTAAAGTTTTAGAGTAAGTTTTGTATTGTTTTGCATGCTTAAGGTTGTCCTGTATGGCATCACAGAAGTTGAATGTTGGAGGCCAACTTGTCATCTTCAGGCGAAATTCGCAGCAGATTTCCATCAGATGTGGAATTGCCCCCGCTGTGTTACGCATTACTTTATGAGCATTCATTTCATTTGTTAATTTAATTCAGTTTGTTGGATGTATATTAAACATCAGCCCTTGCCAATGTAAATAAAAACCAAAATCTTAACAAATACAATAGGTTTCTAGCCCTTCGGGCTCGAACCCTAATAAGTAAATTGAGTACATTTTCACATTTATTAAAACTATTTTACAATCATTTATTTCTTCGTGGATCTATTACAAAAACAAAATGACGTGCATCAAAAATTCAACACAAAACACCATTTTGTCCTGTCACAGACGATCAGACTACACAAGGAATGAGAATGTGTCTGTCGGTCACCCGTCCGCATGACCTTACACCTCATTTACTCACTCAAACTCTGCTTCATAGAGAATTCGCTCGATTTTCATCCGCACTTCTGCTTTTTTCCTTTGAGACAATCTTTTGAATATTCCAACAAGACTCATGAAATAAAGTTCATCATAGTCTTTGGGATTACTCGGAAAGCAGTGCTGGAATTCAGGCTCTGCGCTCCTCTTTCCCCCGGAGGCACATCTAGCGGAGACGGGCAGAGGAGACACAGACTGGACGCTGCTGCTGCTGGTCGATGCCTGGGACTCCACGTGAGAAAGGGTTATGAGTCCCTCACTTTCGCTCTCCTAGGAGGAGAAGAGGAAGTTTATTTCTGTCTCGGAGGGTTTGACTTGGTAGCGTACGTGACAATATGAGTGTGTGTAAGAAATGTCCTACGAGCCGTCCGCTTTCCTCTTCCTTATATGTTTATCTCCATCTCAATATTTCCACCTCTATCCGGCCTCAACAGTGAACGTTTACTACACAGTCAGCTACATGTACATGGTTGTTAACAATAGCAATAACTGATGGTACGTAAAACTGGTACGACTCTCTAAAAAGAATGCATTTGTATAATAGGCTACATTTTGTGAAGCTGTTCCTATAAACAAGTGAAAAGTGCGTGTTAATATTTGAGTGACACTGAAAATGTTTAGCCTAGCAACGAAAGTAGATTCTTGTTCTTACGTCTAGCAATGTCCAACTTCTAACAGGTAAAAGCGACGTATCATCAGGCCAAGCTCTGCTTTAATAATGTGTACATAATAATAATAATATACTGTATACAGCCGCGGAAAATATTATGGGACCACTACAAATCAATTTCTAGATGTATTGAGGCCGTTCCAGTCAGTGTCTGTTGTAATTTCAACAAAATCAAACCTCAGGAGTGACATGAAGTCATCCAACAGCAATGTGAAAGACTGACAGCATGACAATACGCGTGAAAACTGTGATAAAAATCGAGGCGATTACATAAAAAATATTTTTGAACTTTTCCTAAATGCGTGTAGAAATGTTGTTTTGCTTAAAAGTGCACATAGTTAGAAACAAACGTATACGTAGTACAATGCAACATAAGTGGCTTTGAATAAAAGCGTCTGGCAAATGCATAAATGTAAACACCATGCACTGTGCTGTGTCTGACCTTTTTGTGTCTTTATTTTTTTCTTATTTTCTCCTGTAAAGCTGCTATGGAACAATGCACATTGTGAAGAGCGCATCTTTTATGTTATTTTCTCCAGTTTTAATTTTCTGTAAATAAATGCAATAGAAACGACATTTTTATTTGAAATTTGGGAGAAATGATGTTAGCGGTTCACAGAATGAAACCTAAACACATACCCACGTTTACATTTGCAGATGCTTTTATCCAAGCGACTTGCATTGCATTATACTACACATATGTTTCTCATTATGTACTACCTATAGCACATTTTAAATTCAGAATAAGGGTCTCTGAAATGGTCTCTTAATGTTTTCGCGGCTGTGGTATGATGTAATTCATACTTAATCATTTTAAACAAACCTCTCGGATTCTTCTCCTCTGTATATTATTGGAGGGGAAACTGGTTTCCTCTTGATGACTCGAGCATTCTGAAACGAATTAAACGATAAGAAAGAGAATAAGTTTAACAGACATCTAAACATTGCAATGAGGGTCGTGCTTCAAGACAGTATTGTAGTCATTGGTTGCTGTGATTATTCTTTCTGTAGATAAATGTTAGATTCATCTTAAATTTAGTTCTGTTTATAACTATAAACTACTATTTTCTACCACAGATGTATATTTTCAATAGTTACGTGAACACGAGGAACGATCACAGCAACAAAGCATTCTTTAAATATAAATGCAAAAACTGTGGACGTAAACACATCTACATTTCGACTAAAATATTTTGGTTCTATATAGTCACAAAGCTATTGAAAGAATTACGCATATTACAGTACACTATGTGCCATTGAAGAAACCCAACCAATCCTTGTCAAACCTAAGAAAGGCCCTGTTCTTTGTTTCATATGGGGATTGAGTATGAACGATGAACCCACACATACCACTCGCGTCTGCGCTCCTCGTTTGTTTTCGGTTTCGTGGGGAACTCCACAACTTGGCAGGAGCCGGTTTAACACCAGCAGAGGGGGCTGATGAGGAGCAACAGAGAAGTAAGAACAAGAGCACATTGCGTTTCAGAATCAGTAGTGTGCAGCGCTGTGGACACTGAATCTGATGTGACGGCACCTGTGCTTTCAGAAGGAAGAACATCTTGGTTTAGTGGTAAACTCTCTGTTTTTATTACTGATGTGTCCTCACTGTTAAATGCTGCTGGTTCGTTTGCCACAGCCGCTGTTGAGAAAAGGAAACTGTGAGGGGACCTTTGCATGAGCGGTTGCAAACAACACATCAAAACCTGGGTAGTGCACAATAAATGACTTGGGACACTACGAGAGCTCCAATCGTTCCAGACATATACAAAAATGTTGACTTTTGAAGATAAATCACAATGAAACAACAACGAGCTTACACATACAGTCCTTACTGGTAAATTGCCAGCAAATTACAGTTAACAGATTGTGTGTGAACGGGACCTTTAGGTGAATCAGAACTGCCAGTTTACCAGTAGGACCTAATAGAAGTTGTAACATTACCGGTAAATTACCAGTATGAGGCGCTGTGTGAATGAATAATGAGGATTACCGACTGCACTGCTGTGTGAACGCTGTTTTAGCTGTACAAATACACAATGCCGTTGCTAGTGTGAACAGCACATTTGTGTATTTACTGGTAAATTCATTCTGGTAAATTGATGGTAATTTACCAGGATTTCTGTGTTAAAAGGGCTATAGTCTGAAGCTAAAAAGTCTAATGTGATGTGTGGTCACCTGTGACGTTGGAAGGGAGAGCATCTTGGTTTAGTGTTGAAGTCTCTGTCTTTATGACTAATGTGTCCGCCCTGTTTGGTTCTGCCGGTTCATGTGTCACAGACACTGCAGAGAAAAAAGAAACTGTGAGGAGACTTTTACATGAGCGGTTACAACACATGAGCATTAAATCTGGTTAGAAGCAGGTATAAACTACAGCACCACTAATCACTAAAAAACATAAAACATGTTCACATATCATTCATGTTTTTTTTAACTTGAGGTAAACATGTTATGTATGTACTAGTCTCGCCCCAGAGGCCATATGACATGTTTAAAGGCGTGGAAATGTCCCGGCAGTAACAGACATTCACAAACGTGTCAAAAGTGAACAACAACAACGTTTATGTCGTGATCTTTGTATACTTTTTAAGAATTAAGCATTTAGTCATTCGTGATGAATTCTTATTGTAACCGTGGTAAACACGACAGCTTACTTCTTCGATCAGACGGCTTCTTCTTGTTTCCAGGCGGACCTTTAAAGAACGTGATACGCACGTCTCCCTGAAATCCTGTAAAATTCAACCAATCAGATGATGACTTCGAACGTGCTGAAGTGTTTCCAGAAAAGTGTGTCTAATGCACCAGACGTTCAGCCAACGGTCCGTGGGCATTCGGAGACTATTTATTTACCAACAACATTTGCATAAGGCAACAAACTTTATTGCTGACTTTTTAAATTGAGTTTCACAAATAAGCAATCGTTTCAAAGAAAATTCAGCATGCACATGACGTGTTTCTTACCATTAAGAAGACTTTCATATATCCGCTTTATTTTATCAAAGGCATCCTTAACATCTTCCGTGTCTATCTGCCACGGACACAAGCACTCAGCAGAAAAACCGCGTGATGTTCTCTTGGCAAGGAGGGTGACTGGGTATCTATCTAAAATTTCCCACTTGTGGAGCTGAAAGAAATGAAAACAAAATCATAAGTAAAAAATAAGTTGAGAGTATTTTATGTCCGGGGTCAGAACACATTTGGGATAGGGGGCCACATTCACAAGAATATCACTTTATGCTGGCCAGCTTCATAAAAACTATATACACATTATCTAAACCTACATGTTACATTAACATCATCACTTCTCATATATTTAAATTAGGTTAACATCATTTTCTATTTACTTTTAGGGAAATTAAGGGGAAGGCAACAACAAATGTACAACGGGAAAACAATGAGAATGTGTGTTTGTCAGACAATGTTATTGAGTAAACAAGACAAAACTAACTAACTATATCTCATTGAAGACATTCCCAATATCAACATGAGTGAATATAAACATCCTTGGATGCTTATTAAGAAACAAAAAGATCAGCTGGAGTAAAACACAAACGCACCCAATCTTAGGTCAGTTCTTCAGGCTTCAACCAGCTTATCAACATAATGTCAAATATAATGTGCAGCATCACGGAGGTTGGTGTTTTATTCATTTCTCCTGTCCATTCGTCTTGAAATACAAGGCGTTCTGTATCCTTTCGTTTCAATATCCAAAAAAACAACAAGTACACAAGTGTGTCTGATTTCAAATCTTTCTCGCAGTCGTACACCGATCAGTCTGCGTCAACAACCGGACGTCTAGTGGATATGTTATATACACTGATCTGTATCACTATTGAAAATTCAAGACTGTCTTTCAAAGTGGAACAGCTGAAATGTAGAAAAAGTAAGAGAAATATGCACGTCAATGCTAAGGATCCGACATTATTAACTATTATGACAAAGGTCTGAATGAAAAACCTACCAGAAGATATGTGGCATCATAGACTTTATTGACACTGCCGTTTTTTCTTTGCTTGGAGATCCATTCTTCAGCATATCGTTGCTTTCTTTTCTCCAGCTTCTGCTTGTAAGGCTGCTTGGCATGACAGTGTTGACATGTCTTGCTGGCTACGCCGATTCTCTCCTTACAAACATGGCATTTCTTTTGAGTAGACATGTCCAGTATCTGGACAAAAAAAACAAGAAAGAATAATTATAACACTGCACCATGTGTTTGCAGAAATACTATGCTGACAACAGTCATAGTTACCTTTCAAATATTAAATGCTGTACCTATTTTTTGCATAATGTTTGCATGCCGTACTATGATTATACACTATTATAATAACTATTACAGTACTCTACAATTTACTAGTTTCATTTTTAAAACAAAGCTTTTTTCATGCAGGATGTCCATTATTGTGCATTTTGATCTAAATGAATTGTATGTCAGTCTATCACACTAGTTCACATTTGTAACACCTAACACACACCCTGTCTACACCAGACATGAGCGGCATGGTGTAAGACGTTTACATTTAGGGAAGACATGAAGTCCTCTTTAGTATTGAAGAACTGTAAATCTGAACCGTTTTGGGATCAAATATAAATAATAAAAAATTAAAATATTCTGAATTTTTGTATTTATTATTTATATGTAATATGATGTACACAGAAATCGATTTAAACCCAAAATAGCTCATCTTGCATTTGACAAAATAGCATTATCCCTGATGGCACGCAGGCATCTATTTGATGTCGGCATTTACATCTGTAAAACATAGTTTGCTCATCTGCAATACTCAAAGACGTCTGCTGTCAGATGTCGTATAGACATCTAGAATATGTCTGTAAGATGTTTATGATTTAGAATGGCTGTTAAAATGCTATTTATAATATGTTTGCAGATGTTTTTACACAGCAGATGCTTTCTAGATCTAGCAGACATACATGTCCTATCTGGGATGCAGGTGACCTGACAAAAAAAAAGACCAGACCAGACCAGACCCGCCCCAAAACCACGATTCTCCTCCACTTCAGGTCTGAAAAAAGGTGGCCTGAAACCGTGACACTGCAGCTCGACAATATCTCTGTGAAAAAAACTATTCCACTGGAGTGAACGACGGAGCTGACGCGACTCTCGAAGTGAACGACGGAGTTGACGCGACTCTCTCCCTCAACGGCTCTAGTCTGGACCAGTGTTTACATCCATAACTATATTCCCCAAATAAACAATTGCAATAACACTAGTAATCCTACTGCACAAGAAGGCGAAACAACACACGTAACTTCACGGTAACAAAAACATACTCTATTGTAGTAGTAGGTTGTTGATTTTTCAAGGTTGCACGTCTACTTACCTGTATTATCCTCAGTTAAAACGCGTATAAAGTCCCACAAGTGCAACGACGACAGTTCACGTTGTGTCCTGATCCTGCTGCAGGTTGGACCGCTAATTTAAAAACGTTCATGCGGCTCGTATTTGAGCGAAATAAACGACGTATACCGAAGATAAACGGACGAGTTCTTCTTCCCGGTTTTGTTTTGACGGTTCGCGCCGAATTCCGCGCACTACCGCCACCTACATGCGACGACGACACACTCCCCCGCCAATGAGAGGTCAGCTCCTCACAGGCTTCTTACAACCAAGACAGAAGAATAAGAGCATTAAAAACTTCATTTTATTTCATGTTCTTCAGAGTTGTGGACAAGGAATTAATGAAAAGTTTGTTTACAAAATAACTTGTCTGCCAGATGTTTGTATGCTATCAGGGAGACAACATGGATTGCATCTACATCTCTTCTACTTGCGACCTTTTCATCACATCATCTCTAACACACACACACACACACACACACACACAACTTTGCTTTATCATTAAACACCCGCTGGCGACTAAATAGGCATTAACTCCACAGCGTCACTAAATAAAGAGGTAGAAGAGAACATGTGAGATCATATTACAGATTTGTATTAATAACCCGCTTCTCGCCTTTCAATTTGTAAAGTATTTAGCAACCACACACACACATCTTGAGTGTGCACACTACAGTGCCCTCAAAATTTAAGTGTGTAGACCATAAAAGCGAATCTCCCGTGCCCACGAACACACATAAGCATGAACGTGTTGGGTCACGTATCTTGGGTGTCTCTTTCTCATGGTCTCTAGACAGAAGCGCCGTCCAGAAGGATCGGCCCGAGCAAACTGACATCTGTGAAACCCAAGGAGGCGCACCGGCCTCGTCTCTCCATCTTGTCCTGGAGTGACCTAGTGCCACATTCTAACACCAGAGACGAGCCAAGACACCCGTTCCCAAACGCCACCCTGCATGTCCGTCTACATCTTGTATTTTTAGCCAAGATCTGAACTCTGTCAGTCATAAAATGGGAGGGAATCCTCCGGTCTTGTTGTGCGTTCTGAAACCTTCACAAATCGCATGTGTTGTTTTTTATTTTTTACACGCACACTTTGCTTTACCTGTTTTCCCTTCCATACTAAGTAGTAGGTCTGTAGGTTTCACTTTGCCACCCCCTTCTGGCTCGCCCACTTGACACTTGGACATACAAGAAATCGCTCCCTCTCTTTTTTAGCAACCCGCTCCTATCTTGTGTTCGATCTATCTTAGTTTCTCTCTCTCTCTCTCTCTCTCTCTCTCTCTCTCTCTCTCTCTCTCTCACACACACGCACATAATCCCACCCCCTAAATGTCCCCTGACCCTGTTACTCTTCTCTTTTAGCCGCGTGTAGGGGTATCATACAGGGGCCTCAGGACTTGGTCTTGTCTGTTCTGGGTGGCGGGGATCACAGGTCCTTTCCAAGTGAATTGTATGAAGTAGTTAGTTAAGTGGGAGTTACAGACATTTACTTAAGCACTGAATCATGAAGTGGAACCTAGTGTTCCTCGGGTTCCTTCTGACCTTCGGGCAACTGTCATGGGGCCAGAAAGGTATGGACTTTCCCGAATACGATGGAAAGGACCGCGTTCACGACCTTAACGCCAAGAATTACAAGTCTGTGATGAAGAAATATGACGTGATGGTGGTGTACTATCATGAGCACGTGGGATCCAGCAAAGCCGCCCAGAAACAGTTTCAGATTGAGGAGCTTGGCCTTGAGGTGGGTTTGACTCGGAATTGCCGGATGTTGGGGGAAAGGGGACGGGTGGTCAATGGCTGCACCATAGGTCTAGTGTTACTGTAGATCATTGTGAACCGCAGATGCCTTGTACATCCAATGGGCGTCTGTGAGGAAGATCAAATATGTGAGAAGAGAGATGGAACGTCTTGATTTTTACTTGCGAAACATCAAAATGGGTGAAGTTTCATGCATTCATGAGTAAGAGCGGGATGGGTGGGATGTTACCTTAGATATTGTTGAAACCTGTTACCAGATGTCATTGACGTTGCGTGATGTCGATTTGAAGGCAATATTTCAGTAAGAACAGAACATTAAACTCAAAGTCAATTTCTTGTACACAGCGAAACACAGTTAGCTCATTAACTTCAACACTACAATAGTGTTTAGTGTTGCTGTGTATGAGGGTCCTGTCTTAGTTTAGCTTTCAGTTTGGCAAGCAGATCAAAACAGATGCATAGAAAGACCTGTATTTAAATAACTTGCTGTAGGTTTTATCTTAGGCTATGCGACGAGTAACTCAGGTTTGTTGAAGATATCCTCTGGGTGTTACTGTGATTTGCTTGGTGTTGTCTCTAAAATATTTCGTTTTGTTTTGTCAATCGTTGTCGTTTTCAATCTGACCAAGATGAAGAGTTTCCGCTGCTCTGCACTGGAAAAAAATTACACCGTTTTTTTGTACAGAATTTTTGTGTTTTTTTACCGATTTTTAAGTATAATGTAAAAACAATCAATTGTACAGAATTTTAGTGTTTTTTTACAGATCTTCAACAAGGTAAGACTGCAAATTTACAAGGAAAACACGTTACAAAACTGTAATTTTACAGTGCAAATAACTAAAGTAAATGACCGTTTATTTACAGGATAACAGTGATTGGATGAGATGACTTTAATTGGTCTGAAGCATCAGAGTAGTATGATACCCTGGTGGTTTGCTGACGTTGAGTAAACACAGCACTAATACATGAATACATGCAGAGTGAGAGGCAGTGACGGGTCATGGAAAACCTTAACATTGATATGTACTTTATGAATTGCATGTAGGCCTATTTTTATTTGCTTTTGGTGGATTAAAATCTGCATACTTGAAAGGATTTCATTTAAACATCATTTGGTTTTAACAAGGAAAATGTGCTATTTCAAAATGTCCCCTGTTTGTACACTTAAATTACAGTCTACACTGTAAAAAAAATCCCGTAAAAAAACAGGTAAATTACTCGCAGAAAATTACCAGTACATTTTCCTTTATTTTACAGACATTTCAGTTAAAGCTAAAATGCGATTTAATGCAGTGCAAAATGTAAAATACAGGTAAAACAACTGTAAAAAAAATGTTTTGTGTAGATTGCAATGACTAAACTGAACTCAAATGTTACATTTCAATCCTAATTTTAAAATAATAACTGTAAACCTATCTGTTGAACTAAATATTAAGCCAAAAGGTGAATATAATACTGCTGGGGAATGAAGGCTGTAATGAGCTGACAAGCAAGTTCATCTCAATGGGAGTATCTGGTGAGTTATTTATAGACTGTGGAATTATACTTCCGGTACCTGATAGTTTTGCTCTAATGGTTAATGAAAGGTTGTTTTGAAAATAATCCTGTCAAATAATCTTCATCGAGTGTTTGATTGGTCTATTTTAACATGTGCGTGATTGAAACAGTAATGGTTCTGTTCCCCGCAGCTCAACTCATTTAACCTTGGCAAAGAGAAAATGACTATTAATTAACACAAAACTCCTACTGTGGTCTAGTTTTACTCTGAATGTGAAGTGTTCCGTCAGAGTAAGGGAATGTGGAGCCTGTCATGGCTCGGCAGTCATGTGAACACTGTGGACTCTGGCATCTATGTTCAGAAAAGTGCTGATGTACTAAGCAGTAAATTTACACCGTGCCCATGAGCTCGACGTGTTGGCTGGGAGTCGATTCTAAAATGAAATGATTTTTCAAATTTGAGACTGGACTTGGAGCTCTTTCCACTCCAGGGAATTCACAACGCAGCAGGTCCCTTCAATTCAACCACAGTAATCGCCAACTAATACACTGCGAGTTTAATTTACCGCTGGTACAAATAATGCCACTCAGCTCGAAATCAACGGTTTGCCCTTATTGTACTGTGACGACAAGACCATCAACAATATAAAGCTAACCTCTAACCTAACTATAGATGCCGGTTTCAAAGCAACAACATAAACAAACGTCACTGTGCATGGGTGCTTTTGTGGCCCGAACATAACTTCCGAAACACATCCGCAAAGCGCCTGCAGATTATTCTTGATGATAAAAAAGAAAGCGTGAAGAACAGTTACTTGGCTAAACTTGCTTCTCTAATTTTTTTAATTTAGACTGCGATACCAAGCTCAACCTCTAGATGTCAATGTCTCAAAAAAGTTACATGACGTCACCCATTTAACAAATTGCTTATTTCATAAAATGAACGTACAACAAAATTCAACAAATCGTTTATTGAAAACAATGAATACACAATAAAATAATGATATAAATCAATATACAGTGAATTAAATTAAATATAAATAGTTATGTTATTAGCCACTAGTCAGACTGATGAACTATACAGAACGGAAGTTAACTTAAAACTGTCTATGCAGTTGGTATGTTTATGAATTTATTGCATTTTCTGGCAAGCTTTGTATTCTCTCAAATATGGACATCTATTTATGCCTATTTTTATTATTTCCTCTAGTTTAACATGCACTCTTAATTTAAGAGAATTTTACCAACTAAGAAGTGTTTCTGGATCAGCATCTTTGTTGGCACGGGAACAACATCCCTGTTAAAGATATAGGTGTGCTAACACTTACATTTACATGTTTGGGAGACATGTATATCTTTCAGTGCATTCATTTTATTGTTATTTTTGTTAACTGGGAACCCAACCCACAGACTTTTGCACTGATAATGCAACACTCATGACCAGCTTAAATCAGCTATAACCAGCTACTACCCTGATAGCACACATACATCTGGCTTACGTCTATTTGACGTCTGCATCTGTGTCTAAAAAACATCGTCAATACATAGTTTGCTCATCTGCAATACGTCTCGGAGACGTCATATACATCTATAAGATGTTTATGATTTAGAATCGATGGTAAACTGCTCTTTCTGAGATGTTAGCAGAGGTTTTTACACAGCAGATGTTTTCCAGATCTCCAGATCTTTAGCAGACGTATTACAGACGCACGGACGTCTCCGAGACGTATTGCAGATGAGCAAACTATGTATTGCAGATGTCTAGCAGATGTAAATTCAGACGTTAAATAGACGTAAGCCAGATGGAGTGTGCTCTCAGGGAATGCTTCAAAACATACCTGACCAGCATATGCTGTTTTTGTTCAACAGGGTCTACAAGTTGAGCTACAGGAACACAACTATGACAATGTGTTCTATTCAAAACCTTAGCCATGACCCAAACTCTAAACATAACTAAAGCTAAAGGGAATGATAGATTGGCAAGAATGGTACACAAGCCTGTAGGTCAATGATAAAGTAATGTGCTATCAGCGCGAAGGTTGTGGGTTTAAAAAACACATACTGATAAAATGCATAGGATAAAGTCATCTGCCTGGTGGATAGATATATTGTATATTATATTCAGTGTTGGGTAAGTTACTCTGAAAAAGTAATTAATTACTAGTTACTAATGACATATAGCTTTCCTGTAGCTCAGTGGTAAGAGCATTGCGCTAACAACGCAAGTTTGTGGGTTCGATCCCAGGGGATTGCAAATACCTATGTAAAATGTATAGGATAAAGCAATGTAAGTCGCTTTGGATAAAAGCGTCTGCCAAATGCATAAATGTAAATGTAAATGTATATTAGTATGTTATTAGATTACTGTACAAACTGCTCTCTCCAAAAAGTATTTAATTACTTATAACAAATTACATTTTATATCCTACATCAACCTTGATTCAAGAATAGACATGAAAGCTTATTTCACTTGTTCAAATAAATAATAAAAAACTACATAAATAATTCTTATTACCTGACCAAAGTATCCAACTGTGAGAAGGAAACATTTTAAAGTAAGACTTGACGTAATTTCCACTACTGAATATATCACATGACACAGTATTTAGTTTAATTACATCAAAAGTAACTGTAATTAAATTACAGGGAAAAAGAGTAATCTCTTACTTTACTTGAATTACTGAATGTGATTTTGAAATACAGTAATTACTTACTAACCAGTTACAACCTACACTGATTATATTGTGTTTTTTTCTATAGGGTCGGATTCAATAAACATAGACAAAACTGAAACAACAGCCATCCAATGCATGAATCAAAATGCTTGTGGCTCAAGCTCATTTGCAACACATGTAAATGTGTGACACCCTGACCTAAACCTAATCTTACAATATGACAATATGAAAGACATTTTGTTCCAGGACCAAAAACGATGAACCAGAAGGATGTCATTGTTGGTGAAATCCTGTTGACCCTAAAACATGCGGTGTGGTGGTATGGTCTCGGAACAGCTGTGTGCTTCACACTGTACATAGTGCGTGTAGTAAATCACCTAAGACCTCAGCTGCTGGCCTCTGGTGATAAATAACATATTCCAGGATCTTAAAAATACAGACTGGTGCTGGAAAGACCTAGCAAGGAGACGGCAAATTAGCAATACCAGACCATGTTGTAGAAGCAAATCCTCATTGGGAAAATA
Source organism: Triplophysa siluroides (assembly GCA_006030095.1). Classification (NCBI taxonomy): domain Eukaryota; kingdom Metazoa; phylum Chordata; class Actinopteri; order Cypriniformes; family Nemacheilidae; genus Triplophysa; species Triplophysa siluroides. Next base: position 295,123 of record VCII01000435.1, read on the forward strand.
TTTATTTACAGTAATTGATCAATGGGTTTGTGTGAAGAAGATATTTTTAATTGTGCAAGAGGAAAACTATTAGGAAACTATCAACAAACATGCCAGCTGTACAATGCCTCAAGCTATTCCAATCCAGCACATTAAAATGCGTTGCGTCTCTTGAGATGCAGTTCATTGCTTAGGGTCAGAAGGTTATAAACATCACGCTGTCACAGTGTTACAGTTCAAACCTGTGAAAGATATTCAGAAGAATGCTTGTAACCATCAGTTCTTGGTCATATAGACTACCCTTATAGTATACCCTTTAAAGATGTAACACATGCCGTTTCTGCCAACCTCATAAGAAATCTTGAGTACCTACAGAGCTGTACGATTATTTCCAAAAACAGTCGTTTATATAACATTCCTCACCCGAATGCAGTGAACAAACAAACACAGCTGAACTTCAGTTCAACGAACGAAGCACATTGATGGGCGTGCTCTTTCTCTCGCTGGTTGATGCGTGGGCGTGCTTTTCCGGGAGAATTGTCCAATTAGGGTCTAAGAAAAGTTGTTACGTAACGGAATTTCATGCTCGAAAAAAAACTTCACGAAACCTATACAGACCCGGGCGGAGTGTATCGAGCACAGAAGTACTACCTGATACGTCCAACTTGTTTTTTTTTACGTGACGCGAATTCGCAGGTCAGAGTTCACCAAACTTGAACTTTGCTACGCAGCGAAACGAAAAATATCGGTCTGTCTCATTCGCTTACGATGAATGGAAGTCAATGGAGGGAAAAGTCAAGTGTGACCGCGGCTTTAGTTGTTATACAATAGATTTGTAATCTGTTGCTTCATGGTGCTTATTGCTTTAATAAAACGGTCAATCCATATGTGTAGCTTATTGCTTTAATAGCTTATTATTGTCCACACGCAGCGTGATGCGACACGACAAATGCAGTGTTCTCAATGGGTTTGTCGTGTTGCGTCACACCAGGGTGTGATACGTTCAGTCTCTTGTTTAGAAAGAAGAATCGAGACAGTTTCTAATAATCTTATCAGATTAGATTTTTGATCAGAAATATATTACATAAATGTAATTTATCAAAACGTATTGGAGATTTTGCTAGATAGGAGCTGTACTTGTATTACAGGGGCCTGACTTGGGGCCTTTGCCGTTTAGTTGCGGTGACTTTTATTTTGTCCTGCCTTTATACCTGAGATGTATGCTAGGTACAGTCTTGTAGTCGGATAAAAAAATGAACATTTTAGGATGAGTTCTTAGGTACAATTCTTAGTAAAGTAATCAAGCAATGCCGTGTAAAATAGGACAATCGTTCATTTGTATTGTGATTAGTTATTCAGAATATGGATAAATGCTTGTGTGTGTTGTGTCCGTGTCTTAGTAACACATTGCTGCTGACTCCACTAAATATAACAACAGTTTATTGTGCGCTAGCTGCTCCCAGCACAGATGAGGAGTACCAGTGTAAGATTTCGTCCTGAAATCTGCAGTGTCGACTGAGAAGACGGAGCGCAGGGTGCATTACTGTACCTGTCAGCGTATCCCAGGAACTGAACGTCACCAGCACCATGCCAAAATAGTCCTGGTCGGTCTGTGCTGTAGCACTAATAATAGAGTCCTGTGCTGTCATAGCTGAGACTGCTGTAATACTCCATAACACGAGATCCCCTTTCTGCCCATATAGAAACACATTGTATGGTGTCATTTACACCAGCCGGTATGTTTAAATATGAAAGAACAAATATCGATTCTGGCCAAAAATAACTTGAGCGGTCTGTCAGTGAACATTGTTATTATTGTGAATACTGTGCCATTATAAAGCCAAGAATATAAAATGTTTGATTACCTTTCATTTCATTAATAATTACATCTTTTATATAAACGTAGCTGTCAGAGGACTGTTGGTGGGAGTGTCTTTAATGTAGCACCTCAGGTTCCGTCTAAACACATGCCAGGCTACTTATACTGGTCAGTATTGTCATTGCAAACCTGTATGACAAAATAAGATATTTTGAAGAATGTCGGCAGCCAACAGTGGTAAATGATGACAGAATTTTCATTTTTCAGTGAACTTTCCCTTTAAATATCATGCGATGGAGGGAGGCACGGAGGTCTTATTTCTCGGTGGTTGTGTATCTTCCTTCCATCTTCTCGACTTTGATTTGTCGCGCAGCAAACTCTCCACCTTGGCTTCATTGCAAACATCCTCTCTTGTTGACTCATGGCTTCTTTCAGGTTACCTTATATAGCTGTGGTTCATTTGGCTATAGGCCTTTAAGCTGAGTTTAGCTTCAGATTTGTTTAACAGACAGATATCACAGATATCACCCACACCAGACGCAGCCTGTGTTGCACTTATTTACCCGTCTGAACCGAGAAGAAAACCCTGAAATAGGTGGATGAAGAAAACATCAGGAGGGTTCTGGCCATTATTGCAGTTTCAACCACGCAACAAATACAAGAAGCATCACTTAAATATTGCCGCTGTTACACAGACACTCTGAAAACAGTTGTAATGGAGAGTGATTGACCTCAAACAGAAAACCATTTTGAAACGACACAACAATGGTTAAACTGACCATGCATTTATTTTCATGAAAGAGCTTCAACTTTCCAAACAACATTTAGACATTTGGAGTTGTAGAATTGCATTATTAGGCCGTAATATTGACATTAAAGTACGACTGTGGCTGAAAAGCAATACAAGACCGGAAAGACTAGTTAAGAAACCAAATAAAAAAGCTATGAAACATTCTACTTAATTCAACAAAATTAGTTAAACAATAAAAGTCTCATTTATGGAAATCGTGTAGTGTCAACAGTCAACGGTCTGTATGCGTGTGTGCACCTGTCAGCAACCGTGTTCTCCGCCAGTTCTCCATGCCAACCGCTTTCTTGTGCAGCGCTGTGATTGGTGGAGGCAGCTGTCCGTCATACGGGTCAAGTTTCACACCGATTTAGAAAGTGCAGTAGCAGCGCTCTTGATGACGGCTTTTATGGATGTAAGACTGCGGAGGAAACCAACTACAGTTCTTACAGCAGACCCTGAAATATCTTTTTATGGGCAGAAAAACAAATGTGCTTGTCTGACAAGTTGAGGTTTACATCCGAAATCCATCTATACTGAAATGATAGCATAATGGCTGTCCCGACCAGTCCAATAGAAGTTCAAACTGCTTAAGTTGTGCACGTTCACACAAACAGAACACGGCATTTAGTTGAAATAAGGCATTAACATTAAATACATTACGTTTCGTTTCGTCACACAGCTTGCAGCTCAAGTCCTGGAGGACCTAGACGATGAGGACATTGGAATTGGCCTGCTCGATGAAAAGAAAGACAGCGCTGTCGCCAAGAAACTTGGTATGTGCATATGAACACACAAATGACCTTTCTCAAGCAGGCGGGTCACGACCCAAAAGTGGGTCACAGCCAGGGATGGGAGGGTTACATTAAAAATGTATTCTGGTACAGTTAGAAATGACTTAATACAAAATGTAATATATTTATATATGTACTCATATATAAATACAATGATTTTAAAAAGTTTACATAGAAGCAAGGCAGCATCAGAATTGTCTTGAGGTGGCTCAACGCAAAATTTCAGATGAAATAGATATAAATAAAAAAGCAGGAATTTATTAAAGAGGGCTGCAAGATTAGAACGAAACATTATTGTTGATTTTTGATTTTGTAATCATGATTATTAACACAATTTTCAGGATGTGTGCTGCACACCTCAGACCATGCTGTTTGTGAACTTTGTGTTTAAAACTTGTTTCCCCTTAATTTCCTGATAACTTCTTGCTTTCTAGATACAAATTGGTTAGCTTACTTGTCCAAACATATGAAGTCAATGCAAAATCAACCATGACCTCTGCTGGTGCATATTTCCACCTGTTGTCTCATTGCATGTTCGTGCTGTTCAGGTCTGGAAGAAGCTGACAGTATCTACATTTTCTTTGAGGATGAGGTCATTGAGTATGATGGAGAGCTTGCTGCAGACACACTGGTGGAGTTCATCTATGATGTGCGTGAGAAATAAAGACTCATTCATTCCTGGGGCTTTTTAGGGGCTATTCAATCTTCTCGCACCAGTCATTCTTGCATCCTTTGCATTCATTTCCAGTGCTTCCTTTATTCTTGTTGAGTATATGCATACTTGTTTGACTCTTTCCTCAGGTGATTGAGGATCCAGTGGAGATTATTGATAACATGCGTGAGTTGAGAGGTTTCCATAATATCGAGGAAGACATCAAGCTGGTGGGCTTCTTCAAGAGTGAGAAATCTGAACGTAAGCATCACCATGGGCCAGTCTCTTATATAACAGAAATAAGTGGAAAGTTGAGAGTGTAGTTTGAGAAGTTTGAGAAGTTCACTGATGCTCTCATGGTTTTAGACTATCATGCATTTGACGATGCAGCGGAGGAGTTTCACCCACACATCAAGTTCTTTGCCACCTTTAGTGCAAAGGTAAAGAAATGATCTGAATGTACACACACATGTATGACACCAAAGATTTATTTGACCAGCTAGATTTTGTGTTTGTTTCTGAACTCTCCAAATATAGGCTATACATACACAAGAGGCCATTTGAGAGCCCGTTTTCTGATTTTAAAACGTAGTGTTTATATATGTTCAGGTTTAAAATGATGATTTGTTTTCATTCTGTGAACTACTACCAATATTTTTACCAAATTTCAAATACAAATATTGTTTCTATTTGCATTTATTTGCAGAAAATGAAAACTGGAGAAAAGATGCTCTGTATTTTTTCAGACCTCAAATACTGCAAAGAAAACAAGTTCATATTCACTTATAAGCAACGCAACAGTAATATTTCTACATGTATTTAGGAGAAGTTCAATCATAGTTTTTATATAATATAAAATCATTTTTATCCATTTTGTCACTCCTGAGCTTTGATTTTGTTTAAATTCAACAGACACTGGACTGAAGTGACCACACAGTACATCTAGAAATGCTGATTAAAAAAAAGAAAATTTGGAATGGTCTGTAACTGTGTATGTGGTCCTGCGTTGTGACCACATCTCTTCACAAAGTAATTCACATTCATTGTGACCTTGTGGTGATAGCAACACAAATCATACTAAACTATTAATATTTCTTCAAAATGTAAAAGCCCAGGAGGTTTTCTGAGAGGGTCAGGGTAGATCAAATATACCGTTTGTACAGTATAAAAGTCGTTACATCCGTGGACAGTCGCCATAAACCATGAAAACCCAATGTGTGTGTACATTGTTGAGTGTTTCTTCTCTCACCAGATTTGACCTCTGTTTGCAGGTTGCTAAGAGTCTAGACTTGAAGTTGAATGAGGTGGACTTTTACGAGCCCTTCATGGACGATCCCATCGTCATCCCTGGTAAACCTTACAGCGAGGAAGAACTCGTTGAATTCATTGAGGACAATGACAGGTGCGTTCACTCACGTGACACTAAATGCTTTTAAAGATTTGAAAATAAAAGCAAGAATGTGTGTTTAATGTGACTCTCCGCAGGCCCACGCTGAGGAAAATGATGCCACACAACATGTATGAGATTTGGGTAAGATGCTCTTCTACAAATCACCTGCTCACTTCATGTCAGTGAAGCAACATTATTACAAATGCCTGTCGCCAGCTGTGGTCATTATAATGCACTGCCAACCGACAGAAGGCAAGATGAGGGTCGACTGTCGTGGTTATAGGATATGACAAAACTTAAATTGGCACTTTTATTAATTGATAATAAAAAACACATATTGTGACAGTTACTTAATACGTGAAGCACACAAATGATTTTAGTAATTGTCAAATATTTGTCAAAAAATACAATTTATGAACTCTGTATGATTATACGATTTGAGTATGTGCACAGTTATTATGCTGACAGTAGAGCAGAAGAATTAATACTGAACCATCATCTTCTCACAGGAGGATGCTCTCGATGGCGAGCACATCATTGTTTTTGCTGAGGAGGGTGACCCAGGTAGCTTCTTCATTTACTCATCGAATGAAAGTGACATTTAATTGACGCCTCTTGTATTCCGTTATTCTCTCTTTTGACCTATCTGACATGTTCCTGGGCTTCTTTCAGATGGCTATGAATTTCTTGATATTGTGAAGGAAGTGGCAGAAGATAATACAGACAATCCCGACCTGAGCATCGTCTGGATCGACCCTGATGACTTCCCCCTGGTATGGCCATGCTTTTCATCACTATACAGACCCTTTTTTATAAAAATGCACATCGAATGCGTTAACAAGACCGAGTAGTGATGAGACTGTAACTGTGACCTACAGCTTGTCCCCTACTGGGAGAAGACCTTCGACATCGACCTGTCCTCCCCTCAGATCGGCGTCGTGGAGGTTGATGATGTGAGTTTTTCAGAAGAATGTTCTGGTGTTTACCACAGAGAGGGTTTTGTCACTCTTTGGGGTTGTTGATCTGAACTGTTCCATCTTCTTCAGGCTGAGAGTATCTGGCTGGAGATGGATGATGACGATGACATGCCCACAGCAAAAGAGCTTGAGGATTGGCTGGAGGATGTGCTAGAGAACAAAATTGACCCTGATGATGATGATGACGACGACGATGATGATGACGACGATGATGATGACGATGATGACGACGATGATGATGACGATGATGATGACGATGATGACGACGATGACGACGACGACGACGATGATGACGACGACGACGATGACGACGACGATGATGACGATGACGACGATGATGACGACGATGATGATGATGATGATGACGACGATGACGACGATGACGACGACGACGACGATGATGATGACGACGATGATGATGATGACGACGATTATTAAACTCTATCCATCGCACAAGTTACTATGTATCGTCCAAATCTAGTCTAAGTTTTTGTATTTGCACTGTTCATCAACGTCATCAAAATTCCTTTGTTATTTGTCACAAAGTTAAAAACATTATAACTGTCACTGTCTCCTGGTTACACAATGATCTGTTCACTAGCAAACTGTGCTCCCCCGACATCATTCTCTCTCCCATTGACATCGAATTTTATCCAAATGCTTCTCTTCAGATTTTTACAACGTCTCTAAAAGTAAAATCATATTAGATTTGTATTGCTTTCATTTAATTTCCTTTTTCTCTTTTGTAAGAACCGACTGTAATTGGCACGTAAATACAGCACAAATACACCTGGAAAAGGGCCTTGCTTTCAAGCACGTAAAATCAAAATATGTCAGTTTGTCTGAGGGGGCAGCAATATTATTTTCAGTGTAAATCCATCTGTTAAATTTGGTGTTACTGTCTCAATGTTTATTTGTACGAATATGTGGATGGATTGTTCGTCCCATTGTGATAGGACCTAAAGGTGCTAAGCAGGCTTTTTCTCAAGGTCATTGGTCAAAACCTTCTTCCTTTGTTAAGTCAGAATGTGACTCTGTGACTTTAGACAGAAAAGGATTGTCCAGTCTTCCCTTGTGTCTAAAAAAAACAGCAAATCACATGTTTTCTACTGAAAAGAAAAAGCATTGACATTTTTTTATGAAGACAACTTGGTTTTAAGTCTTTAAATAAAAAAAAGAGATTGGAATTAAAGGTGCTGTGTGAAATATTTAGGAGGATCTACTGACAGAAATATAATACATACAACTATGTGTTCAGACCTTACATTATGAAGCGTTATGTTTTTATTACCATAGAATGAGCTTGTTCTATCTACATACACCGCGGGTCTCCTTGCATGGAGTTCGCCATGTTGTTTCTACGGTAGCCCTAAACGGACAAACTGCTCTACTGAGCGCAATACGTAAATACGTTATCTCCTTCAGCAAAGAAGCGAAACATGACGACATGTTTGTCCTGAAGCCGTGGTCCTTAAAAAGGGAGGGCTGGAGTGAGCCGTTGGTTGCAATTCGCAACCTCACCACTAGATGCCGCTAAAATCTCCACATTGCTCTTTTAAGTGGAGTAAATGATAGCTTTAAATGTATTAAATATAGCTGCAGTTTCCCGGACAGGGATTAGCTCAAGACAGGACTAGGCCTTAGTTAAATTAGGATACTTAAATCATTTTGTAAAACATAATTCACAAAAAAGCCTTACTGGTGTACATCTTGAGACAAAACAATCACACGGATACATTTTAAGATATGTCATTGCACATTGTTTTCGATGTAGAAACTTCTAACATTTAAGTTGGGGTTAGGTTTAAACCCTGTCTGGGAAACTGCCCCATACAGTTTAATATAATTTAGTATATAGTCTAGTTCTGTATATACTAGCTTTGCTGTTTGAGTTCAGTACCAATATGATGCTGAATCTTTTAATCAGATGTTGTGATGGTTTGTTTAAAAAAAATGAATACCACATTAATGATGTCCTAACCACATTAAAAACTTTACATTAAAAGAAGATGCCACTAAAGATCATTGGGCTGAAGTGACCAGCCCAACACATTTTTTGAGACATGTGCGATTTACATATATTCGCCAACTTCATTTCAATAGTAAAATTTTGTGCATTTTTTTTAATTATGTTTAATATCTTTACTTTTCTAAACACCACTGACTGTGTCTTAAAACCAGCTCTAATAATTCCTTTCATAATAATATGTTTTTGTCCTTTTGAAATCTTTGGTGCATAAATCTTGGCATCTTAGCCTTGGAATTATATCTATCTATCTGCGGTCTAGTTTTGAGACACTTTAAAGTTTCTGCATCACATATAGCAAAAAGGATATGAGGAACAAATCTCCTTCATACATAAAAAGACAAAGACCCTAAATGTATTCCAAATTATTTGGAACAGGTCAAACGCAGAAAGAAGCATAAAAGGCCGTGCTAATTGTCGATTCGATGTTTTATCCACAGAGGTGGACAGATCAAATGACTTTATAGAGACGAGTATGGCTGAAAAAACATAATAATGTTTATTGTTGTCATCAAGACTCTTGACGTCATTGACTATTGGGCATAAACTGCATTATGAGAGTCTATGTAAACAGGTATTAGGAAGCAAGCGCTTCTGGCTCCACTTTCTCAGTTTTCAACACTACACAAACGTTTGAACAAAATGCAACCGTAATAGGATTAAAAAACAAAATGAATAAAAATGAAACCGGTCTGGACCTCAACACCACAAACACATGCGTGCAGGGTTACCAGACGTGTGAAACAAGACCAGTCCAATGGTCAATCAAAACCAGTCCAGTGACCCATAGCTCATAGCTAAAATACGTCATCATTTATTATTTGGTATTATTTCCTATCATCCAGTCTGTTGCCATAGAAACAGAACAGCCATGTGGGTGCTCTCACAAAAAAGTCCTTACTCCAGCACAGTTTGGTAGAATATAAATAACGTACATTACAACATGTCAACACAAGCCTTTCAGTCACATATCTGATCAAACATGTCATTTAACCAGTCTTCAAAAAACGCTTTGATTCTCTTCCGGTCAGCAGACAGAGGCAAGCGACGTCTGGGATTTGGCGCCACGAGTGTAGTACGTGCTCACGTCATTGTGGAATGTCAGCAGACACGCCCACTACTTCCATCTTAGCCATGTGGCGATGACCACAACCGAATACACGACCGATCGGACCGTTTGCACAATTTAAATCCAATCGTACATGATCGGACCGTCAGCAACATGTGCGAGTCCGTGTCCAGGTTCCAGGCGGAGGTGGCGGCCGTTATGGAGGTGTTAGTGAAGGTGGCCGTCGTGGAGATCACGAAAGTTTTCGAGGGACGCTCGCTGCACTCCCAAGGCTGCACGGTCAACAGAGAAGACCCGACTAATAAAGACGCGGTGCCCGTGCCCGACATCAGAGCTCACATGCAAAATGCTTTGGCCAATATGTCCAAGAAGTCTGACAAGATGGTCCGCAGCGTCGGCGTGCAGGTGGAGGAGACGCCGTCCCAACATCACGGTATGTTCGTTTGCTCAACAACAGTCGGTTCGCTAGCTTTGCGTGTAGCCTGATGGTGTTCCTACATTTGTGGAAATCAACAGACTGAACCGGAAGTGTCGTTCAAAGTGCATCTGCAGCAGTGATGTAACAGTGGAGTTTGTTTGATGATCGTTTGCAGGAATCGGGATTGTAATGCGAACGGTGCCGCTCGTGCTTATAAAGAGCCATTATATTTTTGACATTTATGCCAAATTGTAATATTTTAAACACTGGCGGTGTATTGATATATTTTCGCATGACATATTTCTTGCAGCGGGAAAAAAGTTATTCGGATCTTTCGCTTCTTTCGAAGTTGGGATGCGCCGATAACACTTTCCCTTGGAGTTTCGATTCCGATACTATCACCGTTTTACTTGATCAATGTAGAATTGCGTAGATTTCGATCTTTCAATGCCAGAGGTGGGTTGTACTTAAGCATTCTTACCTACTTTCATATTATAAAATATAATATAATGCAATGTAAGTCGCTTTGGATACAATGCATACATGTAAAATATCTGTACTTTGTCAGAGTGTTTTTACTTTGGACAATAAATACTTCCCTACATCATACTTTTTACTCCACTACATTTGATAAAAAATGTTGTTTTTAACCTTTAATCCCTGAGTGCATTAAAATCTACAATTTTCTTTTAAGTAAGTATTTTTACTTTTAAAAGTAGGATTTTTAAATATAATTAAGTACTGTATTAAGGGTTAAATACTAGGGCTGTCAAAAGATTAATCGCGATTAATCGCATCCAGAATAAAAGTTTGTGTTTACATAATAATATATATCTGTGTGCTGTGCATAATAAGTTTGTATTTATTAACACATACACATCCATGCAAATATTTAAGAAAAATCTAAAAATTATTAAACATTTATATATAATTTAAATTGTTGGTAAATATAATTATAATATAACCCTATATATGTGTATGTGTTTGTATTTATAAAATCATAATTAATATGCACGAAAATGGACATATATTAGGTAAACACAAACTTTTATTCTGGATGCGATTAATCGCGATTAAGCTTTTGACAGCCCTAAAAAAAGTGAAAGTGAAAAAAAGTGAAAGTGACCTATTTGTCAGTTATGGTTACCCATACCCGAAATATACCTCTGCTTTTAACCCATCCAGTGTGTAGTGAACACATCCACAGCAAGTGGTGAACACACGTACACCCGGAGCAGTGGGCAGCTATCACTGCAGCGCCCGGGGAGCAAGTAGGGGTAAGGTGCCTTGCTCAATCATTACCTGCCGGCCCTGAGGATCGAACCGGCAACCTTCTCTAACCATTAGGCCACGATTGCCCCTTGTATGTTATAAAAACATACAAATGTATTTATAAATTGTACTGGGGTATGATATAATGCTTTACAATGTAGTCTCATAAAGTACAGATCCTTAAAAAATGTACTTGAGTAAAATACTACTATTTCTGTTTATTGCAATGCAGACTTGCAGAGTGGAACAGACTCGCTCACGCGCATCCTGGACACAGAATGATGCGCTTAATGCATGCGCCTCTACTTTATTACAGTCATGCGCATTGCGGACGCAGAATAATGCACTTAATGCACCCGCTTCACTCACGAGCATCAAAAAGCGCACTTCCATCATGTCGTCCATCAGTGATCTATTGTTGCAAACTAATTTTGAACTTAATATACTACGGAAATTAAGTTAAATCCGTCTAAAGCCTGGCTCAGATTACAGGAGTTTAAATATCCTGACCGACCATAAAATCTGGTTGCAGCTCACACATGTGGAGAATCTTGATAGATGCTCTTGTTTAAAATCTCAACCATGCTCAAACTAAATATTTGACATTTCTGTCACATCACACACTACAAGATCATTTTAAGATGATCGCAAGTGATTTCACCAGAAAGCAAGTGTAAATGATGTGATGACATGGGGACATCTAGTGGTAGTACGGCGTTATGTCAACTGGTGGTCATGGAGGATGTTTTGTTTCTGGTAGCAGTTAAATAAAGCTGTGTGAGGAAGCAGCCGCTCTTGTTCACTATATAAAATACAGAACACAATGGACATTGCGAAGCGACAACTTTAAGGACGCATTATATCTCGACACACATTGACTCCCATAGTAGGAAAAAATACAATGGTAGTCAAAAGTGCCCCAGAACTCTTTGCTGTCCTACATTCTTCAAAATAGATTTTGCGTTCAACAGAACAGAAAAAAATGATGAAGTCATTTTCCTACTATGGGAGTCAAGGTGTTTCGAGATCTGTCTGGTTATAAGCATTCTTCCAAATATCTTTCTCTGTGTTCATCAGAACAAAGACATTTTTACACATTTGGAACAACTCAAAGGTGAGTAAATGATGACAGAATTTTCATTTTTGGGTGAAGCATCACTTTAACTTGGTACATTATGGGAGTGCACGTTTTTTCACCTGGGTCTGCACATTGACGTGTAATGTGCATTAAGCAGACGTTTGATCCAAATAAAAGTTAAGGAAAACAATGAATTCACGAGGTGTACCATTTCAGACCACTGTTTGCTGGGGTGTTCATAAGAACCTGAATTGCATCGCGTTGTTTTTCAGTTGATCGCACGTCCAGTGAGAAAGATGTTGGTCCTCTCGGGTCTAAAAGATCGGAGGGTTGGTGTCCTTCTGAAACTCTCTGCAAAAAGTCTTCAGAAGCTGTGGATCTGCAGTGTATGGTTGACCTTCCATGCTCCATCTTCAGTGACAATGTAGGTGGCGCTATTTACATTTCTGATTTATGTGAGGTTGGGTATATTAAGAGCAATTGTTTTGTACTGATAAGATGAAGTGATAGTGGAGAATAACTTAAATGTATCTTGATTTGAAGAATTTTTAGATGCTTGTCCTTAAAAACAAGACAAAAGGATTTTTATTTGTTCTGCAGTGCAACCAAGTGATGTTTTTTGTTTTCAGGGCATTGGTTTGGCAAAAGGAGACGGTGTCATTAGTGCTCCCCTGTGGACCGGCGACTTAAAGAAGCAAGAGACAATTCTTGAGAATGGTATACAGATCAAAACCTCTCTCAGCGGTTCTGTTTGCATTTGTGCACAGGCCCCAAACAAAGATATTTTGACGCATTGAAGGCCCTCAGCCCAAAATGAAAATTCTTTCATCATGCTCATTGCTGTATAAATTATTCTGATGAACACAGACAAGGATATTTGGAAAAAGGTTAGCCATTTTCAGTTCTGGGACATCATTGACTACCATAGTAGAAAAAAAATAGTGTATAGTTTTGGTTCTGTTGAACACAAAAGAAGATATTTTTTTGTAGAATGTGGGAAAGCAAACTGCTGAAGCACCTTCAAATTTTTCCTACTATTGTAGTCAATGATGTTCCAGAACTTGCTAACATTCTTCCAAATATCTTTCTTTGTGTTCAGCAGAACAAAGCATTGCAGGTTTGAAACAATCTGAGGGGTTGTAAATGATAACCGACTTTTCCTTTCTGGGTGAACTTTGTTGTGGAAACTGAGAGATTGAGACTGTAAAGATTTGTCTTTAAAAATATTTGATTGCTTGCGAGCAGGATCAAGTCAAAACAGAGTGACAGTCTTCAGTTCTCTGCATTATACCCCTACTTCTCCTTTCTCCACCAATCATCCGTCTCGTTTACGTCACCCCATACTATGTTTCACTCTTATCCACAGCCCCAAGGCCACGCACATTTCCCCTTCCTAATAACACGAGACACCATTCATTCACACTGTTCTTTGACCTCTACCAAAACCTGACGCAGGCCACTTTTCTGCTACATGAAAGAGATCAATCGAAACTCTGTACCAGGCGCGAACAATCTCACACTTGTGTTAATAGAAGTAAATGCATACATATTCTTGCATTAGTTTGCATTAGCATACAACAATAAAAAATCCTCTACAACTGTCACTTTAAATTAGGGCTCTGAGCGAGATTCATGTTTTTTTCAGATTAACGCGTTATAACATTTCACGCAATTAACGCAGCAGCCGTTTATTTTGTCTCGTATTTTCGCAAGCAGGTATCGTGTTGTACACTTTGAAGATCTTCTCAAAAAAAGAAAATCAAAGGAATAAAGATTGAACAAATAATGAAAAAGAGTTTCTCTTTTAAAATGTATTATTGTAAATAATGCGTTTCATGATTTGCAAATGTTTTTTTATTTTAATACTCTAACCACAACCTAAACACAGTTTCAAAGCCACACAGTTTACGATGTTTAAGTGTTTCTTTATTTGAGAAGTTGACACCCCATCTTCTCAAACATTGGATAAAAGTCACGCTTTAAAGAATATTGTTAAATACTGTTACATAGTTAAATAAGCAATGGCGCAAACAAGCGTCTCATGTGCTTTTCGGGTTAAAGAACAACTAAAAACCAACAGACTGATGAAAATGCGGTACGACGCAAATGGTCACCCTTATTTCATCGTGTTAAATAAAATCCTAAATTAATTGTGAAAATGGGAGAGGTGTCAGATCTGCGTAGAGCGGCAACTCTTAAAGGGGCAGCGTTCTTAAACCTGCTTCTGTGACTCCTGTCACTAATGTTAAAAAAAAACCAAAAGAATAGACGAATTCAGTGCGTTTCATAGCTTAAATTCTGTATTTAATTTAGAATTTAGCATTAAAGACTGTAAAGGGTTCGAGAACTTCATTCAATTTCGGTATATTTACTACCTGTTGGACACGAGAGCTCTTAATTATACTGTACTTCAGTGTTGAACGGCTATAATTGATGTTAAAATAAAGAAAAAATAATCAATTTAACGGAGACATCAGTTGCAGTCCTAATATCAGAATGTTGGCTTTCATTCATAAAATGATGTTCATAAAATAATTAGAATGTAAAAGTATAATAGAAACATTAACGTCGTGTGCGATTAATCGTGATTAATCGCAGAAAAAAGTGTGATTAATCGGATAAAAAATCAACCGATTGGCAGCGCTACTTTAAATAGAGAAAAAAGTGTATTGTTGTTTGCACGTAAATCATGATTTAATTAAATGTTGTCGTTTAGGTCATCAAGGACTTGCAGAGTCGTCTTCATGTCCTGTAGTAGATCCGGAGGTTGCAGTCTGCATTCCCAGTGAAGATCTTAACGCACACACTATCGGCAAGCTGGATCTTGGCCTTACGAAGTCGGTTCTTTGGTTTCCAGAGAGACACCCCTCGCAGAACCTTCACATTCCAGTCAAACCACAGCCGAGCCCACTCATCTCAGCCAGGGATCGAACAATAAAAGCGCCATACAGGCCAGACACGCGTCCAATTTGAAAAAGGTGCGTTTACAGCTCAGCCAAACGCCTTTTGACTGCAAACTGCTAAAGCCTTGCTCCGTCGAACTTGTGAATCTTCTGATGCTGTCGAGAGCCGTAAAAAGGACAAACGCATCCAGCGGTAGTTTCCCATCTACACACAAAGATCTCCGAACCCATCAAAGCGCGCACAGCGGGCGCCGACTGTGCTGCTTCACCGAGTGCGGAAACGGCATTTGGCGTCTGCAGAGGGTCCTCGCGCGCGCCCACCCTCTGGCCTGCAAGATCTGCAGCAAAAAGTTCAAACGCAGGAAGATCTTGAGGAGACACGAGCGCTTTCACACGGGAGAAAAGCCGTACTCGTGCATACGGTGTAAGAAACGATTCGCTCTGCGGAAGAGCTTGAGAAGGCACGAAAGGTTTCACACCGGAGAGAGACCCCACAACTGCACTCAATGTGGAAAAGGCTTCCGTCTCAAGAACAATCTCAAGGCTCACCTGCGCTTTCACTCGAACGAAAAGCCCTACGCGTGCAACATGTGCTCCAAGAGATTTCGCATCGCCAAGAACCTGGAGAAACACAGACTGACCCACTCCGCACCAGGCAGATGCCGATCTGTTAAATAAGCGAAGGGATGTTGCGTTTGCTTTTGAGTTTTATACCAAACACTACTTCTACCTCACATAAGAACCACTGGATCCGACGAACAAACATGTCGCAAGGTTCAAGCAGTAAACGCAGCTGGTCAATTCATTGTTAAATGAATGTTTCCGTTTTATTCCTGATGTTGCGTTGTAAAGACTGTTTGGCACGTTGAGCAAGAATCTTACAGGTGTTTTTCTTCTGTTGTTTATATTCCGTAGATTTGTTTGCTCTTGTTAAGGTGTCATTGAATGATATGTGCACAATATCATTTTTTCAGTAGCTTCAGAGTGTAACGTTCAAAAAGTGTCGATTGGCCTTGAGCTTGAATGCTTTGACCTTGTGTTAACATACATTCAGATATGGTGTCGACCACCTAGAGCATACAAGAGCATTCATCTGCTGAAGTACTATACACTGGAGATAATCTGACGTCCGTTCTGTTAATGACGATCTTTAAGAACTAAAAAGAAAGGCTCGCTCCCATTTTCTATTGTAGATTTGAGATCTGCTTTCCTAGATTTTTACGAGCAACGTGAACGTTTCCATTTTTTAACTTTAGCCTTTTATAAACGCGTTGTCTTGTTTTTGTTTCAGAAAATGGCTTTTAGTTGTTTGTTAAAACTTATCAATGGTGTAAAATAGATTTGAGGTTGTAAACTATTTCTTACCGTTTGTCATTCCTTATAGCCATTAATTTTCTTTTGTAATAAATAATAATCTCACTTGTGTCTACTGGGTTTATCATTTAATATTACGAGTGTCTTCTTGTTGAGAAATATACGGAGTACAAAAGCAATGCAGAGCAGATGTTAGACCGGCACCCAGTTTCGATTCCACAGTTGTTTATAAGGAATCGATAAGTGGAATTGAGATTTTTATTTCAAGTATACGATTCCTATTCCTTTCCATTCCCAACACCTGCCGTCAGTTTGGAGAGTCACAAACCTGTTTTACACAGTTCCAACTGCAACAAATGAATCCTAGAACAGACAAAACACACATTATATCTTTCTCCTTCAAGGTTTAGTGTGAGCTGGATTTCAGACTGTGTACATTCAGTAACTGTGTATTATCCTTTGCATCAGGGATACACCGGAAAGGTGTTGTATGAAAACTAAAATGATAAAAAGAGAAAATCCTAATCACAGAGATGTTCAAAACACACAGTGCTACAGTATATTTGTGCATATCCAAGAACACCACGCTTACACAATACCTATACCACAATACCTATAGTCAAAGCATTCCAGACTAAAATTAAGAATTAACCTTTCAACAAGTGCTTATGATGGCACAATTATAGTAAACATAAATTACTCAGTCTTGTGATTTTTATGAAAACCTCAAGCAATGACATTTTATTTTGAAGACTGAAACAGTTTAATCGTGAATATTTTACCTCACATTGGCCCGGTTTCACATCCATGGCTTAGCTTCAGCCAGGACTATGCCTTAAATCAACTAAGATATTTATGTCGCTTTTATAAAAATGCCTTAAAATATACATTAATGGTGTGCATCTCGAGACAAAACAATGGCACTGATATATTTTAAGATATTTTTGACCAAGTTATATTCGGTTAATATAGGTAACACATTCAGTCTGGGACTAGCCTTAAGCCTCGTCTGAAGTTTTTTTACTGAGATTAAAAATCTTAAGTATTTATAATGTCCATCTCACATTATGTCATTCTCTACGGTGTAATTCATGTGTTTGAGCACAAACGAACATAGTAGATAGCAAATATAATGTTGAGTCAATGTTGAGAATAGCCAATTTAACATTGAATCAATTCTCTGGATCTGCTATCCCCATATGTATGAAAATATTGACTGAATGCCATAATATCTACATTTGTATAATATTATATGCCAAAAAACAGTCATGATTTTAACAGTCATTAAAACATGTGTCAAATCAGAGAGAAAAACGTTTTATTTGGCATAGAAACATCACTTTTTTAGCCTACACATGAAAACGCAAGGTTTGAACTAAAATGGTTGTAACTCATGAATGCTTTGAAGTACAGAAAGAAGACTTAGAAGATTATTTCTGGTTATTTTTTTACCAAAAAAGTTATTTTAGCTTATATTTACTGCTATAACAAACAAACTACAAAGATATTATGGTTAGATTTTATTTTTTTAAAAACGGCCTCAAAAGGTCAAAGTCCCAACTACCACCTTTTTTATTAAGTTTGAGCTTGATAGAGCTTTATATGTTTCTTCTGAGTGTTTTAGCTGCAGTACCACAGTGATCCAATAGGAGCGCGTTTGCTTTTGACACTGGAAACCACAACAGACAAGGACAAATTAGACAGGACCGTCAACAACATCATGAAAAAACATGAAATCTACAAGTTATTGTTGTTTATGTTTATTGTTATAACAAACTATACAAATATTATGTTTTGCCTGACTGCATGAAACTCGATTTATAAAAATTGAGTCCGACTGAACGTATCTGTACTCGATTGTTTTTGTCAGACAGCGTGAAGTGCGCCGCACGTACACCGATGACTCTTCTACGCTTCTGATTGGCCATTACGTTCGTGCGCAGTCTATGATTGGTTGTAAATGCTCAGCGATTTGAGTAACAAGAAATATCTGAAATCGTATATTATGAAGCGCCGTGATCATTAACGTATTAATGCTGTAACGAACACGTTTGATCATCTTCACATTTTGTTTGCATCGTCTATGAATTGTATAAAGCGGGATACGTTGTCCCTTTACCTTTCAGCGTGAGAAATACAAGGAGCGTGCGTGTGAACAGACTGGAATGCGCGTGACTTAAAAGCCCTGGTTTTTGTGTAACCTACTGATGCTTTCATACCACAAATACATCAAAAAGCAATTACCTAATAAAACACGATCTCTTTTGGCTGCACTTTATTAATACTCGAGTTACACCATTAAAAAGTCAGCAACACATTTTCTTTTCAAAACAAAAGAGAGAGCATTACCAGACAGACGTAAGACCCTCTCAACACAAAGTGTGTAAATGATATAAAAACAAAACTAAGTATTCATTATTCTTCTACATCTCAAACTTGTGTGAAGCATAATTGTGACCATTTCTCACTTTAATGCAAATACTAGCGATGTGTATGTATAAAAATAAATCACTGCAGCAAGGTCTGAATAAAGTACAATACTCAATGTAGGTCATGATCCAAGAGCTTCAATGGAGAAACAAAGCGTTCAGTCAAAACATGAGCTCTGCAAAGTATAATCAGTTATACATTTAACCCAAACACACTTGACTGCCTTCGATTTCCACTGCTGTAACAAACGCTGTCCATTTACAAGGGATTAAAGAGACTTTTTTTCCACCGCGGATTCCACACTTTAAATACAACAAAACACTACAGTCGATCCATAGATCCCGTAGAATTCCATCATCTTGACTTACAAAAGACATACCCGGGTATGTTTCATTTATTTGACGGCGGCTGAGTTCTGGCCCCTAATCGAGCACCAGGCCATGAAAATGTCCCTGTTAAAAGAATAAACGCAGAGAATCAGTTTACAATATATCATTGAAAATATTTGCAAAGTTTCATTTAAAATAAAATGATATTTTAGCATGGTTTGGACTAAATAATCAAGGAGATCAGGTCACCAAGAGTACAGTTTTACACATTCCAGACCAAGGTTGGCTACTTTGAAGTTTTTTTGAGGGGAAATAACCCACCGGCAGTGTGTGGCTACACACTCGTTGCTGCAATATTCCTTATCCCAGTCGCGACTGTCCACGGCCAGGTTTGTGCATCCAGCACGGACGCAGATATTAGGAGCAGAAGAAGTGGCTGCGGGAGCCACGCTGACCTCCATCTCCATCTGAAAAAAGGTAAGACCACGTGTGTCAGAACAGTTTGGTCAGTACTCTATAAGTACAGTACTCATGTTTGCTGCTCAGGTTGGTTGAGCGCAGAATGTTTCGCAAACAATCCCACCAACAAGTTCATTATGCAGATATACCTCCTCCGAGACGAGTTCCTCCGTCACGACCTCATTCTCCCCGGTGACCGGTTGCTCCACCTGCACCTCAACAGGTGTGGAATGTATCGAGGCGGCGACGCTGGACGAGGAAATAGCAGGGTTGGCACTTGTTGCTGTAGTCACAATAATCGGCGCGGACAAGTCAGAATGTAAAGAAGCAGGGACAATCTTTATCTGGAGAGGAGGCGGCGGCGTAGCAGTGATGGCCAAAGAACTTCCCACCCCTCCGTGGGGCTTGGGCTGGAGAGGAGGCGGGAATTGCGTTTGTACCATCTGCTGCAGACGTGGAGGAGGAGGGGTGCCCTGCATCTGCTGCAGCGGTGGAGGCTGCCGGCCAGCGGACTGCTGCACGCATCGTATCGCAGCTGGAATCACCGTCACCATGGACGTGGGGATCTGATGGAGCTGAGCGCCTCCCTGTAACATTTGCTTGGAGATGATGATTTTGGTGACGGTGGGCGTTGGGCCAGGGTTAGCGGGCAGGGGTTGACCGATGGTCAGGGGTAAAGAGCCCGTGCGGGAGCGGGTGGTGACCTGAGGCAGGTCGAGGATGATGTTGGACGTGCAGATGTTGGTGATGGTGTTCTGGTCAGGGGTGGGGGTGATCCGTGCGGGACGGGAAGGGGCAGAGGCGACGGGTGTGGGACAGGGGGCGGATGGAGGAGTGGAGGGAGCATTGTCCTCCACATCGGGTGAGGGCTGGATTGAAAACAACAGAAAGTAAGCAAATGAAAAAGAAAGCATAACAGAGGAAGAGCTAGACGTTATTCACTCACCTTGGAGAGCTGATTGGCTCTGTAGGCGGCTAACACTTTCAGATACTCTTTTTTGGCTGCTTCCGTTTTCTTCTTGTACACCTGCAAGAAGGAAACCGATCAGCTACAGTCCCAAGGGTAGAAAAACACTCATAGCCACATTTTGGTTTTGGATCGGATGGATCCTACTACACCTGTTTCTGCTCTTCTCCAAGACTGTCCCACATGGACGCCACGATCTTCGACACCTCCCCAAATGTGGCGTTGGGGTTCTGGCCTTTGATGGCCGACTGGGTGTCTCTGAAGAACAGAGCATAAGCGGACACCGGTTTCTGTGGTTCATTAGGATCTTTTTTCTTCCGCCCTTTCTTAGGACCAAGCACCGCTCCCACGTCTACATTAGTCCCGGGCACCATGGTCGGCTTGCCACCCATCCTTCTCACCACAGCTGGAGGAGCGCTGGAGATCTGCACGGAACCCGTCAAGCTGGAGACGTGCGTCATGATCGCCGAGGAGTCCACCAGCATGGTTTTCTAAAACAGAGGGAAAAGGTTTCAAAACACAAACGGAGAAATGAAGTCATCAGGTCAGCGATGGAGAGATTCGTGACGCTCACCTGTCTAAAGTCTTCCATGTCTTCATCCTGCAGTGAGCCAGAAGGAGATGGCGTGGTTGACAGCGGCTGGTCAGGTGACTTTGACACGCCGGCTCCACCACCAAGGCTGAGCCCTAAATGGGCACTTAGATCCGAATGGTCTATGGTAGTGAGCTGGTTGTGTCCTAGGAGACTGTGGTTCATATCGTTTAATGGAACATCAATGGTCATGGAGGAGGAACTATTGAAATGGGAGCCAACCGAATGGCCCAGATCCTAAAAAAATAATATATAGATCACTTTGCAAGGAATTTAAATGCGGTTTCTTGTTGAAAGCAAGAGAATAAATGCTCAGTGATGAAACTCGACAGAGCTTACCACACCCAGAGTTGCGCTCAGTAGAGCACTTTCCCCTGACTGGTTAATGACACTCAAATTCAGGTGGTCCATGCCCCGAGATGATGGATTCATGAAAGTCGATGCAAAAGAGGGATCGTTCCCCCCCACCACAGAATTTCTAGCCAGACTACTTCCAACTCCAGGACCCCTTGAGCTCCCGGCCTGTTCGGCCAGCTCTCCGAAATGAGCTTCCACATCCTCTATGGTGAGAGCAGAATCTGGATCCAGGGAGATGGGTGGGATTTCAAACTCTTCGTCCCCCAAACTGGGTGTATGGAACGTTTGCTAGGGAGGGAAAAAAGTCACACAGGAAAAATGAGTGTATAGCAAGTTGAACTCAATGCAAACAGTTTGGGGTTTTATGCACCGGAGTAAAAGTCAAGATTGTACCTCAGATGAAAGAAAATGATGGCCAGGCCCGCTGATGGTCAGGTATGAATCACTGCCACCTGCAAACTAATACATTGAGGGATGTCCAGAATGAATTTAATCCTCCAAGACATCGACAGCGGTAAATAATACTTCACAGGCACTATGCATTAAAATACGGGGTTATGTGAGTTTAAGCAAAACTATGTTTAGTGTTAACGCTGGCGAACTTACTTTGTTCACAGAATCGTATCCATTGTAAGACGAGTTATCCATAAACTCCGAATCCACATGCTGACCAGTCCCGTCAGAGAGATCGGGGTAAAAATTCAGGTCCATGATAACCGGTCTGATAGAACAAAGCAAAGCTTTAGGTATTTGGATATTACGAACGACGATTGTAACAATCCAACACACAAATGAGGACTTTTAACAAAGAAAATCTAAATTTTGCGACAAAGATCCACGTATAGTCCGGGTAATGCTTGAAATACAAATGGCATTAACCAACAAAAAAAGAACCAAAAAACACAACTTCGTGTTGCAGCACGTGTCCTTGCCTGAATAATGCGAATAATGTTTATTCATCGGTTCCCACGGGTAGCGCAAACATTGCCAATAACCTTTATGATGTGCTGTAGTTGTAAGCTTACCAGTTTAGCAAGCTAGCAGCAGCAGCTAAGTTTAATCGGCTGCATAGTGCTAGTTCACAAATGTGTTCGTGTTAAAACCCAACGTGGTTTTATTCAAAACCAAAGAAAATGAGACATTTGCTGTTTGTTTTTTGCATCATCGAAAGCCTTAGTAAATAAAACCTTAACTGTATTTTCTAAAACAAGAACAAATGCGATGAACAGGGCTGCACTAGCAAAGAGCTGCCAGTGCTTAAGAATGGACCCGATTAGATCGACATTCTGCTACTTTCGTCTGTTTCCGCTAACAAGTCCGTTTAATCGCACTCCGATCCCGTACATTACAAGTAACGGAATTTTTATATTCTATATTTTATTCGATCTATATGTAATATTACGTTTAAATATATTTTATCCAAACACCGAATGTTTAAATAGCCAGAAAGTGTGTCACTGGTATTGAGCTATTTGTTTAGACAACCGTCAAAGCCGCTTTAAGAGGGTAAGTTCACCCCATAATTAAATGCGTGTCATATTGGTTCCAAAATGAGATAACAAAAATCTTTTTTTTTTTTAAATTCTGCAGTCCAATTAATATCAATAAAACTGCAGTTTTTTGTATAATTGTGCTATATCAAATAAAATACAGCGAACTTACCCAATAACAACATGTTGACATAATAAAAACAATTTAAATTGAATAAAGTTATTTCATTTTGGAACCAAACTCATTTATTCTCCGTCGCGTCACTTTAACCTCTATGTGAGGTATTCTTCAGTGGAACACAAAATAAGTTATTTCGAGAAATGTCTGGTTTTGTGTTCATGGGGTCCGATATGGTTTAGTTATCAATGTTCTAAAAAAATACAGGTTTCGAATGACATCTACTATACCCCTTAAATGATGCACCTTGTGATTTTGAAGTTATGTATGTAAGTATCTAAAGTACAACTGTCCAACAAGAAAGTTTAAACGTTGAACAATTAAAGTTACTACATTTAAATCAGTGGTCATACATAAGCCACGTAAAATGTGTGCAGTGCTGAAGAGCACAAGAGTTGCCCTTTCCTTCAGTACGCTTGTCAATACAAAGGTTTACACAAACACCCCAAAGATGTGTTTCTGTAGGCATATAAAGTATGGAGTAAACCACACATGATGCATGAAATGATTTCAACAGACATGTTTCCACTGTAGACTGCTATTCATATTTATATCACAGAGACAGTTGATGTCAGTTCATGAAACGGGAATAAACTCATAATCTTTGCATCATCGCAAGCATAGGACTTTGTACAATACAGCCATAATCTGTCTAACAATGTTTCAGTAACTAACCCTAAACCCCAAGTCCTACCGCCCACCCCCCTCCTACGCACACACGCACGCACAAAAAATGATATACATCCAACGAAAACATGTTCTTCACCAGACCGAGGCACAGCTCAGTGCATGAATCCTCCAGCACACTGTTATACAGTTCGGCCTGAGGGTGGGAAACCAAACGGCTCCTTTTTGAGCCACAAAGGATGAACAGGACCTGCTATGGGTAAGTGACACGCGTTTCAATCATCAGCTGGAATTGTTGTCTTGCACAACGTGCCGAACAAGATGTAAAAAAGAAAACCAAAACAGGAGTGACAACTGTCGCTTCCCTCACTCTACACAAAACAGTCCAGTAGAAGTCCAACCCAAGAAAAAAAGAAATTCTGTTACTCAATATTTAAAGCGATAACATCAACAATAATTATAAAAATAATGAAGGCAGAATATAATAAAATAAAAGACTGTCATGATCTCGGTCTACTACGTCGAACGTCGCGATTTGGTCAATCCTCTGAACTCGAGGAAGAGTCTGAATTTTTAGGTGCCATGATGACGTCATCCAAAATGGCATCTCGGTCTGAGCTTTCGTAGCCACCCTGCGACAAACTGTCGCCGCCGTCCATGTCGAGCGCGCTCGGCTCCATTTTCACGTCGTAGGCAGGGGTGAGGAAGTGGTGAGAGGATGCGAGGTGACTGCTGTCTTCCAGGTCCTCGTCATCCATCATGTACGCCCCGTCGGAAACTAACGTCTCGCCTTCGCCGCCCCCCAGGAGAGGGTCGTCGGACTGGATTGAAGGGGTGGAGAGGTAATGTCGGCTCTTTTTGGGGATTGAAGCATGAGGACTTAACAGTCTGTTGAATAAACTCTCCGGCAAGAAGCCCTGCAATTCAAAAGAATGGCATTAATCAGTGTCGCGTAAACTGGTACTTAATTTTGCAGGAGCTGACATGAAGATTAAACCCGCTAGCCTAACTGAACAGATGAAAACGACAAGTGTTTGGTATACACAGCGTTAACACAGGAGGCACTGACCGAGTTGCGAACAGTTTCAGACCATTCTGCTGTTACAGCATGGTCAGGATTCTCCTCCAGGTGCTCCCTCAGGTCCTGTAGTGCAGGGCCATATATTCCACCAAACTGAAAAGCAACCAGCCATGAATTCCATCAACTCGTTATCAAAATCAATAGATCACCCAGCCACATTTCTCAGGAACTGCTTTTGAATAAATTGGCTTTCCTCACCTTCTTGCCCGTCCTCAGGTCTTTGACTTTCACTCTCTCACTTCCTGTAAGTGCTGCTCCTTTTTCCATCTTCTTCCTCCTCCTCTTCCTTTTGGTCCTGTTCACCATCAGCTGCAACGAAACATTACCAGCCGAGTCAGTCCAAGCAGAAGTCAAAGAACGCTCAAAGGAGGAGTGTTTTGTGCTTACCTCTAACATGTCTCCCTCCACCTCATAGTCTGGATTCTCCTTGAGCCAGTTGGGAAGGTCCCTTCTTCGAGGAGCATGGAGAACTCCCTCTGAATCTACCAGCTAATGTAACCAGCACGTTAGCATTGGACATAACTTTTGAGGCATCCATGTGTTTGATGATTTCTAGATGTGTGTGAGACTACATTTCCCTACCTCGTGGTCCTTTCGTTTCTTGCGTCCGCTCTCTTCTCCATTCGGCATTAGAGCTTGCTTAGAGAAGGTCAGCTTCAGACCCTCCTCCTACATTAAAAGACCCAAAATATGTAAACGTTAGTTCCCAGTGTTCAGACACGTAAACATAACCCAGTCAAGATTCTGAGCACCTTCAGGAGTTTTACGGTGAACTCTGTGTCTTGGCCTTCACCAGATTCCGCAGACTGGGCGCTGTTGCTCTTGCGTGCCACCCGTGGGTAACCCAGGTCTTCTCCAAGGCCGTGCTCTTCAGACGCTGCACCGAGGTGAACGTCAGGGACGTAACGGCGGCCCGCAGGCCAGTGCCCCGTTAGAACGAGAGAACAGAGGTTATCTATTCTGTTTATCAACACACGGTCCTTGGGCCAGTCGACTCGGAGAGGGTCGGTAAGAGACTCCTGTGGAGCACCGTCTTGGGATGGTGTCAGTGAAAGGATGCTGTTCTCTTCATCACCATCACACATCTTAAGAGCTGCTGTTGAGAGATGACACTCGTTAGTTACAAGTGACAAACAATCGACTATAAATATATGTCTCCCAAAAAAACACCCGATGTCTTAAATAGAGATGCGTCTCCTCACCTTGTTCTCTCTCAGCATCACTGTCTCCGCTATCACTCGAGCTGCCGGAATGACGCGAGGAAGACGACGAGCCCGAGTCCGAATCAGAATCAGAGTCCGAAGCCCCTTCACCTCTTTCTCCCTTTCGCCCACTGGACCCAGCGTGTTTGCTCTTTTTCCAGCTCCAGCCAGCTTGCCCCCCAACTTTCCCTTCTGAGTGCGCGAACGGCGTGACCGGGGGATCCGACTGACACAGAGTGTCCACCGCCAACAGCCGAGAGTCATCGTCTAGCCCCTCCTCTTTGATAGTGGTCTGTTCTTGTGATTGGCCGAATGCCACAGTCTGTGAAGCCGCTTGGGCTTGCTGGTTGTGGAGGTAGTCGAGGCGTGCCTGGCCGAACGAGTACTGGGGGTCAGAGAAGATGGAGAGTTCGGTTCGGCTGACGCCGTGTCTGGAGGCGGCTAAGAGCAGCTCGTGGTCGTGCTGTGGGACGCTCCACCAGTTGGGGAGGTCAGCGCTGGGTGGCGCCAGAGCGAACCGTTCCTCCAGCAACGGGTGAGTGAGAACGCGCTCGCGTAGCCGGCACAGCAAGCCGACTCGGTAGAGTGTCCGCGAGGCTCGCTCTTCTGTGATGGGGGCCAGGGACTGAGACATCTCTTGAGGTTCTGCAAATCGATTCATGTAAATCCAGTCTTTATTTTTTATGCATGAACATTTGTTTCAAGCTCTACCTTATTTCCAAATACAAAAATATTTAAATAAAACATGCGGTTTCATACCGACTTGGTATAAACGTACCTTCTCCACGTGCCGGCCGAAGGTGACACACTTTCCGACACATGGACATGAAGCACTTGAAGTAACGTGTCAAGCTCTCATCGGTTTTCTTATCCAGCCGAGCGAAAGAGCGGAAGCGGGTCCAGTCCATGTGAGCCTCGTGCCCTTCCGGAGCATCGGCCTCCTTCTTAATTCTGTCCACACCAAAGGTTGACACCACCCTGTAAAAATCACACTCCTCCCTACGGGTCCACCTGAAATTGACACACCTATGAGAACGTTGGACAGCCAGATAGAGGAGTAATCTGCAGCAGGAGCTTTCTTGGAGACTCACCTTTGTTGACGTTCTTGCCTGGCTATCTCTTTGAGCTTAGTGGCCTGTTCACAGCGTCTACGTCTTCGATCGCCCTTCTCCGCAGCCTCCATCTTAAGTTGCTCCCGTCTGTAACTGCGCTGATACGCTGTGATGAGGCGTCGCAGTCGAGCTGTGAGCGATGAGCTTGTTGGCCAATAACACAAATCCGAGGATGCAGAGGAAGGGCCTTCGGCCAGCACAGGGGCAGAGCGTTCCTCCACGCAAATCTCATTGTCTGCATTCGCGGAATCAGCCTGAGGATTAAACGTGAATGTCTATCAATAATTTTAAGCACTTGAGTAAACGCATAAGAATGATCCAGAATTCTATTTTTAGTTTACCTCCTCGTATGCTTCCTTGGTGTGTCTCGCTGCAGGTTTGAACTCTGGATCCTCGGAGTACTTGTCAAAGTCGCCTCTGAGACGGAACAACAAACCCACAAGGTCAAACCGAGCAGCAATACTTTTCCAAAAGCTCACGTATGTCATCAGATGAGCTGCAATGTAACGGTACAGAGTTACAGATCTGAAACTCACCCGTCCCCGAGCTCTGGGTCGGCCGCTTGCTGCTCCGCGTTGATGTCCTGCTCATTCGGGCGTCCACATCGCTCAACAAAACACAAGCAGGGGTCAGCACGCATGGTGGTGTACATCTCGTATCCTAAAACAAGGATGCAAGAGTAAAATGTTGGTTAAAAAAAAAAAAAAAATCTAAACGTAAAAAAGACATGTGGGACACACGTACCATGCTTATAAACACCGATAAGCAAGCATCGGTCGGCTTCCGAGTCCCACCAACCAGACGGAACATCCTGCTGCTCCATTTCAGGCAACCAGATATCGATCTCTGCATTTAAACACACCCGCCGTCAGTGAAGCGTCATTTGTGTGTGTGTGTGTGTGCGTGTGTAAGATGAACAAATAACTGTACCTGGCATCAGCTCCACTCAAAACAGAATCAGCGTGGTCTCCGATGACCTCCTGCTTCAGGTAATAAAGCATACGTACTCTCAGCAACACTCTGAGAAGAAAATAACAAAAACACAGAATGTTAAGAAGCAAAGCGGTTACTGGGCTACACAATCAGCACTTTAAAGTAACACTCCACTTTTTTTGGAAATAGGCTCATTTTCCAACTGCCCCAGAGTTAATCAATTGAGTTTTACTGTTTTGGACTCTATTCAGCCGATCTCCGGGTCTGGCGATAGCACTTTAGCATAGATCATTGAATCCAATTAGCATTGAGTTCAAAAATGACCAAAGAGTTTCGTATTTTCCTATTTAAAACTTGACTCTTCTCTACTTATATCGTGTGCTAAGACCGGCAGAAAATGAAAAGTTGCTTGATTTTCAAGGCCAATTATGTTACGGCAGCAAACTTCCTTGATTATTGCGCTGGAACAGGAGTATCGCCACACCCGGTGATCGGCTGAATAGATTCCAAAACGGTAAAACTTTCCTTTAAGGGATCACAGTTGTGTTGCAAAAGAAAACATACTTGTTGCACTGGTGCTTGAGGTGCTTGCGATAACTGTCGTCCAGAAGTAGACTGTCAGGATTGTACTTGCGAATCCATTCTACCTTCTGCACGTCAAAAGAGCTCTGAGCCTTCACCCGCTTGCCCTTTCTGCCACGAGGGACCGGGATGGACAGACCTACAGCACAGGAGAAAGACCTCATGAGTGTTTTATAAAAGCTCACGGCCTGCTTTGCATGAAACCACCTCTTGTCAGAAGAATGTGAATGACATGCGACCCGTACCAGAATGGTTCAGCAGAGCTTGAGGTTCTCGTCCGTTCTCTGGTGGGGTGATCAACTCCCAGATGAAGCTCTTGATGTTCTCATCTCCACGATAATGTATCAGACAGAAAACCAGATCACACGGCAGATGGTCTCCACGTCTCGCTCGCTGAGACGCCGCTTGCACCGAGCATGAGACAGGATATCTTTCCAGCGCCCCCACCTGTACAGATGGAAGTTTCAAAATATTTCAAGATCCCGCCAGCACACATCAAAGCGCCAACATAATCGTGAAGAAACACATTCACGAACCCATAAACAAGAAGGTGTTTCTCCACTCGGAAGCAGTCTGTGCGTCCGTAGCCTGTGCCTGAATGCCGGTCTGACCGTCGGGAAGCCCTGGATTGCCGAGAGTTGTGGGGTGGGTAGTCGTCATCACTGTCCAAATCCGACAGCTCACCACCCTCTCCACGCAGAGTGGAAAACTGGCGTGTCTGCTTTCTCACTCTTGGCGTGTCGATCACAAGAGTATTCTGCACAAGGTTTGAAAGAAAGCGGAAATTACAGATGCAGAAATGAAGATCAGAACCAAGCTACAAGCACGACACTCGTACCTTCCTGTTGAGAGAATCCATGTCTAAATCTGCTTTCCTGGCCCATTTCTGCCAAAACTCAGGGTCGTCGAGTGCAATATCCGTGCGGTTCTCAGACGCCACAAAACTGGCTTTGGAGAAGGTGGATCCTTTTCCTTCGCTCTCTATTGTGATGGTAGTCGCCCTTCTCTGAAGAATCTGATCAATGTCTTCCTCACAGAAGCGACTGCCTTCGTCGTCCTCGTCCATTATGGCTGCATAAGCACCTTTACGAAGTAAATCCTCGATCTCTTTCTTGGAAAACTGTTGTATCTGAGGAACCCAAAGATTGCCAATGAGTGATAATTCATCTCAGGCTTTTCAAACTTGCAATGAGGAAAGAGTGAAGCTGCGCATCTCTCTTTCATTCTTACCCCATTAACATTACTGTCCTTGTTCCCGCTCATGCTTTGCAGGACGGCTCGATCAAGTCCCAGTTTAAGACTGGCTTTGTCCAACATTTCTCTCTCGTAAGAGTTTCTGGTGATCAGACGATACACCTTTACTGCTTTAGACTGACCGATACGGTGACAGCGGGCCTGAGCCTGTAAAGTGGTGCCGAGAAACAAGAGACAAATTAAGACAACGTGACCAATCATTTATTTACATGATATTTCGATTTTAAGTGTCGTTTGACAAATGAGACCCCCAAACCTGAAGATCATTCTGTGGGTTCCAGTCCGAGTCGAATATGACACAGGTGTCAGCAGCTGTGAGATTAATGCCCAACCCTCCGGCACGAGTGCAAAGCAGGAAGACAAACCGGTCTGAATCCGGCTTACTAAAGCGATCAATGGCCGCCTGTCGCAGGTTCCCTCTGACGCGCCCATCGATGCGCTCATACAGGTATCTATCAGAACGTCACAATTTAACATCCACCCACCAAGTCAAACATGAGAATGAAGCGGACATATTTATTTTGACTTCCTGGACGTACCTCTTGTGTATGAGGTAGTCCTCAAGAATGTCGAGGCAGCGCACCATCTGGGAGAAGATCAGCACCTTGTGTCCCCCAGCTTTGAGGCGTGGAAGCAGCTTATCCAGCAAGACCAGTTTCCCAGCGGAGCGCACCAGAGCCTGAAGATGGAAGTCTGCCGCCAGAGGATCATACACTTCCCTCAGCTCAGCCACTATCTTCTCCTCAGCTCCTGCACAAGGATGGGACCAGAAGGTAGAGAACTGAGACAGCGGTTGTAGACGTAAGAAAGAGGAACATGCTCGGTGTGTGGATGAAATGGTTTGAGCATCCAAACACCGTTAGCATGTGTGATTTATTTGTGTGCCACAGTAACAAAGTATCGAAGTTGATGCCACATGCACAACATTTTATTTATGAATGCGGTGATTGAGAGGAAACTGTGAAGGTTGTTGGGTTAAGGCGTAAGTTCGGCACCTGTAATGAGGTAAGGATGGTTGCAACACTTTCGCAGCTCCATCATGGTATTGAGGAGATTGGGCACATTGCTGTTATGTGTGGCTCCCATGCTGAGGAAGCTAAAGTTACGCTCTAGAATAGCACGGTAATACTTCTTCTGAACGTCAGTCAACTCCACCTGAGAAGCACAGCATTTCCCTCCATCAGAATCAAACATACAACAGCAGAACTGTCATTTAAGCGCCTAAGGGAATCATGAATTGTACCTCTATAATGGTCTCTTGTTTGGGGGCGAGGTTCTTTTCCACGTCCTCCTTCAACCTACGCAGCATCATGGGCTTCAGGATAGACTGCAGTTTCTGGACCTGATAAACACAGACGGACATGAATTAAGCCCCGCTGACCTTCTCAACAGCCGACATCTTGCGTCCTGGATGTGTAGGCGCGTGTCTCTACCTGTTCCTCTGTCTTCAGATCTCCAAACTCACGGAGAAACTCGATTTCAGAGGGAAACTGAGTTGGTTCCAGGAAGTGCAGAAGACTGAATAGTTCCTCGACTGTGTTTTGCAGTGGAGTGCCTGTCAGCAGCACTTTATGCTCCTGTAAAAAAGAAGAACGAGGGAACGATGAGTAACGGAAGTCAGAGGGGAAGAAAGATTCCACAAAGCTAAGACCTTGAAGTTTCAGTAGTACACAGGTTAACATTCAATGGAAATTTAAAAAGCATGATTTAAAACAACAGTGTTGACCTATGTACAAATAATAGGATCTACGAAGTAATCAAATAAGCCTGAATAAAAACGCAGGTTACGCCTGGCGTTTACACTACTCCTGAGCTTTCGACCCCCCAAAACGGAGAGTTTTGGAAACGCTGCAGACCCGGGCTAGCGTTTCTGTGTAAAACCATGTGTTTCCCAGCCGAAAACCATGACACATTTGCGTGACTACATGAAGACGTTCTCTGGTCCAGGATGAGGTAAAACTTCATCATGCTACTTACTACTTCAAGCATCTTAAGGCTGTCCAGGAGTTTGCAATTTCTGTTCTTCAGACGGTGAGCTTCATCAATTACGACACAGCGCCAAGAAATCTCTCTCAGCTCGGGGCAGTCTGACAGAATCATCTCAAAAGTTGTGATGAGAGCATCAAACTTATAGGCACCTGGAATTAAATGTTCCTAGAGAAGACAGAAAAACGAAAGATGTTCATAAAAAAAACTCAAACTTCTTACTGATATGAATTTAAACGGTTAGATCATCTAAGGTAAATCACATACAAACAATATTTTATTTCTGCTATTAACACATATAAGAACAAGAAAACAAGCATAGCATCTGAACAGACCTTGTCATCTTTGCAGTACATCTCATACTGCTGGATCATCTGTCTGCTGGCCAGACTGCCGTGATAAACGATAGCGTTCATATCGGTCCAGGTGGTAAACTCTCTTTCCCAGTTTGTGATGGTGGACAGCGGTGCGATGATGAGGAACGGCCCCTGAACCCCTGTAGAAAACACCTCGGATAGCAGCGCTAGGGACTGAATGGTCTTACCGAGACCCATCTCGTCAGCCAGAATGCAGTTTTGCCTTTGGAGGAGGACGGGGGGGAGTGAGAATTGGGCAGGAGAGTAATCAATATTTTTACCTGTGAATGTGCTAAAAGTTGATTTAAAGGAGTAGTTCACTTTCAAAATAAATGTTCATGGTCATTTACTCTCCCCCATATCATCCAAGATATTTATGTATTTGTTTCAGGTTTTTGATGAAAACATTCCAGGATTTTTCTCCATATAGTGGACTTCAATGGACTACAAACGGTTGAAGGTCAAAATGACAGTTTTAGTGCAGCCTCAAAGGACTTTAAACGATACCAGACGATGAATAAATGTCTTATCTAGCGAAACAATCGGTCAAAAATGTATATGCTTTATAAACAAAAATGCTCGCCTTGGTCTGTTCTCCGATGCGCAATCATGACATAACGTAATAAGTAATGCGGAACAGGGCAAGGCTCGTTTCGCTAGATAAGACCTTTATTCATAGTTTAAAGCTGCACTGAAACTGTCATTTTGACCTTCAACCGTTTGGAGTCCATTGAAGTCCACTATATGGAGAAAAATCCTGGAATGTTTTCATCAAAATCCTTCATTTCTTTTCCACTAAAGAAATACATAAACATCTTGGATGACATGAGGTGAGTAAATGATCATGAACATTTGTGAACTACTCCTTTAAATAGTGCAGAAGCACACATGGACTAAAAGCTACAAAACTCCCAGCGACTGATCGAACGTTCTGTACAGTGGGAGACTTGAAAGCCTCCTTTAGCCCCATCAAGTACTAAGCTTCATTCATCTGCATGTATCGGGAGATTAGTTGTGTCCACGTTACCTGTTGTACCAGTTGAAGAGCAGCCAGTTGACTCCTTCCAGCTGGTACTCTCGAAGCTGATTCCCATTTTGATACTCCCTCGACTCATCCAGCTTCTTCCAGGAACTAGCAGGTGGTCGAGGCTGATGGAAAAGCAAGTCATGATGATACAAAGCAGTCTCTTCTCTCACTCATTGAAAACGTAATTGAGACAGTCCCACTGGTGTGTGGATACCCAAGGTCATAATAATCAAACGACACTCAGACATCGTGAGAGGAGACGGATGCAAATCAATAGGAGTGCAGAGGCTTACGGTTCTCTTGAGACGGGGCTGGCGACTCTGTATCTTCCTGAATTCTTCCACCTTTCCTCCATCAACATCTTCCTTCAGCTCCCAAGTAGCATCTTCATAGGGCAGTGAGCCCCACTTCACCAGGTAGTACACAACCGGCTATGAGAGAGAAATAACGTCATTTGCATAGAATGTAAGGAAGGGCAGAGCAAAATAAATGTGTGAGCTATGTGACTCACAGTCTTACAAACTTTGTTCTATACAAAACAACGCAGAGGAAACCCTTACCTCCCCATTGTCCTTATCAACACTGTGCGATTCATCCAAGATACGATCAACCTCCATGTAGTCTGGATTGAAGGGTTCCTCATCCTACCCAAGAACACATTTAGTAAGCCAAACACGGTAGCATATGTGCGTAAATTCATCTTCACAGGGTCTCACCTCTTGGAAGATATTCCTCATCTGTGCCTGTTTGGTCTTGAATCTCTTGAGCTTCTGATGGATCCTCTTGTCTTTCTCCAGCTGCTCAAGACTGGCCCATTCACAGTGCATGTATGAGCTATAAACACACAAATCGTAATACTATCATATTCCCAGAATCACACGTGATCAGTATTCGAAATCAAGATGACTTACTAGTTTTTGTATTTGACAAAGAATTCTTCAACATTGACATAATGCCCGGGAGAAACCTGCAAGCGTTAAGGAAGACACACGTCAGAATGATTCCTGTAAATGTTATTTAGAGCTATACAATTCTTTAAATAAAATCTAAGTAGGACAACAATAATCTTAATGGTTCAGTAAGTTGTTTATAGTGCTGATTCAAATTTGAAACAGCCGCGGAAAATAATCTGACCATTCAGTTATTCTGATTATTTATGATTGACTATTTATGGGTGTGTATTTAGGTAAATTTCTTTCAAATTTCAAACACAAATATTGTTAATATTTGCACTTCTTTGCAGAAACAGGTCAAAATAACAGAAAATATGCTCTGTATTTTTCCAGACCTGCAAAGCAGAACAATAGTATCACAATAGAATCACTTTTAAGCAGAACAATAGTAATATTTGAACACGCATTTAAGAAAAGTTCAAAAATTATCGTTTATGTGATAACCTTGATTTTTATCACAGTTTTCATGAGTCTTGTCATGCTGTCAGTCTTTCACTTTGCTGTTGGATGACTTTGTCACTCATGAGGTTTGATTTTGATGAAATTCAACAGACACTGACTGGACTGGAACGTCCACAACACATCTAGAAATGCTGATTTGAAATGGTCTCTTATTTTTTCCCGTGGCTGTATATTGAACACACTAGTTCACTTTTAACTATTTTTAAGATTATAAAAAGAGGAAAACAGAAAGAAGCCATCGCTTTCTGGTTTGCAAACATTACTTGCCTCTTTTTTTGGTCAGCCTCATGGACAATATTTTATCCACAATAGCAGCATCCTCCTCACTTGGGTTCTCCTAAAGCAAAATTTAGATTCACGTTCACTACCAGTGTTAAATCATGACTCTAAACAATGATGCCCATGCTGACAAAACCAGTTGTAAGAAACAATGTCAGCAACTGAAAAAAGTCCAACTCGCTATGACTAGCGTGCTGACGCACCACAAAAAACTGCATGCTTGGAAGACCGTCTCCATCGAGCTCCTGTTGGAGTTCTCCTCCCAGGGCCTGAGCGTGGCTTACAGTAGACACAACAGGAGTGGTCACGTCAACGTCCGCATCCATTTCGTCCTCATCGTCTGTGATTTTGATGTCCAAATCTTCCGTGTACTTCTTCCTCTTCACCTGGCGGTTGGAGCGCCGCTTCTGTTTGACAGACAAGTAACAGCAGTCAACACATCATGTCTGCTGCTTTTTAAAGTGTCATGGAACAAAACGCCATTCTAATGCCAGCCGATGCTTAATACGGCTCCTATGAGTCACTGCATGACAGACTATATATTAGGACAAGAAGAGGTGGGTTGCATGACCAAAATCTTATCATCAAAGTATGAGCGGTTTTAAAATCTATTATAAATGTACATCACAATATAGAGCAGACAGACATGTTTCTATTGTCATAGAGAAACCAAGTGTCGCTGCCCTTGAGGAAACGGTACCTGCGACATGTCCTCCTCCAGCGTACGGGGTGAAACGGGTGGGCTAAGATCTACATCTGAGTGGTCAGAGGATCCATTTCTTTTTCGTTTCTTACCACCCACTAGCGTGATGGTGCTATGCAGAGAGAATAACGTGTAAGGACAAGAATATTTGGGGGGTTCAAGGTGCAAGCAAGCAAGCATGACTTACTTTAGCTTAGTCTTGGATTTACTTTTACTGCCTCCAACAACCCCTCCTCCAGTTCCCGGAGCCTTCGCCTTAGATTTCTTGTCGCCGCCCACCACCACTTTTCCTCCCACGCTTGGGCTTTTCTTCTTGCTCCCTCCTCCTCCGCCGCCACCGCCTCCTTTCTTTTTGGCCCCGGCAGCCCCCACGGCACCCTCCAGGTCCGCCGAGGTCTGTCCAGCAGGAAGCTCATCCTGGTTGAGGACGCGGGGGATGTTCCTCTCGCCCCTGGCTTTGGCCCGCGCGATGGCCTCGGCGACGATGCGATTGGCCTTCTCCTGCTTGCCCAGGGTTTCCACTTTTCGCACGGGTTCCTGTATCTTAGCCAGACGCACACCGGAACACGCAGCTGTAGTGTTTGTTACGGCTGCAGAGCCGGCGGCCGATGTATTGATGACTTTCACCACGGAAATGGTACCACCGGCACTGGACACCACGGTGGACTGTGGAGAAAGGACACGGGTTAGAAGCGTAAATATAAGTGAAAAATAAGCCAAAATGAAAAGAAACAAACAACCAACTGAAAACATGCCAACATGACATCCTACCTGTGGCTGCAGCAGTAGTTTAAGAGGCACCGCCAGTCTTTGTCCTCCCTGTCCTTGAGAAATCTGCACCACCTGCGGGCTGCCACCAGCATTAGCTGCCCCAGAAACCAACTGGAACTATCGGACAAACAAAAAGCATGTTTTTTCTCTGCCGAGCACATCCTCAATACTTACACATGTGCCCTGTCCAATTGCTCACCTTGGCTCCCTGTTGGTTGGGCTGCTGTTGAACCTGCAGTTGAATAGTGAGCACCTTCGGCTGTGCCCCCGTTTGACCCGCTTTGGCTTGGGCGAGAGCCGCCAGCTGGCTTCCCTGCAAGACCAATTTCCCTGGCAGAGAGCCCAACACCAGCCTGGGATGCTGGCCTTGCAGTCCTGACCCTGCAGCCACAGTTCCCCCTACCGTCAATGTCCCGGCCTGGGCAGCTCCACCTTGCGAGGGCTGCTGTAGCACCAGAGTGATCCTCTTAGCTTCCCCCTTATAAAAGAGAGGCGGTAATTGAGCACAAAAATACAAAGCAACACATGAAGATCAACAAATCTCAATGAGAGCCGAGACTGACCTGCTGTGGCATCGCTGAGAGAGTGACTCCTTGAGGTCGGACACCTGCAGTGGCTGTAACAGCTGACGATTGGGCTTGCGTCTGTAGCGACACCTGTAGCGACACCTGCGCTTGCTGCTGCACCTGGACCTGACCCTGCGTCAATTGCACCTGCATGGGTTGTGTCTGCACCTGTGACTGGGGTATGGAGGTCAACAAGACCTGCTTCATTTGGCCATTTGCAGTCTGAACCAGCCTTTGGACCCCAGAGCTCATCTTGACCTGCCCCTGCCCAGGAGACGTCGCATTTAACATCGTCCCACCGGAAACAACCGTCATTCCGGGTCTAAGAGGGGTTCCTGTTAGAACTCTGGTGAGGGTGACTTTCCCTGGAGAGCCGGTGGCTCCTGTGACACCCTGCAGCACTTGACCCTGAGGGCCCTTCAGAATGACAATTTTGTGGCCCGACTGCCCCGCCGCCTGCTGCGTAACGACCTGCTGAGTTTGAAGCTGCTGGGTGGTGACCTGAGAGCATGACACGGGTACTCCAATTGGGGAGCTCAGGAGAACAGTTGCTGCCCCGCTGCTGCTCCCGGCAACAGAGAGAGAAGACTGTGGAACCGCCTGAATGGATATTGGAGCTTGGGAGACGGAGATGTCCTGGGACATCTGGGTGGGCTGCTGTGGTTGAAGAGCTTGAAGCGGGACAGAGACAGGTGTCGGGACAGCATCGCCGAGCACAGGGATGCCAGGAACCGGCGTGAGATCTGCAGGTGGGTCGACTTGGCCCAGGGCCAACTTCAGTGCCTCCTCAACCGGGTCTGAGGAGCCTTGGGAAAAAGCATCCTCCGGCAGGGAATCCAAATTGAACAGTGGTGTGTCATCGAAAAGGTCCATAATAGGGTCTGCCATCTTTTTAAAGAGTTTGTGAAAACAAGCAAAGAACGTGTGATATCCAGTGTTGGTAGGTAAACATCCAAGGAGAGATTCTGCAGGTACGCCGTGTAAGAGAGAAATTATGTCAATAAATACATAAAATGCAAGATATCCTCACTCACTATAAAATGTGCAATAATGCCGTGCATTGTGTTCTATATATTTCGAAAAGCTTAAAAACAATGCCATTTTGTAAATATGCCATGTATAAATACAATTTAATTAATTCAGGTTTATTTTCCACCCTTGTGTCATCGAAAACCTGTATATGACTCATTCTACTTAGGAACACAAAAGACATGTTTGAGAAATGTGTCCATACAACGGAAGTCAATGGGGTTCGATGCTGTTTGGTTATCAACATTCTTCAAAACACCTTCTGTGTTGTGCAGAAGAAAAGAAACTCATAGATGTTTGAAATGACTTGATGGTCAATAAATGAAGGCATGCAATATCCCAAAAAATTCACGCTTACACAGATAACATTGTATTGCTACCTTAACACACCAGTGGTTCTCAAACCGGGGGCCAAATCGTGGCATTTTATGAAATACAGAAATGCATCATACATTTTATGCGATCAAACATCAGAAAAATAACGCCCAATGCTCCAGCATTGTATAACTGAATATGTTCTTGGTTCAAATAAAATCCTATGTCTTTATATAAGGGGCTGCAAAGCAATGCACTCCACACAAAGGGGGCTTACAACAAGTCTGAGAACCACTGTCATAGACACATTACAGTGTATTAGTGTATGAATAACAGTGTAAGTGAGTACGATGAAAAAGGCACGAAAGTTACCTGAAATGAATGATCAGGGGGTGAGGAAGAGGTAGAGTTCCTTCACTCTCTCTCTCCCTTCCCTCCGGAGTTACTTTTTGCGTCTCTGGTTGGACTGAATACAAAGAGATCCATCAATAAATGTGCGTACTGATGCCCTAAAGAAGACGAGGAAATACAGAAGAACATGAATTTGGACAAAACGTTTATATTGCATGCTGCATGTCACTGAATAGCTGTACTATCACATTGCATTAGATGCCTGACAGACCGGCGTGTGCGTTCACGGAACAGGCATCATAACACCGCTGTGAAATGTCAAATAAAGCTCAAAATTGTGTCACTTAAATCAATGTGATATGCTTAATGTATACAACGTATACAAGCTATACTTTAGATAAACGCAATCGGTACTGTAATACAGGGGTCGACCTGCCATCAATACGAAACAACAGTCCGAAGCAGACACTCGACAAACCCCATCAATGTTCACAATGGCGCTTCCTATCGCTGTAAATGCTAATGTTTGTGGCAGATCACTTCGCTTTTTTCTGGCTGGCCGATGTGACCGGCATCAATGATCGTCCATCATTCAAAATACACCTCGCAGTCTCTCATTCGTACCGTCTTTCAATCTCTCTCATCAACAAACCGGACCAAACCAAAGGCAACGTGCTACAAAACCCATAGCCCGACTACGAACAGACACGGGCAAGGCCGCAAAGCTGTTTCGACTTGGCTAGGTCGTATTTTCGGGTAAAATATGCCCTCGTAACGCTGCCATCCGCTGCCCCAACTTTCCCCGCAATAATTTCGGGGTGCTAAATTTACCTTTGCATCGACACACATGGCTTTCTCCGTCTCACAACACTGTACGATTACAGGAAACGGCCAGCGTAGAGCAGGAACTAACCTCATGCCAGACCTAGCGTAGAAGCGCGGCCCCGATCTCACCCGCCGGCCGCTGATTGGTCCATCACCAGAGGGGCAGACAGAAGTCAAACATTCCATTGGCGGAGAAGGCCGTCAATCATTTCAGTGTGCGGCACACAGGGCGGGAGACGGTGTGGGTATCGGCCGTACGGTTAGTTCGGTTGACGACGCACTGAATGCGGCCTACCTATCGCCGGGTTTTGAGATGCTCGCTTGTTAGAAATAAACCGCGTTTCTTTATTATTATTATTGTTTACAAAAAAAGAAGTGTTTTTCACGTCATATTTTCACGCATTTTCTAAATTGTCGATAACGGTAGGCCTGTGTAATTAATTTAGCCAACAAAGGGTTTGGTGCTTGATATCGAATTGATAAATATCGGCTTTTTATTCAATTCACTTGACATAATAGTAGATCACGCCTGTCATGTGAAGTTCTGTTATATTTAGCTTATAAGTAAAATACACCGATTAATAACAGGTCAAGTTGAAAATTTCAATCTCACCATATGCATAGAATCCAATGTGGCTTTACATTTGAGGACGTTTATAATGGGCCTTAAAATCGCAGTATTTGTTAGTATTGCCTCGTTTTAAAATGTTTGGATATTTTATTTGAGTGTTCCCTTTTAAAAAGTTAACCGTGCAAT
Source organism: Triplophysa siluroides (assembly GCA_006030095.1). Classification (NCBI taxonomy): domain Eukaryota; kingdom Metazoa; phylum Chordata; class Actinopteri; order Cypriniformes; family Nemacheilidae; genus Triplophysa; species Triplophysa siluroides. Next base: position 335,574 of record VCII01000435.1, read on the forward strand.
TGTTGTCTCTCAACATTTACTGTATTTGACATTGAATTTGGTTTGTCATGGCTGCAAGAACAAGACATGGAACCAACAGTAAAGTTCATCGCCACCAGTGTTGGGTGTGACTAGTTACTAAGTAGTTACAGTAATTTAATTACTTTTCCCTTGAAAAAGTAAAGTAAGGTATTACTCTTATTGTTCTGTAATTTTACAGTTACTTCTGATGTAATTGAGCTAAATACTGTGTAATATATGCAATAGTGGAAACATGCAAGGGTCAAAATTATGAGTTTAACTTTAAAATGTATAATTCTCACATTCGTATAATTTGCTCAGTTAATAAGAATAATTTATGTAGTTATTTATTATTTATTTGAATGAATTAAACAAGCCGTTTTATGTCTATTCTTGAATTAATTCTAATCAAGGTTGATGTAGGATATAGAAAGTAATTAGTCATAAATATCGATCTCACGAACCTTCTCTGGATCGGTACCACTTTTGTGGAACGATCCGCGCAGAGGTAGCCATCTTTAAGAATCGTCTGAAAACACATCTCTTCCGTCAACACCTTACCGATTAGTCCTGACTTCTATCTTTTTCTACAAAAAAAAAACCCCTAACTTAGCACTGTATACTGTGGTAGGCTCTATGAAGCCAGTTTTATTGATTGCACTTTTGCTTTTTGTTGTACTTGCGTTTGTCCGAATTGCTTCAATTGTTACCCCATCTGTAAGTTGCTTTGGATAAAAGCGTCTGCCAAATGACTAAATGTAAATGTAAATGTAAATAATGAAATACTTTTTGGTCATTTGTACATTAATATTGAATAGTATTTAACATTTACATTTAGGCATTTGGCAGACGCTTTTATCCAAAGCGACACATTGCATTATCCTATACATTTATACATAGACATTTGAAATCCCCTGGGATCGAACCCACAACCTTGCGTTGTTGACAATGCTCTTACCACTGAGCTACAGGAAAGCTTTAACTTTAATTTTTTTGATATAAAATTTTTATTACTTTTCAGAGTAACTTACCCAACACTGATTGCCACACAGTCAACCATTTGCATGAAATAAAAAAAATATTTAATATTTCTGTACTCTAGTTAATGTTAAAAAAGTCACCATAAATATGATATATTTCTTAATTTGAACAAAAAAAGTATTTTTAAATCATTTTCACCATGCTTTTAAACACACTAGATTAATAAATGAACGAATGAGCGATTTTATTGTTCTTTGTGGGTGACTCCCTTTATCTCCTTTTATGTCTTGCCTGTAGTTGGTTCCTCACCTTTCTCTCCTGCATGCGTGAATAAGTGTGTGTGTGTTTCTTTAAAGCAATGCAGCGTACTTTATTGATTGTGACAGGCCGCCCATGATCCATAGGAGTCCAGTGTATACTTGCACGTCTGCTTGCCAAAAGCCCCATCTGCCTTTGCTCGACCGGTGGCACTGTAGTTCGTATCCGTTATCCATTACGCCTATGCTGCTATCTGTGATGATTTCTGCTTCATGTTGCCAGGTCTGATGCTGAGAGCTATATTTACAAACAGCTGCTGTTATAGGTGAAACGCACCGTTCAGACAGCAGAGGGAACCGAAAAGAGTGAATCTTCTTCAAGGGACTGAGAATGTTGCCGGCATACAACACAGAAAATATTGGAGTTTAGTTAAGAGATTACGTTTAATAATGAGACTTTACAAAGTTGAGAATATACACACGTAGCTCCACAAGCAGGCAAACATGAGCAAAGAAAGAATTCAGACATTTAAAGGAGCAGTTCACCTTCGAAAGGAAAATCCTGTCATCATCTTGTCATGAATGTTGGTAACCCCACAGCCCCTCATTCACTTACCGATGCAAGTGAATGGGGGGACGTTAACAACATTCTTCAAAATATCTTCTTTTGTATTCAGGCAGGTTTGAAATGACAAGAGGTTGAGTAAACGATGACAGGATTTTCATTTTGAAGCGATTGCAAGTTCAAGAAATGAATTCGTTTCAAATCTAGTATTATTTATGGGGCAGTCTCACATTCAAAAAAATGATTCTCACATTTCCGAACAACAACACAAATTTTCTTTTTCAATTATAACATTTTCAATCTGTTTTCTCACATTTGGATAAATAGAGGCAGAAAAGAACATATTTAAGATATAGATAGATTTCTCATTTTGTGGAATCTGTTTTCCCATCGTTCACTTTCTCCATAGTGCAACTTCTCCCCGTCTCGCCTCGACGTCATCGTTCTTCACAACGGGAAGACCAGGAAGCCCGAAAAGGTGGAGTACTTCCAGCCTCCCATTAAGTTGCCTCTCTCTAGTTTGAGGTAAACCTTGTCCCCTCTCTCCATGATCACAAGCCCGGCGTTAGTGGCCGCCTCCCGTGTCACATCCTGATCTCCAGCAAAAGCGGAGATCGTTGGCCATCCGTTCAACATTAAGCTCACCTGTGATGTGGAAATATTCTGAGTGACCTCTCGGTACGAATGCATTTACAGTTGATCATATCACGTCCTGATTCTGTACCTGAATGGTTTGTCTGTTGTACGCCTTCACCACGTGGAAATTGAAGCTGTACACCCCTCGGCGTGGAGCGAGAAAGATGCTGCTCTCCTGGTCGAAATGACTACCCACGTTCACCAAGATCTGACAAAGACACGCGGATTAAACAGAGATGCACTGAACGTAAGAATAAAAAAGGGCCATATTCCATTTTTTTGTAACCCACCTGGTCGAAGTAGATGATCATGGTGCGGTTGCTCATATCTGTGGGCTCATGGTTAGTTTGGCGTGTGGCGGAGAAGGCCACGCGGCCGGTCCCTGAACGCACTGACATACCCAGTGCATTTCCCGCTGGCTCCGAGGAGGGCGTCGAGTCACAGACCACCAGACATTTGCCCTCCAGCACTATGGGCTCCGTGTCGTTTTGTCCTCGCACCACTAGGGGTCCCATTAGAATCAATAGACACCATATCAACCCAACAAGAAACCTACTAGAGCCGGGCGACACTGTCTTCATTATTTCTTCTGATGTCTTCACTAACACAAGGGTTAACTGATTCTTCTGCAAATTCTTCCAATAATTATCCCGCGGCGTTACGGATGACCATTAAAGTACCGGGTCTTCGTATATCATAAGAAAGTCCTTGTTTGCTCCCTTCGCCTTCACTTTCTCTTTTTATCTCGCCCTCTTGACTGTCACGGCTTTATGATGAAGATCTACTTCTCTGTCTGTTAAATTGCCTGTGGGGGACCGGAGGCAAGGACGCGTAGAGGTTTCCTCATCAATCTGAAAAAAATCCATCATGGTTGCCAACCTGTGAGAAGAGAGAGAGAGAGAGAGAGCGAGCAGGTAAGAGGAAGTCCATCAGGATTTTCGGCCAACAGGTATGCTGCTGTGGGGGAGGAGGAAGAGGAGCAGTGAGAGAGGAAGATCATGAGGTAACAGTTTGGATCTCTTTCAGCTGAAGGGAGCGGCGTCCAGGGGCGAGTGCGAACAAGAGAGAGAAAAAAGAACAACTCCACTGAGAGACCATCTGTCTGTAACACGCTTTCACTTCCCTCCTGACGCTCCACGACACGCAGGACTCTCTTCCCTACACTAACCTCCTCTCTCTCGCTCCTCGGTGTCTTGGCACGGTGTGATGGACAATAATATGCCTTCAAACCAAAAATATCTCACTCAATTTATAAACATTTATAAAATGTGTAATACATCGATGCTCAATCGTAATTGTCGGGATACTTCACCCAAAAATGAAACGTCTGTCATCATTTACTCGCCTTCGAGTTGTTCCAAATCTGTATAAATGTCTTTGTTCTGATGAACACAGAGAAAGATATTTGGAAGAATGCGTATAACCAGTCGGATTTTGCCCCCCATTGATAGTAGGAAAAATTACAATGGTAGTCAATAGTTTCCCAGAACTGTGTGCTGTCCTTCATTCTTCAAAATATCTTCTTTTGAAGAACAAAAAAAGTGTTTTTTCCTACTATGGGAGTCAATGGGGGGTAAGATCTGTTTGGTTATTAGCATTCCTCCAAATATCTTTCTCTGTGTTCATCAGAACAAAGGCATTTATACAGAATTGGAACAAGTCGAAGCCGAATAATTGATGACATAATTTTCATTTTTGGGTAAAGTATCGCTATAAATTGTTTTCAATTCATGTTTATAGTGTCTATGTATTTTTCTACTGCTGGTTTTGAGTTGAACTTCACTTTTAATAACATCTTTTCTATTCAGTTCACATCAGTCCACCCAACTAGACATCTTAACCTTTTATCCACGGTAACGTTCATAAAAAGCACACTGAAGTTTATCTCAAGTATGTTCAAACGAATCATTAAGAAATATCTGCAGCATTTAACACGAATGTAAAACTACAAATAGTGTCACTAAACAACTTTCCACTGAAGCTTCCTCCCTTGTGAATAACACAAGATGAAATGCGTAAGTTCTCAAGCTTTCGGAAGAAACATGAAAAGCAAAATCACCTGATTTAGTAGGACGTCCTTCGGTTTCTCTGAGAAATGATGTGAAGTGTCGGATCAGAGCTTGGGTAGGAAGAATCTAACAGCTAACAGATCTTTCTTCTCATCCTGTCTCCCAAAGACACTCCCCTCCCCGCTTGACCGACTTTACCTCTCTCTCTCTCGCTCTCTCTCTCTCTCTCTAATAATGTCATCAATGTAACCATCTTTGGCACAAACGCCACAGCAAAATGACATTTACAGCAATCCATGACAGGTCCTATGACAATATCTCAAGTTATAGCATTAATGAAAGTGTAAAAATCCACATGCAGTCATCAAAGTACATGCAGATATACAGCACAGACCAGAAGCCCAACCTAACAATGCACAAAACATGTTTCACAAATATAAAAAGATGTTTTTATTTCCTGATAACGTACATCACAACACAATGAAAGTAGCAGATGTGCAACCAAAAAATGAATACTTGAGCCTTCCTTTTTGAGGAAGGTTTTACATGGTTGAATACTGATGGTGGTGTTTCATTTGTTCCTGTGAACACACATACTTAAAACGCAAAAAGTCAATTTGGATAAAAGCATCTGCAAGTAAATATAATATCGCTGCAGTCCTTCTAAAACCTTGTCATATTTTGTGTTTTTTTTTTTTTTAAGCATTTATGTTTCTGGCTGGGTTTTGCAAATGTCGAAGCCCAAAAAAATATTAAAAAGTGCTTATCAAACGGTATTTAAGTAAGGGATAATGTTCAGGCAGCGGTTGTAATCGCAGAAATAAGCCCCGACAGTGTCGCGATAACAGCCGGCTGCTTGTACATTATTCTGCTTATTACACGGCCACATAAAATGTGAAATATTTTATCAGCTAATTATTACCGAATGCAGACCTTCCGCGAGAAAAGCCGTTTACTTTCGGTTTGAAGGTAAGAAGCGACTTTCAAATGTCACGAACAGGCATTTAGGTTTAATCATTTGTAAATATAATGTCATACATGTTATCAAAAGACATATTTATATTCAATTTGTCAAAAATCCTTTCAAAATGATTTGCTGCATCCGGGTGACTGTGTGTTATTAGTTTTGAGGGATTGTTATCTGGGAATAACGAACCAGCAAATGTCACGACTGGCCAATCAGAATCAAGCATTCCAACGAGCAGTGTAATAATTATTTAGAAAGTGCAGTGTTTTACTCATTCCCTGAAAAACAGCACATTTTGGACATCCGAGGTTTCGTAAGGACAGCAATGATACGTACACTGTAAAAAAATATGTAGAATTAAAAATGGAAATTTTCGGTAAACTGGAAAAACTGAAATATACCGTAAAAATGTATTCAGTGAAAATTATAGGATGCAAGGATATGTATTAAATCGTTTTCCTCATTTTTCTTGTAAATGTGTTGTTTTGTTCTGAAATTGTATAGATTTTGTCCGTATTTCAAAAATAAACTGTAAAAAAAAGAAATCTTGTTAAAAAAGTAAGTGTGACACAGCTGGCCGCAAATAAACTGTAAAATAACAGATTTTCCCTGTAAAATTATACTTTCCCCCTGTTTTTCTTGTAAATTTGCGGTCTTTCTCTGTAATTTCCAAGAATACATTAAAAAAACTGAAGATTAAGAAAATCTGTAAAAACATAACAGAAGAACTATGTAAAATTACGTGTTTTTTACAGTGTACATACTGGTTGATGATAAGAAAGGCTGGCAGCTCTGTTGGCAAACATACTAGATCAATTCATTAAAAAAATTGCAAACATGCTTATGAAAACCAAAGCAGAGTCACGATCGAGTCTAGTCATATCTTCTTGAGGATGGTGACCCTGCTGTCCAGTTCTGGTTTGTAGAGGCCAAAGCCCAGGCAGACGGGCTGTGCGAAGGTGGAGCTGAACCTGTGCAGGGGGAGGAGGATGGATGAAGGCCCCACCTCTGAGAACGTGATGGAGCCAGAATCATAGTCCAGGGAAACTGCCAAGTGGTTGCCAGACATCATTGTGGAAAGGCGAGTTTTCTTTCGGTTGTGCCAGGCAGCGAGTTTCCTGTCATGCTGCTGTGTGAGACTCCAGGATATCTGATTTAGTAAGATAATGAAACCCCACAGACAATCAATAAGCAAACCATTAAATGATATTCCCTGATGGTGGAAATAAGAGAAAGCATCACCGAAATTCTAATGGACTTAATGGGAGTTGTATTTGGAAAGTATAACGGTCTCGTGTGGGTTAATATTTTTTAATCACCTGTCAAGCACCACTTCCTTATCTGGAATATTACGGTAAGATCACACTGTACCTTGTTGCAGCCGAACGCTGTCCCCTCCTTGCCTTTCCTCGCTATGCTGTGGTAGGTCACTGCTACATCCCAGAAACCCTCCACCTCCAGCTCCCAGTAGTGCGCTCCTGAAGAAAACATCTGACAGGAGATCACCTGACACCAGTGGTCGAAGCGGTCAGGATGCTCCGGGACAGACAAGCGCTTTTTGAGCCTCGTCACTGATCGCAGATGATCAGAAACATTAAGTAGAGGATGGGCTGAGTTTCTGTCCATTATTAAAGGGCTGCTTACTATGAAAACATCAAACAGGAGAACCTGCCATTAGGACTTGAGCCACGAGATGGCACTACTGGACAAGGCACGTGAATAAATAATGCAGGAAACACAGGATTTACATCATGGGGGCGCAAGAGTTCCCTAGATTTAGAAATCTGGTACACTTTGATAGTTTTAAAGCTTTTTCGCATAAGGTAATGCTTTAGAGGGATACTTCACCCATAAAGGAAAATTCTGTCATGATTTACTCACCTTCAAGTTGTTCCAAATCTGTGTATAAAAGAAAGATATTTGGAAGATGGCTTATGACCAAACAGATTTCGCCCACCAATAACTACCGTGGTAGGAAAAAAACAATGGTAGTTCTTCAAAATATCTTCTTTTGTGTTCAACAGAACGAACAAAATGATAAAGTGATTTTTCCTACTATGGGAGTCAATGGGGGGCATTCTTCCAAATATCTCTCTGTGTTCATCAGAACAAAGGCATTTATACAGAATTGGAACAACTCGAAGCCGAATAAATGGGTGAAAAAAACTAAATTTTTGGGTGAAGCGTCACTTTAATGAATCTTTTTAGCATACGTTTTTGAAGGCACTGTAAGGGCTATGAATGAAAAGAATACTCACAGAGGTCTCTCTTGAGTTCAATGAGGCAGCGCAGGATCTCAGCTATGAACTCTCTGTATTTATTTTCCACATTCTCCATCACACGTTTCTTATTCGTGTTTGGCTGAGCCGGTGTGAACACTGGCGTGTTGAGTTCTGCCATCATCCTGAAAGGCAGAATGAAGAAACTAATACAGTAATAACAAACACACGCTTGCTTTATCTCTTGTACATATAAACTAACATACAACTGCACCCACAAGTCACAAGATGTTTACTATGACAGCAACTAAAACAATCACGGACTTACTGCGAATCCTCCGCCTGAAATGCCTGTGGAAAAGTAGGATTGCTATGAATAGCAGTTGCAGAAATGTCTCTCTTTGTGGACCACCGTTTTTTTTTAATCAACTGTAGTATGTTGATGAGGGTTATACACTTAAGAGATCAGCATAACTTAAGATCATTTTATCAAAATTTGATCTTGCACGTATATCATTATGGTGACAGCTGCCATTGTCAAGACCCAGACGTTATTTTACTTGGCATACAACACTACGTTCTGTTATTTTGATGGATAAAATAACGCTTTCATTATGTCTGAATTAAACTGACCTTTAAATGAACTGAACGGCTTCAGTAAACAAAACATACATTTTAGTGAGCACTTATTTTAGTTAAAGGTCGCAGGTCTTGAGGTGAACATGCTGGAGTCTTTATTGCAGTGTAGCAGTAAAAGATTACACGACATGTTCAGATTTAACAGTCAGACAAAACCTTACAAAACCAAACGTTTTATGTCATGTTTAAAGTCCCCGTGAACAGGAAGTTTTTACTTCCGTATTCTGACACATTTCAGAGTGACAATCAGTGGGCGTGGCTTGCGTTTTTTACTGCGAATTGATTGGATGTGTGAAAAAAGCTGTTGGGTTGATTTTGAAATGAAACTAGCAGCAGACTGACAGTTGAAGGGGAGGAGTTAACAGATACTCCGCCCAAGCCGTCTAATGTACGTCGTTTCGGGGCAGAAGTGCATTTTCAGAATTTAACTGAAGATTATGAGGGTATTCATTTTAAAAAGAAAATGACCCAGATTGATAAGATATTTACTACAAACGCTGCAATATTTCATGAAAAAAGTCATTTTTTATTTCACTGGGACTTTAAAACAGTTTGCCTTATTCAATGAAGGAAGTTTTAATGCATCCAGCAGGATCCTAAACAAGTGCAGAAAAGGCATCGTGTCAGTCCACATACCCAGATTAACAGGAAGGGGTCGCTCTCTTCAAGCAGGGAGCCCAGGAATCTGTGCATGTTCTCAGTCTGTTTGAGGTCTTCTCTCACCTTGGTGAAATCCTCTTGCACCCTCTCTAATGCCAGCTGTCTCTCCTGCTCGGTGATGTTTGTCACAGCTGACACTAATCTGTGCACCTGAGCCTGCAGGGCCGAGCCCATCTGCAACACCTGCGAGACATCACTCATAGAGGAGTCCTGCTGAAAACACACACACAGAGGATGCACATACAGTTTGAACACATGCGGGGGCGTTCATACACTTTAAGGGGGAATAGAAGGAATAAAGGGAGGACCAGAAAAAGTGAACTTGGGTCGTCCATATAATATAACCAAAAGCATGGGCACAACCCATTGGGCAAGTTTAGATGTAGTAAAGAAGTTTAGATATAAAATGCCAAAGTAGCCTGGACTTACTATGATGGTGTGAAAAGTGTTCTGATGTTCTTGCAGCATCTGTTCTCCTTGCTTTAATTTCTCTTCAGCTCTCTTGAAACGGTTCTGTAATGTGCCCTTTAAAATCAGAACATTTTAAACAGAACCGAGGTTATTTTAGTTGACCTAAATTAAAACTCAAAAAACTTTACTGTTAATTAAAATCAAATTAAATATTGGCCTAGAAATATTGGAAAACTCAAACGAAACGAGAAATTGAAAGGTCGCCTCGGCGATATACTGAAATCAGTTCTAAGGCACTAAAATTATAATAATGAACTAAATAAATTAATATATTGCAACATGAAAAAGCAAACAAATAAATAATACAATGACAAAAGCATATAACAAAACAGCTAAACATTTAACTAAAAGTAACATCAAAACTAAAACTAAAAAAATGACATCTAATTAAAAAAATGTATAAAACTAAATAAAACCAAACTAAAACAACTCTGATCAGAACATTATTATAGGTCACTGCACATGCGCATTTTTGTGAATTTAGACTGCGATACCAAGCTCAACCGCTAGATGTCCATGTACCAGACGGTTTCTTTAAAGGCGACCAAACTACAGGACCCATTCAGCAAATTGTTTATTTAATAAAATGAACATACTGATAATACAAATTATAATACATAATAATACAAATACAAATATTAATATTAACATAAATAAAATAAAATATAAATAGTTTATATTTCATTATTAGAAAGTTATCTGGGGGTCAGGCCCAACGTTCATCCGATGAAACGGTCTATTTACGTACTCCTTAAAGTTTACAAAAATACAAAAGTAACCTTTTTATTAAGTTTGCACTTCTTTTTTTAGGAAAATGAGCAACATTTATAATTTTCTTTTGTTATTTAACAAGATTTACAATATAATTTAATAAATAAATATGAAAAATATAAATATATAACAAATAAAATATAAATATTAAAAACAGTTGTCACAAACAATTTCTTATTTATATTGCATTCATGCATTTTTTGTTTCATGCATTTTTTATATTAATACAAATGAATATAAACATAAATCAAATAACATTTAAATAGTTTATGTGTTATTATTAGAAAGTTATCTGGGGGTCAGGCCCGCGCTCGTCCGATGAAACAGTCTATTTGAGTACTCCTTAAATTTGACAAAAATACAAAAGTAATTTGAAAAACAATTGTCACAAACAATTTATTATATAAATTGCCAAGGGACAAAAAGTATTATAAAGACCTGCACTCGACCAATTTTTGTTAATATTTTAAACGGTTTGAAACTATAATCAGTTTAATAACTCACTTTATATTCCTCCTCCATCTTTCTCATCCCTTTGACCAGGTGTTGAGCATGCTGTCCTTCTAGGATGCAGTCTGCGCAGACGTACTCCATATCATCTATGCAGTAGTAACGAAAAACTTCCTGATGAGCAGGGACACCTGCGGCGGGACATGTCAGTCAGCGGCTCTACTAACAGGTGTGTTCTGTAAGCGGGCCGCTGTAGATGCGGTATCAGGTGCTGCTCGCACAGAGAGACCTCGCAGCGCAGGCAGGTCTTTACAGCGGCACATATCTGATCATCGTCACTCTCCTCTTGTGGACAGCAGTCACAGACCACCGCCCCCCGCTCCTCCAGACACCGCGAACACACAAATCTTCCTCTCTCCGAGCTGGCACTCGGCCTCCAAGCGTCCCGTACGCAAGCCGGACATAAGATGTGGCCGCAGGGAAAGGGCTGGGCCTGACCGAATAGGTCACGACACATGGGGCACATGTGTATTTCTTCCATGGAGCTCATGACAACTGGAAATTCATATGTAACAAAATGAAATCCAGCATAAGGGAACTGGCCATAGATGTAGTTTAAAGTGATAGTTCACCCGAAAATGAAATTATGTCTCACTCTTGTCATTTCAAACCTGTATGAGTTACTTTCTTCTGCAAAAAAACACACACAAAAAATAATAATTTGAAGAATGTTAATAACCGAAAACAGCTGTAGCCATCGACTTGCATTGGTTTGGTATCTGTAGCTACAACAGAACGGGTACAGCCGTTGTTTGGCTACAGACATTCTTCAAAATATCTTCTCTGTGTTCTGCAGAAGAAAGAAAGTCATACAGGTTTAAAATGAGAAGAGGGTGAATAAATGATGACAGAAGAACTGCTTTGAGTTGCCAAATCAAACTATAACATAGAGACAACGGGGCGGTTTGCCGGGCAGGGTATATCTTTAACCAGGACTAGGCCTTAGTTAAATTAGGATGTTTTCAAAACATACTTTACCAAGAAACATTACTGTGTGCATCTCGAGACAAAACAAACGCGACGATTTATTCTAAGATGCGTCAGTTGTTTTCGAGACCGAAGTTAGTCTGGCACTAGGCTTAAGCCCCAATAAAAATAACAAAATCACATGACTTGATGATAGCCGCAGGGATTAATACACATTAAGTACAAACAAAGTCTAAATTTGGTTAATCTGTCTCCCGATCAACTATTTATAGTCTGTTCCATCTGACTTCTGGATAAATAGGTAATCTCTTATAGATCTCTATTAAAGACATTAAGATCTTAAAGGAAAGAAAAGGTCATTCTTGTGTCCTGCTATCTCAACTCGCTTAAAAAAAAACGCTTTTTCAGGCCGACTCTCACACATGTGTGGTTCTGTGGATCTATTAAAGCGTTGCTCTGTTTTTAGGCTTTATAGCTGACACGGCAACATTGACTTACCAGTGGTATGGGATGGGCTGATCTGTTCGTCTGACCAATGGAAAGTCTGAGAAAACAGATTGACACAAATCAGAGAGACACACGCTTACTTGATAACAAATCTGCATTACTCGTGAATTCAACCAAATCCCTCCCAGTCAACAGATACTCGTTCTGACCCTGTTGTTTTTCTCTGCAGACAATAGCACATACACACAACTGAAATATCATTCCATCAGACTCACAGTGGCCTCCTGTATGCATCACTGAACATTCACCAGGACATGTGTTCACCATCATGGTCACTGTAGGTCATTGTAAGCTTTAATCTGCTGTCCACTTATAATGTCTGTTAGATTAAAGAAAGAAAACATAAAGTCAGACTTACCGTTTGGTTTACTGCACCCGAATGTAAGAGTCGGCCTATAGAAACACAGACTGAGAGTGCATGTGTGACAGCTGGCTTATCCTGCAATGTCTTCACAAGACCGGCTGACCTCTCAACACAGAAAACTGCTAAGCCATCATGTGACCCGGTGCGCGTGAGGTGACCGTGACAGCCCAAAAAATACTAGCAAAATCAAAACCATAGCATTGTTTAGTTTTAATGTGTCTATTCTTTCACAGAGTTGTTTTGTATACTATACTATAGTTTGTATACTACACTATAGTTCCAGATAAGTGTAATGTACTTAATGGGTGAGTTAATGGGGTGATGGGTGGTCTCAGCCTCAGAGGTCCGCCCACAGACCGCTGATAAACGTCTGATGCATGAGATACTTTTCTGGAAACACTTCAGCACGTGTGAAGTCGTCACCTGATTGGTGGAATTTCAAAGGATTTCCGGGAGACGTGCGTGTTGGATACAACACGAAGCCATCTGATCGAAGAAGTAAGCTGACTTGTTTACAACGGTTTCTATAAGAGTTCAGCACGATCGACTAAACGCTTAATTCTTAAAAGTATGCATAAACTTACAATCATTTTATTGCTGTTACTTTTGACACGTTCGTGAATGTACACCGGTCTGTTAACGCGGGGACTTTTTCGAGCTTCCAAACATGGCGCGCCACAAATCGAAACGTGATTGGTTGCTTTACCTGTCAGTCATATGGCCTCTTGGGCGGGCCTTGGCCAAAGAAAGCGGCGATAAGCTGGTCTGGCTAGGACAGAGGTAACAGAGTTAATTGTAAAAAAGTATATAAAAGTGAATAAAACCCTTTATTCTTTTTGTGGCGATTGTAAGATATACCCCGTTTAACATTTTAAAGTGCCCGTGAACCGGAAGTTGCGATCGTTTTTACTTCCGTATTCTGACACATTTCCAAGAGAAAGGCAATTTCAAAGGAGAATATAAGTAGGCGTGGCTTGAGTTTTATACTGCGAGTTGATTGGATGTGTAAAAACAGCTGTTGCATTGATTTTGAAATGAAGCTGGCAGCAGACTGACAGTTGAAGGGGAGGAGTTAAGTCATTTCAGATGGATGGTCATTTCAAGTGCATTTTCGGACTTTAACTGAAGATTATGAGGGTACATGAATTTGAAAAAGAAAATGACCCACAATGATAAGCTATTTACTATAAACGCTGAAATGTTTCATGAAAAAATAAGAATTGTCATTTTTAATTTCACTCGGACTTTAAAGACTCCATTTTGTGCCTAAACGTGTAAAACAGGACGCGTATTTGAAAACTTTGTGACCAAGATTGAGAATACAATGCTTCTAACATTTTTTTAACATAGAGAACAAATTCCAGCAGTTTTCAGTTATATTCAATCAGCATTTGACAGATATAACCATTCATTCAGTGCTAAATGTTAAAGGTTCGCCCAAGAATGAAATTTCTGTCATCATTGATATTTAATCGTCCTCAGATTGTTGCACACCTGTATTTGTTCTGATAAACACAAAGGAAGATATTTGGGAGAATGTGAGTAACCAAACAGATCCCCCATAGTATTTATTTTCCGTACTATGGCAGTAGATAGGGTGTGAGATCTGTTTAGTTGCTGACATTCTTCCAAATATCTCTTTCTTTGTGTTGATCAGAACAAAGAAATCTATACAGGCAGGGAAATACAGCGGACGAGTAAATGATAGGTGAACTATCCCTTTAATGTTATTGGTGTCATACAACAAAGTTCAAATGTACAAAACTAACTTTTTTTCCGTGATCATACTACAACATCGGGTAAAATATGGAGAAAATTAACTGGTGTTATAAATGAGCCCGTGGCGTGTCTCCGTTACCCAGCCATGCATTGCAGCAGGGGTCCTTGGCCTAAAACATGCTTGACTTAAATTTTTACCATATGGTTCATTTTCACAACAGAGGTGATTTGTTTCCTGTTTTCCAAATCGTCATCCCATTGATGTTGTTTTAATCAAAAAGATCACATTTCAATAGAACCTTGATACTTTATACAAACATACTTTTTTCCCGGTTAAAACAAACAAACAAACAGCCGGACATGTTAAGTCTGGTGAATTCTTCTGCAGAGACAGAGTCTGGATGGGACCGACAGACTCACGGACAGACACCCGTCTGCTGCAGCGCCTGTGTCTCTCAACAAAGACTCAGGCCGGGAGAGAGAGGAAAGAGGGCCATTTTAAGCAAATACAAAGAGACTCGAGCAGCGACCGAGAGAGAGAGAGAGAGAGAGAGAGAGAGAGAGAGAGACCATGGGAATGAAAGCAATAGCGAAATATCATTTCTCGATTACCCCAAATATTCAACAATGGGTGATAAATGATCATTCGCGACTGAATATAAAGTGTGGTAAAGACAACACAAGAAATAAATAATTTAGATGTCAGAGCCGACTGCGCACCGTGGTGGCAAAATGCCGGAAGAGCGATGATCCTTTTCCGACGTAATCTATCGTGTGATTTTACAAACAGCCGTGAAAGATAATCGTCTGCCGGTAAGTAGTGAAGTGTTCATGCTACATACATCCCACAGCTGCACATTTCAGTCGTGTGTAAGCGTGTCACATGGTCATAGGAAAATATGAATCATAATCGGTTATGATCATAGAGCGCGCGCCGGAGGGCGCAACAGGTCGCGCGTACAGTACAGCTGTACTTTCCGCGTGCATCTGCTGACGTAATTATGACATTTGTACGCGCAATATTACAAAGTATATCGCAATTTTTATTAAACATATTCATGTCTTGGCGTGATTATTAATGTGATATCAAAGTCTTCAGTTTTCGGGCAGTGATTTTTGTGCGCGTGTGTGATTATTGCGTGCGTAAAAGCCAAATTATGAACCGTAATTCTGTTGCGCGCGCTGATGTGCGTTGGCTTTCTCTCGAATAAAAACAAAGCCACAATGTTATATTTAAACATCACCCGAAAACAAAACAATTCAGATTAGAAGACATTTAGAAAGGGCTTTATTGATAGATGTAATTGATGACATTCAAATGAGAATCTATGTAGGCCCTTTCAAGTTACACTACAGAACAAAAGACAGGCCTGTTGTTGTTTTTTTTGGTGCAAGTTTTTGCCTCTCCCTTAAAGCAACTGAGAACAAGACATTAGGTAGAGGAAATGCACATTATGACAGTGATGAATAAATGCGGTCATTCTGCATTAGGTTACCATGAAGATACATTATAAATGTCATTCCCTGTTCACTTCTGTATGTCGGTCGGCCTCGCTATTTTATATATTGCATAATTCTTCCACTGCTAACATTTAAAAAGGTTCAGAGGAGCGCCTTAAAACTTAGGGCATGTAAGGGAAAGGAGGGGTATATGCATGAGTAGGTGGTGTTCTGCGTTATTTGAATGCGAATGTAGTGGGAGAACAAGCTGAGACTGTTTTGGAGCGAAAAAACGGGAAAAGGGAGGAGGAGAGTTGTCCTTGGATTTTAGTTACACTGAATAGACACAGATGAGTTTGCCAAGTGCTTGGTCCACTTCTGAGACATTGCTCATGTATGCACTTGCTATCCAGTTTCTTGTTTCCTATATAAACGATACATGGATTGCTGTGATCGCATCTCAGAAGGGATTTTACATTTGAATTTAGGTCCAATAGAACAAATTCTAGTTCAACCCATGGGCCAATTAGCCATTGACTTTCCCCCGCATCATGTCACGCCGGAAACAGAAAAGACCTCAGCATTTTCTCAGCGCCATCCTCGGCACGTCACGGCTACTTCAACGTGGTGAGAAACGTTTTACTGTTTAGCAAGAGAGCTCTTTTGATTCTTTTTTGTGACATTTGCATCCCTTTTCCTTTTAAATGTTATTCTGTAACCGTCCAGAGATGAGACTGCCACGTACTGAAGATTTTTAAAATAAAAAGTTTGACCAAATGGTGGGCGAACCTAAAAAAGCAGAGAGACGATACATGGTTCTGAACGGAAGATAAGAAAAAGGTTGTGGAAGAGGTAGACCGCTTTGAGAAAATGGAGCCACTTGAGTGCTCCAACTGGAATGGCATTGAGACTTCATTGTCTCCACGAGGCTTTGTGGTCGTGCAGTCAGGCATTAAGTGCCAGGAAGTACACGCATAAGAGAGTTTT
Source organism: Triplophysa siluroides (assembly GCA_006030095.1). Classification (NCBI taxonomy): domain Eukaryota; kingdom Metazoa; phylum Chordata; class Actinopteri; order Cypriniformes; family Nemacheilidae; genus Triplophysa; species Triplophysa siluroides. The sequence continues at coordinate 352,203 of VCII01000435.1, forward strand.
GATCTGTGACTCAAAGTTGAGAATAATTCTTAAGTACAGGACACGTTGTGTGCATCGCCGCTTCTACTGCACCAGTTAGTGTGTCTCTAAATAATGTTCTACAGTATTACATCGTCTTCTGTAAATCAAGTTTGGTTTGTGAATAGGTCCTGTGCTTAAGGACACGTGGTTTAAGTTATCTAACGGGTTTTTGCGGTGTTAAGACTCACTGACCTTTCGGGCTTCTTGGGTAAGGACAGAAGATAAGAGATGTAACGCTTATATTCACTCACCCGGTCTTGTGGTTCTAGAGTTGTTTGGGCCGATGAAGGGGTTTGGGAATTTTGCAGCAAGGTTCATTGTTGCTGTGGAAACAAAGTTGGCTGTAAGTGGGTGCAAAGAACATTGTAAGCCGCTCAAGGGATGGGATTTCAGATCAGAGGGAGTCAAAGAGAAGAGGAGAGCGACACCAATATAAAACCGGCTGAGGTTTAGGGTAAATAAATGGTATGTTCTGACATTCCTAATAAGCATGTTCGAAATTGTCGAAGAAGATAATGTAGTTTCTGATGGAACAGTGGCTACCATTGATGTTAGTTTTCCAGCAATAACACTCTTGGTTTTGGCCTTTAATAAAAACACAGGGCTTCACATAGGGTTAGCGGTCACCTGCATAAACCTGGTGTGTAGTGGCCGCAATTATGAAATAATGGTCTCATTGCGTTATTTGACATCATCGCAATTATTGCGAATCCTTATAAAACAAGGGTGATCCAGTATTTGCTGCATTTTACATCCACCGTCCTTGATCTACAGTCACGGTTACGTTTAAATGACATTTCTCCATCATTTGAGTTGTATCAGATTGGGTCGATTTTATTTGTTGCCAGACTTGCTGTATCGACACGGCTAGACCTTAATATCTAGTTTTAGTGCTTAAGCCAGTCTTCTCTGCTAAGGTCACTCTGTAGTAAATAATGTTAGATATTTTAAAATGTTCACATTTCTAAAGTATATATTCTCTTCATCGAATAAATTAATTTGTCATTAATAGTTATATCTTCAAAGCCTTAAAACAGACAATTCGTCGCCATAATCGCAATTATTTAATAGACAATTAATCGTCAGCCAAATTTCATAATCGTATCAAATGACGTTTTTTTACCTAATCCAGACATATAAAATCTGTTTAGTATCCAATTCTCGAACATTATTATTATGATTACACTTTCAGGGCTGCACCATATTGAAAAAATCATTTGGAACCACATTAAACTGTGTTGGTTATAAATAACATACAGTTTTTAAACATTCATGTTTCAAATATTTTTGAAAACGGGTCTCAAAGTGCAATTTTTTGAAACGATGACGTCATACTCGCATGCGCGAGTATTCCCAAAACAATATTGCCGGCCTCCATGCTGCATGTTGACATGTTTATTACAATTTCTCCAGGATAAAGTAGATTTACTGCACCACTACAACCAGCGGAGACATAAACACACGCCGACAAAGGGTATTAAAAGTGCTTTTAGCTTAAATCAGGGTATGCATATATGCACAGGCACGTAGTGTTTCTTTATAGCGCAGAATTTGACATCCACTGGCCTGGCATGCAGTGTTTTCATTCATTTTCCCGGATCCGTGTAAATGCAGATAGTTTTGATAACGCTGAAGTGTGTACGTGAAACATTTCAAAAATGCAAAGGAAAAACGCTTCCATACTCTTAGTTATCTGTACAGTTCATGTAATTGCTAAGTGTTTCATTGTGATCTCATTAATTGTTGTGTAAATAGTGTCTTTTTTTATTTCTTAGAGGAGCAGTTGGCATTGAAGTCCCTCACCTCTACTCTTGCAAACAACTCGTCCTGCTCTTCCTCATCCTCTACAACACAAAGCTGCCAATCTTCCCTGGGCCTAAACCTGTCTGTAGAGAGACTCACAACACCCACCCTGCCCACAGCCGGCCACTCTATCTCTCACATTTCCTGCCACCTGTCTCACCTTGCACTTATCCCCGATATCCCACAATCCCGCTCTCCTAGCCATTCTGCCAATCCGTGTATATCCACCATTCCATCAACAGAGCCCTCCACCCCCAACCACATTCCCATACTCATGGCTTCTCCAAAGTTAGGCGTTTCAGTTACCACATCCTCTTCATCCTCCTCCTCTGCTGTTTCCCTCTGTGTGCCTCCACATCCTAGAAGCCCCAGTCCCATGCCTGCAGGTCCACCAAGCCCACTTACGCCCTCCGCCAGCCCAAACTCAGCCCCTCCAACCCCAGCATGTACACCTGTCAGCATTGCTGTTATCCTCGAGGAGCTGCGTGTGCTCCAGCAGAGACAAATTCATCAGATGCAGATGACTGAAGAGATCTGTAGACAGGTATTGAGACTGGGAGGAGCGTCATGCGAAATGGATTCAACGCCATTCATGCTAGCACCTCTGCCACAACTCTGTTTGAAAGGTTCTGATAGCAACCCCACGCACTCTCGGCCACACCCCTCACCTCCCGCCTCCTCCGTGGCTCCACTTTTGGCATGTTTCTCATCCCTGCTTCCCACTCAGACAACCTTTAAGTCCTCTAAAAATACCCACCCACTTTTGAATGTCTTGCGCCCCCATAAGACACAAGGCGACAGTGGAGTTATCAATCCAGCAAACTTCACCAGTCATGCAAGCGCTCACTCCTCCACATCCTCCTCAATGTCCACCCCTATTGCTTCAAACATCCCACTCGCTCTTTCCCTTGGCCTACCAGCTCAAAATTCATATGAGAAATCATCTAACATCTCAGGAGCCATTGGGCAGAGTGGTCTGACCTTCCCAAACCAGGCTCTGACAGCAGCTGCTGCCCATTCAGCTACACAGGATACAAAACTGTCCGCGCAAGAAGGTGCAGGACCTATGCGGCATGGGTGTCGTTTTTGTCGAAAGCTCTTCAGCAGCGATTCATCCCTCCAGATACACTTGCGCTCACACACGGGGGAACGTCCTTATCAGTGCCCTGTATGTTTCAGTCGTTTTACAACACGAGGAAATCTTAAGGTACACTTCCTGCGGCACCGTGAGCAAAACCCTGAACTCTCCTTTTCTCTGTTCCCGTGCTCCCTATTTGCATCTGTGACAGGGGGATCAATGGGAGGATCATCACAAGCTCAAACTGCCAAAATGAATGCTGCTCATAAACAGCAAGCAGGGGATGATCTTTGTGGTGAAGGGCCCGAGGGTGCTGCTACCTCACAAAACACTACAGCCTCATCTCTGCCTCTGCCTGCAAGCATCGACTTGGCTCTGCTGACCACTGCTCACTCTCTCCTTCAGCTCAACCGTGCGTCTGCCGCTGTAGCCTCTACATCCTCTGGCTCTTTACTCACACCCTCAACATCTTCCTCTCTTGCCTCCACCCTTCTGTCGGCTCAACCCTCATCCACCTTCTCAATCGCAGGGGTGTATAAAGGAGTAAAGCAACAGCACTTTGATGAGAACACCCCTCCAATTCCTACATTGCTCCCCCATTCCGCATATTCACAGCTTGCCAATCTACCCAAACTCTTTTTCCCAGCATCTTCCACCCATCACCAACCAGGCCACGGGTTCCTCAGGCCCACAACCACAACAGGATCCTTCATGTCAACCACACAGCAACACATCTCGTTCCCTTTAACGGCTTCTTCCACTGCCACATCCGTCACCACCCCAACTTCAGACACGTCAAAGCTGCAGAGATTGGTGGAGAAGTTAGAAAAAGAACCACGTGGTCAGTCGCACTGGGTAACATCTACTGGTGAGACTTCGACCAGCAGCGTAACAGGAGCATTAAGCTATAGCAGCAGTAGTTTAATGAGTACAGGTACATTCAGTACAAATGTGGTCACCTCCCTTCCATCATCTACAATGCAGATCCCATCATCCCTCTTCAGCAAGCAGTCACCTTATCTAGGACTCATGAATTCTGCTGGGGCACTTGCTCCTAATCAGTGTAGCGTGTGCCTTCGGGTGCTAAGTTGCCCAAGAGCGCTACGTTTGCACCAGGCAACCCATTTGGGAGAGCGTCCCTTCCCCTGCAAGCTCTGTGGTCGCTCCTTCTCCACCAAAGGGAGCCTTCGCGCGCACCTGGCCACCCATCGTGCACGCCCACCAAACAGTCGTGCCCAAAATTCTTGCCCATTATGCCAGAGGAAGTTCACCAATGCCCTCGTTCTGCAACATCACATACGCATGCATTTAGGAGGCCAGCTACCACCAGAGAATCTGCCTGATACTTCAACACAATGTGATAGTTTGCCCAAGTCCCAGTCTGCTGAGCCCCCTGCTTCAGAGACCAGCCCTAGCACTGCTGATGTTCCATTATCACATACAGTGCCAGATTCCAGATGCTCCTTCAGTAGTCATTCTGATCTTCTTGCTGTCAGTACTGCTCCCACAATATGCCCCATAACCTCCAGCCTACCTGGTTCATTTAGCCCTGGTCTTTTTGATCTAAACCTTGACCTCTACACAATCCCAACTACACATTCCCCTCCGACAAGCATAGCCGATGCCCCAGATGTCTTTGTCAGTGTAGCTTCTCCCGTAGACTCTGCTGCCTCCATTGTCCCTCCAATCTCAACAACATCAGATCCACCTGCCACCGGTGAACCATCTTTTGAACTTTCTAGCAACAATGCCTACTTGGGAGAAAAGAAAGATTCCAGTTCCTCTGCTTCCTTAAAAGCCAGCGCACACAGAGACGACTGTGAATTTAGGAGTGAAAATAGACTGCCTATTCCTTGCACTGGATCAAGGTCTAACTTGGAGGATCTCCTAAGTGTACAAACTGATAAAGAGCCAAGAGTACCTCGGCTACATCCGGCATCAACACCGGCTTCTCTTCTTCCATTCAGCACTGAGAGTCTGTCCTCTCACACACCGAGCCTAGTGGAGCCTGACCTTGTCCAAACATCCGAATCACTCTCTCAAGACTTCAGTAAGGAAGAAAAGATGGATGACAGAATACATAAAACACCAAAGACTCCTCAAAGGGCAACTCCAGATTTGAGTTTAGACAACATGAGTGAAGATGCATCTGAGATTGCGCCCAAAGAGCCTGAGGCAAAGATACAGAGGACAATAAAGGAAGGTCACTGTAGTTCAATTGCAAATGATGAAGTTGAGGTTAAAGACATAATGGCGACTGAAAAAGAGAGCACCGAACCAGCGGTATGCATGTCACTGGCTCCTAGTCTTCCGCCTCCCATGCCAGAGAGAAAAACCTACCACTGCTCTGAATGTGGAAAAGAGTATGCAAGTCGCAGTGGATTGAAGGTAAGTGGAGGCGAATAACTGAGCGACTATTAACATTATAAAATTAAAGATTTAATCAAATATAAATTTTAACTTTTGAACTTCTAGGGACATATGAAGCACCACGGAGCAGTTGTGAGGGCACATCGAGCTCCTGCGAGAACGAAGGGCCCGGATAGAGCGTCACAATCACATCATTCGACTCATCTGCCATCAGAGCACCAGTGAGTTTCTTCAGGCGGTACCATGCTCTTCTGAACAACAGCAACTGTCAAACAGCTCTCCACAGAACAAAAGGTTGAGACGAATGTAATAGAAGAAACAGGAACCAAAAACAATATGTCATATATCTACTAATGTACACGCCGTAAGTCACAGGGTCATTTAGCGGCTTTGTTTCAACTAGTAAAAGGTTCCAGATCTTTTTTATTAAAATACATATTAACATCAGATTTTAATAAATGTGATCCAAAGGTGCTTTATAGACTTTAGTTGTCGGTGGTGTCAATTCTTGGAACATTATGTGTTATTATATCTTGCAGTACATTCCTGAACATGACGTGTTGATCTTTTTGATGACTAAAATATTTACGAATTCTCATGATTGTTATGATGGTTTTGTTTGTATATTTTCAAAGGGACGACGTGGCGCGGTGGCTAATAGTTTCGAAATAGCTTAAGGTGAGGAACAGAATGTCGCTCAAATCTCGTATATTTGCTGCCACCTCACATGTTTTACACCAGATTTGGCCTCGGTGACGTCGGTGTGTCTCATGAACAAATATGTGAAGTAGGTTTGATGTGAGATTTCAGAGCTACAGCACCATGGATGCTCTGTTCCTCAGAATAAGCTAAGCTATTTCTGTTACAATAAACGAAAACTGTTTTGCAAATACATGCAGGGATTTTTATCCAGCTCAGAAAAAGGATGATAAAATTGCTCTAAAGATGCAGAAAATGTTTTAACCTTTAGCCAATAGTTCAAGCGCTCACCAATTCCTATTATAAACCCAAATGTATTGGTACGATCAGGAAGATTTCGACAATGTCAAATTGTAGCTGGAAGCTACATGCAAAATTGCTTTCCTGGATCCAACCTTTAAGGGTTAGTGTGAACTTGTCATTAGATTGCATGGTGAATATTCAAAACTCCTCATTGTCATTGTTAAAATTGCTTGGAATCCACATGGAAAAAAAAACATAACTTGTGCTGAAATGTTACTTGTTCTACATCTTCAGGCTTCTTGGGGTAAGGAATAATTGGATAGGTTCTAAGATAAGAAAAAAAAAATAAAACTGTAAATATGACTTGTCAGCTTTGTCCATTGTGTCCATGTTTGTCCAGTCCAGCTGTACAGAACTACATAATAGTTTGCTCTTGACGTCAACTTGACCAAAGAGTCAGTTGAGTTAAACAAGCCTGTACGTGTAAACTCTTGTAACTTTAATATTGTTAGTGTAACTATTGAAGATGGTAGACATAAACCGAATGATTTTGAGATCTAGCGTTAAAGATAGCCCTTTGCATATTACTTGGTGGAAATGTTCGTTTATATAGTGATGTTTGTTTTCTTTTTTTTTTATGCCTGGACAATTTACAGAAAAGAATACCCTACATGTATTTTCCATAGATATGGTGAACGAGTCTCACTGTCCGTTGTAATTTCATGGTACAAAAAAAGTAAATAAAAGTCAGTGTATTCGGAATAACTGGAATATGTCATTATTTTGATTGGACTACTGTTGATATCCTCCATCTAAACCTTCCTTGGTGGTCTGGGGGAAAGGTTTTTTGGGCACGCCTAATCCATTCTCTCCCTATAACACAATGAAACCCCTCGGCAGGGCTCCTGTTTGTGCCACATCAAGCGCAGTGAGGGAGAAACTGGAGGAAACGTTGACAATCTGTCTGTGGACTGGCCTTTAATCTCCCGCACCATGACAACCTTACAGAAGCACATAAAACAGACCGAAAACAAGAGCGTAGGCTGTGTTTGAGTGTGGGGGATACGTGTATATTTATGTTATGTAAGAAACGTAAAGTTTGTATGTCTGTCATATGTCCCTAATAAATCAGTATCAGAAAAGAGGTACAGTTACCTCTGAGCAATGGCAAGACTGTTTGATAAATTACATAACACTTTGTCCCCAATATAATGGGTGCCTGCCTTTATTGTTTTTATGAACAGATATAACACAAACACCTCTATTGTTACCAAATTACACTAAAATGGCTTCATACATAATGTAAAATAATTCAAAGTTTCAAAAACTCCAGTGCTAGGTCCAGTTTTGCACTGTGGTTGATTCCTGCTCTTATCGTCCATGCAATACAGGATTACACCAATGGGTGGCAGTCTTGGAGAGGGTTCAGCCCTGTAAAAGGGATTGTTCACTCCAAAATGTAAATCATTTCATCATTTATTCATCCTCATGTCATTTCCTCTGCCATGACTTTAATTGTTTCTCCTGAAGAACACAAAAGTGCGTTGAGCGTTGGTGCCCCGACAACACTGACTTCCATTGTATGGACCCAAAACCACCCAGATATTTCTCAAAATTAAACATAATTGACTTTTCATGGCAGCCCACAAAAAGCTGTAGAATGCTTTAGTATTACCACATTAAGTTATACTATACTACACTATATTACTACTGTATAGTAATTCATAAATTAAATTGAAAATATACTATACATTTGAATATAGGTTCACAAACACAATAGTATCTAGAAATGACTACAGTTTACTATAGTAAATACTTTGTATTTGCATGTGGGTGTGGTGTCTTTAGTTGTCTTTATGTTACAGCATAAATGCATTTTGCACATTAACGCATTACGACCAGTGTTAGGTAAGTTACTCTGAAAAAGTAATGCGTTACTAATGACATATTCAATGGCGTAATTAGATCACTGTACAAATCACTCTCTCCGAAAAGTATTTAATCCACTTATTACTTTCTATATCCTATATCGACCTTGAATAGTTAAGCGATTCAAGGATAGACATAAAATGACTCTTAATTCATTCATTCAAATAAATAACTACATAAAGTACTCGTATTAACTGACTAAAGTATTACAAATGTGGGAAAGATACATTAATGCATGCATATTAAAGTTAGACTTTGAAATGTAATGTCAATTCCACTAATGTGTATAGTACAGTACACAGTATTAAGTTCAGTTACATCCAAAGTAACTAATTAAATTACAGAAAAAGTAAGAGTAATCCCTTACTTTACTTTTTAAAGGGAAAGTAATTCAATTACAGGAACTAATTACTTAGTTACTAGTCACACCCAACACTGATTATGGCCAACGCTTTCATTCGAACAAAGGAAAAAACCGTGTCAATGTTTTTAATGTAGGCCAATACATTACCTGGACATTTGAGCAATCATTTAAATGCCACGAACAGATGGTGAACACCAAATAAATGCAAAACCACGGGTTCAACTGGCAAAAGCTAAACAATAGTTCGATAGGGGGAAAACCTTTGGCAGATGAAGTCTTTTCTCTATCCACATGGGCGAGCCAAGAAAGCTCGGCACAGGGTTGAGCGTTGAACGGGATGGGCGTTGAAGAGGGAGGGGCTTGGCTCCTCACGAGCACTTTTTGGCAACACCTATCGAGCGACCACGTCTACACCCCGGAGAAAGGGGCTGCTGTGCACATGAGACTGAAATCTGAACAAGCTAACGCAACGAAAGAGCAACAGGACAAAGATCAACATACGTTTTCACGGATCTTTGTTTGACTTTGGACACGGTTCTCTCGACGCAACATTCGTGATCTCGGTGCATAAATAACCGGATTGTGGGCATGTAGGGTGAATGCGATGCACCGATAATCGATAACCGTTATTGTTTTACAATTTCCCTTCGAGAAGTTAACACTTAGCGCCGCTTTTAATCACTAACGACGTTTTATTTCCCAGAGCGTTATGTTTTGACAGTTACAAAGAGCCGCCAAACTATATTAAGAGTTATAAAGGTGTTTTTACCAAAGGACTGATCGGCTGAAGAATGACGTGGAGAGGTTTCACAGAGCTGCTGCTCATCTGTCTGTGCGCGCGCACGGCGTCGTCAAACGTCAAACCTGAGGTGAGTATCTGCGCGAATCTGATATTACTCTGCTAACATGCACATGTGAGGTGTGCTGACATGAAGAACATGCATCATAAAATAGATCAAGACTGAGGTTTGTATTGTAAGGGATTTACTGAAACTTTTTAATTACAAAAAATCAGCGTTGGGGAAGTTACTCTGAAAAAGTAACGCATTACTAGTTACTTATGACATATTCACTAGCCTAATTCGATTACTGTTCAACTTACTCTCTGCAAAAAAGTATTTAATTACTTGTTACTAATTACTTTCTATATTCTTCATCAACCTTGATTAGTTAAGAAGTGATTCAATAATAGACTTCAAACGGCTCTTTTAATTCATTCAAATACATTATATAAAACGACATAAAGTAGTACAAGTATACAAATGGGAGAATTATACATTAGAGCACAGATTTTAAAGTTTGACTAAGTTTTGATATCAATTTCACTATTGCACACACATATATTACACAAAGTATTAAGTTGAATTTTATCAGAAGTAACTGTAATTAAATTACAGAACATTTTGAGTAATCCCTTACTTTACTTTTTCAAGGGAAAAGTGATTCAATTACAGTAACTAATTACTTAGTAACTAGTTAGACCCAACACTGCAAAAAATAACCCTGTTTTTATAGGCCTACTAAATATGTAGGATTTGGCGTATTTATTACCGTATACAAAATCATAGTTTTGTGGTAGCCTAACCATAGTTTAATTATAGTAACAGTGTTATTTGTTGTAGTAATACCACTGTACATTTTTGTAAGAGATACATAAATCACTTAAATCCGTAGGTGATGGATAAAAATCCTTTGTCAATGAAAAAAAATCATAACTTGTGCATGCATGTCAGGACACATGACATTTGATGTCAATGCAAGTTTAATAGAACGTATAATTATGTGTCTTTAAATGTAAAGGCGTAATGGGATGATTCTCACTAAACCTGTCACGTCCTGACCAGGCTTAACCCAAACATTAAAAAAGATAATCATTTGATTTTAGAGACTATAAACGACCCATTACTGTATTGCAGAATAGTAATACAAAATAAACAAATAATTAAAAAACTCATATTATTGTTATTTAATTAATACATTGTGTTATCATTTTTGTGCTTTCAATGGAAATTGCAAAAAATTACAATCAAGATAATGCGTAGAAGGTGGAAATACGCCTGTCATAAGAAAAAATGTTGCAATACAATTGTATTGTACAATTGTTCTTAATGGTCATAAAATACTAATAGATTTGAATGCAAAATACATTTTTGTTTCTTTTAAATGATGTGATGAAATGTGGCATTTTATTTCAAAATACATTAAGAAAAACTGCTTTATTATTATAGACATTACAGCACCATCATTTTCATTTCACGTGTAGTCCCATTCGCTCTGAAAGGAACCTTGAAAATTTAGAAAGAATAATGTTTTGGTTATGTTTATTATGTAGTGAGCCTAATAAAATCATTGAAATGATTATATGGAAAAGACTTCATTGGCTTCAGTCAGAGGCATTATTCAGTGACGGATATTTTGCATCAGGGCTTCATGTTAAGAATCTCTAATCTGCTGAGTGTTCCAAGTAAACACTTAGAAAGTTGGTGGTTAGTCGAGGATTCTGCATGAATGCGAGAAAAAGAGACCACAGGGATTGAAAGATGCTGAGGAAGCACACGATCGAGGACCTCGGGAAAACAGGACGAAGAGAAAAGTCATGACTGTAATGTTGTGGTCAGGGGTGGACTGGATATGCTGAGGATGAGATCGGGGGAGATATTTTTTTTTTGCTCTTGTAGGCTGAAGGATTTAATAGTCAACATCTGTCCTTAGTTATGGAGTGTTGAGACAAGGCGGAAAACAACCCTGTGAGCACTTCTCTTTCTGGTCAACTCCAGCCCGCAGGAAGTCATCACAATCCCCCTGGAAGTCCTTCTGATTCCTTAAGGATATCCTTATGTTACAGGCCCCTTGCACACCTGCTATATGAAGGGTATTAGTGTTTATATCCACCTTCCTTTGTTGTGAACGTCGCAGGAAAAGTCAACTGTGGCTTTACAAACCACGACATGTGGGTTATTTTTGGTAGACTTCTTGTTAGCGACTGCAACAGGCATAAGTCATCTGATGAATGGTACTAGTTGACCACAGATGCCAAGTCACATCCGTAAAAGAACAGAAGTTGAGGAAATTGGCTGGGGATTTTCCATACGTCCGTGACCGCACTCTTGCTTCGAACAGATGTGAGATAATGCCAGTAGGTAGTGATGGTAGTGTTGGGAAGGGGATTGTTGACGGGGTGGTAGGTTTTAGAAAAAAGATAGGAAGCAAGTGGGACTGATCTCTTCTGCCAGGGAAATGTGGTGAGTTGTGAATAATGGATGTAGGCATGAAGAAAAGAAGTCATTGTAGGCTGTGATGTGATGTCATTGAAGAAAGACTGAATGAAAGACTAAACTAGAATATAAATTGTCCACTTCCTGTGTCGCTTACGACCAAACATCCCACAGATCTTTGAGAATGTCTTGGCCTTTTTTTCTCTCCATCCCTCTTACGTACATTCAAAGGTTTTTTATTTTAACCTACAGGCCAGGCGTAAAAAGTTTAGAAACAACATCTGGTGGAAAATGATCGGTGTATCTTCAGTTCCCCTCCACATTAAGTCCAACCACTAGAATTCATGGAAAGAATATCATGACATCAATATCAGCTGGAAGCTGCGTTCCTCCTCGTAGAAACACTATAGTTGAGAGATCCAGAGATGCCACTGAAGTATTAATGCTCTGCCTCTCAATCTGAAACTTCATTTTTGTGATTGAGTGACTATTACACATCTTTTTTCCTGAGACTTTAGCCTCGATCAAACACACCTGCAATCTTGTAGACCTACTGGATTATGTGTGTTTGAATGGGGTGACCGGATTCAGCGGGCGAGACTACTGCATTATAATCATATCATATATAATCTCATTTGAGGATAAAGATCTGATGTTGAAGGGTTCATTGGGTTAACTTGAACAGCTGGAACTCCCATGATTTGGATTTACCACACGTTCACCCAGATTCTGTGTTATTCCATTGGCCCAGTGTAAATGGAAGTTGTGAGTCATTTTCCCTGAAAATTGCATGGATTTTACTCTGCGTCTCTGATATTGGCATGTGTACGCAAACATGAGCACACATCTAGATTGAAATGGATTGTAGGCGTAAATCTAATAAGATTTCTGGCTATTTTCAAACTGTGTTTTGGATTACTTAATCATAACATTCCAGCATATAGCTTTGCAAATGTAAGCAGTTACCCATTTTCAAAGTGCGCCATTAAGGGATGCACCAAGCGTTTGACCGAGGTCGTTTAGCCGAGGGTAGCACTAGGAGCACCTTCAATGATAACATGTTTCCTTCATGTATAAAGCTGGCATGCCTCTCAGGTTGATTGCATCATCGAAAATGTCGCTGTTCTTTTTTTCTCACTTATTTAGCCAAGCACCCGGTAGGGATGCACCGAATACTCGGCAACCAGAAGTAGGCCAAAAAAGCACCCCGAGCGCTTGGCAGACAAAGTTTTACCGAACAATTATTTTCCAACCCGAAATATTTGCATACAATTTTGGAAAAAACTGTCCAGTCTCCCTGTTTAAAATAACTTTTGTCTCTCTATCGCCATCTCTGTTTGAAACCTAAAATTGCAGGTTACTTTAGGCCCGTTATTGTAAGCTAAGCTTACCATTTTGAATCAGTAGGGAGATAGTTTAGAACACTGTTTTCTTTTTTATCCAAAAGTTACAGTTTGCAAATTTAATAAGAAAAAAAGACTAACGCTGCGTCCGAAATCGCATACCGTGACAGTACGTACCTACCATATCGGCCGTTAGACAGTACGTTCTATATAGTATGAATACATTTCTGACATGCGTCCGCCATGTGTTATGGTCATGTGACCCATATGCTCTTTGAGCTATGTCGTATTAACAACAACTTACACGTGAGCGTTGATAAAAACCTAATTTAGTCACGAGAAATTCATTTATTGGCACTTACATTAAAAACGGACGTCCGCCTTTAAGTTTTCCGCAATTTTTGTTTGATTTGGAAATTTGACCATTGCTTATCTCCCGTGGCATCATGGGATTGATAAGTGTCCATCCGATCCACACTCACGAATCTCGGCGCATGTAGTAGACCATCCGGGTATTTCTCGCCTACTGTTTTTTGCACACTGAGGTTTCGGACATACTATTCATGACTCATTTTCACCTACTATATAGTATGGAAGTAGGCGATTTCTGACGCACCCTGAGTATATGTACTGCCATACAATAGCGTGAAGTAAAAAAATATGAAAAGAAAGGACTCTGGCTATCTGACATCTGCATCACTAGTTTGGGGTGGGGCTTTCTGTTTGTCAACCATTGGAAGACGAGAAACAGCAATTATAGATCAATACATTTTCTTTGTGTACATTACAGGCTCTGAAATTACATTTCAGCGTGAAAACGTTTAATTACACAATGATAGATCGCCATCTTGTGAATCTGGCAAAAACACACTGAAGTGTGTCAGTCATTCCCATAAATCCCATATGTCCTAATGGTGTTTATGCCTTTGCGGAAAATCATTGACCTTTCCTGTAAAACTTTAAGAGCGCTGTTTCTTGAGAAAGACTTGAGGGTCTACGACTAGGACAGGAAGTTCTGGCAAAGAGTTTATGATATAGTTTAGTTACAGACACAACAGCGTTGCACAACGACAGCCCATCAAACACGGTCTCCAGTTTGTTCTTCACTACGCGTTACGTTCATCTATCACATTCCAAGCCAATTCATATCGCACAGGCAGCCTTCTTTTCCTCATATGGATATAACAGTGAACCTTTGTTTGTGCTGTAGAAGACTTGAGTGTGAGTCACAGATGCCCGAGAGGAACAACTGCAGTGAGGAACATCTTGCGATAGAAAGGTTTAAATAAAGATCGAAGGAGAAATCCAAATTCTGTAAATGATAAAGACAAAACAGGAAGTTCTCAAAAGTTTTTCTAGGATTACATCAACTTGGAATACATGCCGTGAAGCATCTGACCGCTGACTTCATTTCTGCAGCCAGAAATACACACAAGAACACATGCAGCGTGAGCCGGACGCAATACTTCATAATCACGAGGAGCCTCCGCTCTCGACACCATTAACACGGGGAAAACCCAGAAGACAAAGAGATGGATCTCATGATCCGCATGTATTTCAGCAGCTCGTGAAGGCCGTACGACGGCCCCACAGGGTGTGTCCACATTGTTGCCCTTCATTCCTGCAGTCGCTTGTGAGAGAGAGAGCGGCGGAGGAGGTATGGAGGGAAGGATTATGGGATAAGGGCTCTGTCTCTGAGGTTTGAATGGTATTAAACAGAAATTCCCTGGGAAACGACTGACTGACAGCGCGGTTTAACTGGAGACATGCACCGTCTCTTGGAAGGCGGGACAGACAGATAACATATCACTTTTCATCACTTTATCATCATTATGTAGCTATCATCATTCCATAACGGCGCAGGCAGACACGCTTTTATGCATCCTTTGCGGGATAAAGGACCTGCCCTGTTTAAAAAAGGAGCAAATACATCTTCAGTCTCAAAGGAAGGGAAGGTCAACAGGCTTGACATAGAATAGGTCTGTTTGTGCAGCGGTCTATATTGTAGAGGGTTTTTGTTGATATAAAGGCCTTGTGTTATCATGCTTTGAGGCTTGTCGTTTCATGAATTGAGGAACGAACACTGCCCAGTCCCTTGAGTTTAGCACAACAGCATGTTGTTTTGCCAATTCTAATCCACACTCACTAAAGCTGTTTATTCAATGTCAACTGCCATGTGTTTGATTTTCTTCTGTACTCTCATAATCAGTGTTGGGTAAGTTACTCTGAAAAAGTAATTAGTTACTAGTTACTAATTACATATTCAATAGTGTAATTAGATTACTTTACAAATTACTCTGTCCAAAAAGTATTTAGTTACTTATTACTAATTACTTTCTATATCCTACATCAACGTTGATTAGTTAAGTGATTCAAGGATAGACATGAGACGACTTATTTAATTCATTCAAATAAATAATATTAAACTACTTAAAGTACTCTATTAACTGACCAACGTATGACAGATGTGAGAATTATACATTTTACAAGTTAGACTTGAATTTTGATGTGTCCCACATATATTACACAAAGTAATACATCAAAAGTAACTGTAATTAAATTACAG
Source organism: Triplophysa siluroides (assembly GCA_006030095.1). Taxonomy (NCBI): domain Eukaryota; kingdom Metazoa; phylum Chordata; class Actinopteri; order Cypriniformes; family Nemacheilidae; genus Triplophysa; species Triplophysa siluroides. The sequence continues at coordinate 367,834 of VCII01000435.1, forward strand.
AAAACATAAGAGTAATCCCTTACTTTACTTTTTCAAGGGGAAAGTAATTAAATTACAGTAACTAATTACTTAGTAACTAGTTACACCCAACACTGCTCATAATACAACTTTATGATTTTGAAAACCTGAAATAAACCAAAAGCAAAAATAAGTTTTAGATTTAATCCTTGTGTGTAACGTCTGTAAACGAAACATATTTTGTATTTATCATCTTTATTAAATACATTTACTTTTGGCCAATAATCAATGTCATTTTGAAATGGATATTTTTGCATTTGGTTTGAAGATTTTAAACTTAATTTTCGAGGCATATAAAAGCTTAAAAATGAAAACATTATTATATCTAACAGTTATAGAAGAAAAGTGTAATCTGTGTTGGGTGTTATGGATGACTAAATTACAAAATACTGTAATATATTTGAAGAGTTTGGTTCCAAAATGAGATAACTCTCATAATTTGTTTATTGTGCATTCCAATTAATATCAATCACACTGCAGTTGGTTTGTTTAGATTTAAGCCGTAATAACAAAAAAAATACAGCTAACTAACACAATAAAACACAAACATGATAACATAATGAAACATGATTTTGTTGATGAGTTATCTCATTTCGGAACCAAACTCTTCATTTATAGTTACATATATATGTAGTTACTGTATATACTTACAAGTCACAAAGAGTCGTATTAAATTACAAATCTAAATTAAAATGGAAGAATGCGTTAATTTTGTTGAAATCTGTATAAAATAGATGTATTGTAAAATTTTAATCTTGCAAGTTGCTCTAGATAATGTTTAAGATAGTGTTTCTCTGATGAATGTTTTGTCTAATGGTTGCATGTGCATTCAAGCATTCAGAAATACTTTATTACGGCTCATGGAGTTGTTTTCTTGTTAGATCTTATTGTTAAAATCATTTTATAAAATTTTGTAAAAAAAATTATTTAGATGTGCTAATTAAAGCTTTATTGGCTTAACTATTGCATCTGAAATTTTAATATTTAAATATTATTTAGACTTTTAAGAGGTAAATAGTAATTCAAATACGTTTTAGACAGTGAAATTTAGTCATTTAAAAACAGTGTTGACTATGTAATTAGTAAGTAATTACTTTATCCGCTAAGTCATGACATAAGGAATACTGTTCCCGGGTCCAACCCTCCAATCGTTTCAAGTGAGGTGACTATTGAAAACTCACTTTTTACGTATATCAAACATTTACGTGAAACACGGTGTACAGTACAGTCTCACACAATCTCAGAAATTGTTAAAATTAACTGCTGACACCTGGGTATGGAAATAAAGTTCAGGTTTATAAAGTTATAAAGTTTTTTTTATATTTTTACACAAACCATCAGTGTATATCAACATTTGTTGTTGTTTGGCTATGGCATCTGATAGGGCGGAAACGATCTTTCATATATGGTGGTGCGTGACGTCAGGCTTAAAAAGTGACTTACTTAACAACACTGCAACAGCAAAATCACTTTTTTAATTGTTAACGCAAACGTTCTCCATCCTCATGTTCTAGGCATGGCTACAGCAGTACGGTTACCTGCCACCCGGTGACCTGCGCACACACACCGCCCGCTCCCCTCACTCCGTCTCATCTGCCATTGGTGCCATGCAGAGATTTTATGGCCTGCAAATCACTGGTAGTCTGGATTCTAACACTCTAGAGTAAGTAACTGGTTTACGGGACAATTACTTGTATAAATTGAAAGCGTAGACGACAATCTATTTCTGTGTAGGTTAATGAGAACAGTTCGTGTCAGATGTTGATTTGATTGCATTTAGGTGATGTTTTTCCAATTTGCTCTCCGCATATTTTGGGCACCCGTGGCCAGATTAAAGCGCTTATAAATGATTTTGGCCCATCACTGGTTGTTAGTCGTGGAGGGAGAGAATGGAAAAAGAGCATTGTGTCAGCAGTTGTTCAACGGCGTGCAGTGGTGCATGGATGATGTAGACTTTATGAGGACAGAAATGAATCGGTCCAAAGGCACTGAAATGAAATCTGTTGTGCGGTGGATGATCTAATGTGTTGGCCGGTGATTGCCAGGGCGATGAAGCGGCCCCGCTGTGGCGTTCCAGACAAGTTCGGAGCAGAACTAAAGAGCAACCTGAGAAAGAAGCGCTACGCCATCCAAGGACTGAAGTGGGATAAGCATGAGATCACATTCTGGTAAGAGACGATTTTTGCTCAATTCTGCTGGATCGATAATGGCGAAATAATTTTTCGACTGTATTAATGTCGGTTTAGACCCAAACCAAACCGTTAACAAGTCATCGAGATTTGCTGTCATAAACGGTTAGATATGGCGGTGGGTTCGCTTTGGTACGCTTATGGAAAAGTCATCTTTGGCCTACTATAAGACTCTGGGCCAAAATTCCTGTGTGAATCGTCTGTAATGTAAATCACTCCCTCCTTCCTATATTCCTTATTTTCCTGTGGTCTACTTTTTCTGCTTGCCTCTCCAATTCACCCTTTCTTATCTTCGCAGCATACAGAATTACACACCGAAGGTTGGGGAATACGAGACGTTCGAGGCCATCAGAAAAGCCTTTAAAGTGTGGGAGAAGGTCACGCCTCTACGATTCCGAGAGATCCCGTACAGCCACATCCGAGACAAAGTCGAAGACTTTGCCGATATCATGCTCTTCTTTGCTGATGGTTTTCATGGTGATGCTAGCCCGTTCGACGGCGAAGGTGGATTCTTGGCTCACGCCTACTTTCCAGGCAATGGAATTGGAGGGGACACGCACTTCGATGCAGCGGAGCCATGGACCATTGGAAACAGTGACTTGTTGGGTAAGAACTGCAGAAGACATGAAGCGAATCCTTCAGACCCCCCAGAGTTCTTTTTGTGTTTGACAAACATATTGACGTGTTTGGTGGTTCTTGTTCAGACATGCATGAAGCGGTGCAGATAAGCTTTGAACAGCCGGTTTTGAATATTTGCTTGAGAAAGCAACAGACATGTCCATGCAGAAGGGTCGAGCCCGGGGCCTTGAAACAGCTTCACCTTTTCATGACTTTAACTCAAAAGCTTTGCCTGCTGTGAACCGAATGCTTGTATTTAACTTTGTTTAGCAGAAAAGCTCCGAAGGCCATGATGATAGCTGTCGTCAGTCATCCTTTGTTATTTATCCTTCTTTATCCTTCTGGCTGACCCAAAATAGTTGTTTGCCAATAATCAGGTCAACATGGAGTCTGCGGCCACAGAACCTGAGAGAAGATTCCTGCCGAATATCAACACAGAGTTCAATGCAACCAGCATTACTTGCATATTTGCTCATTCAATATTCAAGAAGTGAGAACAAGAGTGTGATACTCACAGCTGTCAACACATTTGACCAAAATGTCTGCAGATTCCCCCCTAAATCAGTGCAAGAAATGCCTTCACCTGTGCCATGTACCTTTGTGTGCAATATGCAAACACAACAGCTTTCTGAGGTTGGTTCAATCTGTTCTAACATATCCTTGATTTTCCACTCAGGTAATGACGTGTTCCTGGTGTCTGTCCATGAACTGGGTCACGCGCTGGGCTTGGAGCATTCCAATGACCCCTCTGCCATCATGGCTCCCTTTTACCAGTGGATGGACACTGAGAACTTTGAACTTCCTGAAGATGACCGCAAAGGCATCCAACAGCTTTATGGTAAATAATCAGTACAGTTATACGATAACCCAAACTGAAAACCACCCTCCACTGGACTCATTTTTCAGTTATAGAAACGTCTTATTGTCTTTGTGCTCAGCAGGACCAAACACTGGAGGCCTTCCACCCGTGACCCCTCGCTCGCCCCACGACGATCCATACCCTACACCAGACAGACCAGAAAAACCTACCTTTGGTCCGGATATCTGTGAGGGCAATTTTGACTCCATTGCCATCTTCAGAGGAGAAATGTTTGTGTTCAAGGTAATTTTGAATGTTTGTGTATATCAAGAGAGGAACACGCATTCTGATAAAATGCTTAATGTACTGTAAATTGCATTAATATGTAAGTGTGAGTATATTCATCATTATTCCTGCACCCGCATTTTAGGATAAGTGGTTCTGGCGTGTCCGACATCAGCGGGTGTTGGAAAATTACCCCATGCCAATTGGACATTTCTTTAGAGGTCTGCCTACAACTATCAATACCGCTTATGAAAGAGAAGACGGGAAATTTGTCTTCTTTAAAGGTATCAGAGCACTTCTTTCCATTCACTTAATTGAGAAAGATGGCTGGAAATCTTTCTCCTTGAAAAACTTGTAAGGTGGTCTACATGTTGCTCCAATATTCCAAAGCGTTTTGTCATTCCTGGTTTTCAGCGGACAGGCATTGGGTGTTTACCGAGTCAAACTTGGAGTCAGGTTACCCGAAGACCCTGAGGGAGATGGGCAATGGTCTTCCAAGTGACAGACTTGATGGAGCTCTCCTCTATACCCCTACTGGCAACACCTACTTCTTCAAAGGAAACAAGTCAGTAGCTTTAACATCTCATGACATGAATCGCTGAGTACAAAAGGAACTTCTACCATTGAAACCTTTTTTTATATCTTCAATCAGATATTATCGTTACAACGAAGACACACGGTCAGTGGATCCAGACTACCCCCAACCTATCAGTAAATGGCAAGGAGTTCCTGACAACATAAAGGCTGCCTTCATGAGTTCAGATCAAAGTAAGCCTTTTGTTGTCAATTTAGTCTATCCGTGCAGCAGTTTTGACTTTCATTAATAAAAAGGCAAAATAAGCCACTTCTTATTCTGACATTGTTTGTAAAAGAATTAACAAAGAACACTCATTTGTACAATGGGGTTGAAAGTCAACATTGAAAATGTGGTGTTTAAAGATATCAAAATGAAACCTGGACTACTCAAATCAGCAACTCCAGCTAACTCCTGAGGTCTTACTTCATGGACTTGCTTGAGATGCTATTTGGAACATAAACAAAAATAGTTGGGATTACATGGACCATCAAGTTCTGTGCAAACATCTGTGAAAGTTAGAGTGCATGATGTCATAACGCCCAAAGGAGGACTTACGACATACTAAAATTGCTCAAATTCGTGTATCGTATGGTAAACATTCTACTCAAATTATAATGCTGTTTTGTAAGGAAACAGTACAGAGCTGTGGCAGAAGTTGTCTTTAAGACGACACTGATAGGGCAAGAAATTCAAGGAAAGTTTTCATAAACAGCTAATAGAGCAAAATGACATTACAGTGAAGTTAGCCGTATCCATCCACATCTTTGCCCAATACAAGATACGAAACCCCTGTTACTAACAGTTGTTTTACTGAAACAAAGCCAGTATGTAGGCTGCGGGCCAAAGAGTACTGCTATTGTAAAGTCCTGACGTTCCCCTCTTGAATTCGCAGGTTATACCTACTTCTACAAGGCCAACAAGTACTGGAAGTTCAATAATCAGTTATTAAGAGTCGAGCCTGGATATCCCAAGTCTGCCCTTAAGGATTGGATGGGCTGCCCTAATGAGGAGCCTAGAACAGGTGGAGGAGGAGGAAGTGACCGCGACCGTGAACGCGAGCGAGAACGTGAACGTGAGCGAGAACGCGAACGCGAGCGAGAACGTGAGCGTGGACGCGAGGAGGACAGAACTGATGAAGAGGGAAAGAAAGAAGAGACAGAAGTGATCATAATTGAGGTGGAAGACGCACCCAGCAGCGGTGGAGGCGCGGCGGCCGTGGTGGTACCACTCATGTTGTTGGTGTGCGTGATCTTTACGCTTGGAGCGCTTCTGTTCTTCCGCAGATACGGCACGCCCAGACGCTTGCTATACTGCCAACGCTCCCTACTGGACAAGGTTTGAGGAGAAGACGGAATCAGAGAGGAGAGGAAAAGATGGAGAATGTAGAAAAGGGGACATGTTGGCAAAGCAAAGTCTTAAAGGGAGCCTTTTTGTTTACTTTAGAAATGATGCCACTCAGACCAATCTCTGCCATTTTTTAACCTTGTAATTAAGTGGTCTTAAAGTTTTCCTTTCACACCTGTGCCGAACTCTTCCCGCACGCCGTAGAAAGACACGGGGTATGTCACGTTCATCTGTCCCCTCTTCTCTAGTCTTCTTTCTCTTCCGGTGTAGCCAGTGACGCCAGCTCATCGCTGTTTGTTTAGCCATTTGTAAATGTCATTTTTTTAAGTTGTGATCGTTGATCGTGTATGTCTGACTCATTGTGAATTTATTTACCATTTCTCTTGAAAGCAGTGTTTGTGCCGATGCTCAGCTTTCATTCTGCTGGTTTGTCACGAATCGCAGCAGTCTCAATAACACAATAAGTACCAAAGGAATCATGGTACAGTGCTGCCATGCTGTTTTTAAATGTGGTTCCAGGGTACAGGGTTTCCACAGGCATGGACAACCTGGAAATATCAGGGAATTTTACAGTTGTTATTTCCAGGATTGCAATGAATCATATAATGAATACTACTTTCGAAAAAGCACGTTGGGGTTTTTTGTTTTTGCGTAAGTACTTTTTCAGCCAGAGGTTATGGAAGTGCATGGGTCAAAAGCTTATTAATATACTTACAAATACATGAATATGGTAATCACTTAGTAACATGCAGTGTATATCGAAATACCATGATGTACCATCTGAGACCACCATATTCACTGTACCATGATACTGCCATTGTACTTTCTTGTGATGACCTCCCTATCCACAAACGTCCAAATTTTGCCTTCTAAAAGGTCATTCTGCACACCAAAACCCCACAGGGCTGCAGTCCCTGCAACTCAGGTTGAGGAACCAAAGTCTCGCTCCATTCCAAATATAACTGATCCCACTAACAGCCTTTAGAAGCCTGCAAACGCTGAGCTGTCCGTCTGTGTCCTCGAGTATGGCTTTATATTGTACTGTATTTGAAATCATTTCTATTATTGATAGTGATGATGTCATTGTCATTATGACTATTACTATTGTTATTGTTCTCCAAGAATGTGTTTTTTTTAATCGATCAATTCTCATTAAAAACGTCCTGCTGGACAGGCAATAATGTATGTCTTATGAAGTGGCCTTAATCTGGGGAAAGTGAATGGGTGGGTTTGTATTTTTTAAGTGAAATAAATTTGAAGTATGAGATGTTCACTGCTTGTGTTTACAATTATTTTAAACTTGTGGTGCTTTTTGTCGAATTGGAATATAACGTGAAAACAACAACAACAACAATAATAATAACTGAGTGATGATGATCATTATCTAGAGATAAATTGTGCTTGTTTTTAAAACCCTTATCAGAAATAAAGTATTTTGTATGTTTTCTTTGCTGTCAGGTTTTCATTTGTTGGCTTGTCATTGTCGGTAAACATGTCTAAACCCGCCGAGAGGAGATCCGTCAGGCATGTTTTCCACTTAGTCTCCAGTACAGAATGAATGTAAAAGGAAAAGCAGGTTTTTCTATCCTAATCTCCATCTGCTCCTCTTAACCTGTATCTGAGGCCAAGTCTCGGTCATATTTTCCAAACTGTTCTTCAGTCCCCTGTAAGAATCAGAAATCGAACGAGGGTCTCCTTCAATGTGACAAATCGTGACAACGCAACAAATCTAATCTCCTGTAAGACCCCCTCGATCACTCTTTCACGTCCTTTGCATACAAACGTGTTTATTTCTCTCATTTACGTCTATCTCTTCCCTCCTGCTGGCATTTGGAAACTCTTGGCCATAAAAGTGGGACGGAAAGTACAGGCCGGTTCCAAGGATTAAGTGAAACCAGGAATTATTATAATTCTGCGAACCCTTTGGCACCGTTCGTAAGGAAACATATCTGCGTTATAATGTGTGTGTGTGTGCATCCTTGAGAATAATTACACTTCCAGATACTGATCGAAGAGAAATCATACGTTTAGGTAAAAGATGACAGACTTCATTCTATACGCATGCACTTCAGTAGATAAAGATGAAGCGCAACTGAATGTTACTGCTCTCTTTGTGAAATGGATCATGTTTTGGCACTCTGGGTCTAGTCACGAGGCTTTGGGGATGAGGGGGTGGGTGGACATTTGGAGGCCATGATCAAGGAGAATTCCATTAAAAACATCTGGAATCCAAACTGCCAGAAGACTGCCGGAGACAGAGGGAGGCGAACAACTTATCTGTGCACATCCACGTGATATGACATGAAGCGTGATCTTTCTCAGATCATCACACCTGTGTCCAAACATAAAAGCGCAGCGGGATATGCAAGCATCTTTAAAACTGCTGAAGAATGAGCTATTTGCGATGTGGCGCGTCTTGCACGTCGGAGCGTAGCGCCACGCTATACAAGTATTTCAACTTTTTTTAGGCAAGTTCAAGCTTTTCCCAGCTGATTCTGCAGTATGAAGAACAACCTCAGCACTTTCTGCTCTGCCCACAGTTCTCTCTCTCTCCAGGCGAAAAGGCTTTTTAACTAGGCTAAACTAAAAACATTAAGCCGCACCACAAAGTATTTTTTCCGAAGGTTTTCTCTGGATGCGGAATAGACTTGCCTGCTGTTTAATATCTGTTTTATCTTCTGACTTTTCTTGTTCGGGTTACAGTGCATTTACGCATTTGGCAGACTCTTTAATCCATGCGACTTGCATTACATTACACTATACATTTGTTTGTAAGTATGTGCTATCCCAGGGATCGAACCCATGACCTTGGCGTTGCTAACGGCATGCTCCAACCACTGAGCCACAAAAGGAAATGTGCAAGACGTGATTTGCAAAGACAAGAACGTACACATGGCCTCGTTATGCATCAAATCGCAACACAATCTCACATGAATTCGTAACAATTTTTTTAATGTACACGTTCATAAATACTGTCTCTACATCAACAATGTTTTGCTAATAGCAGTAAGTGAATGAGCACAACCTAAAAATAGTACTGTACCGTATTTTACTTGTTATTTTAACTAAAGAAGTTTAACCAGAGGAAATTATTTGTGATTTATCGGATCTAATATATCGGCCTAAATTGTACTAAAAATGATCATTTATCGTGTATCCCTACTTCAAGATTCCAGTGAGATTAGGCTGCAATCCAGCGTTGCATTTCTTCGACGATTAAACACTGTATTGTCAAATTTGACATTGGTTAAATATGTGTTAAACTGACAGACAAACATGAAGGATGACCAATAATACTATGAACAAATTTAAATAATGCAAATTGAACATACAAGGTTCCTGCCCAACACGCGAGTTTGCACGTGTGCTAGTAAAGGTTTTTATCTATCTAGGTAGTGCTGAGTGTGCTGGAAATGGCCATTAAACAACACGGGCACCTGCATTAATGTGTCGAGCTATGGGAAACATGTACGTCTACATTTCAAACAGGGTGTGGTGATGTGAGCAGACTGGAGTTGTTTTCCCACAATGCCAGACAAGGCAAGGCAAACACAGGTTGTAGGAAGTGAAACAATAGACGACTCTTAACTCTTGGCGAGGTGTTTTTCCCTCCTTGCTTAAAAGGCAAACGTATCCAAACCGGGCAGGAAAAGACTCCCCACCAGGAGCAGCTGAATCAGGCTTTTACCCTCCCCCTACCTTAACCAAGCCCAGCAACCCTCAGTCTGACCCAGTCACATCCTCCAGGAAACCCCCCTGCTTCAGCTCGGGCCTGCGGCGGTTAACTGGACACTTTTCATCACATTATGACTTTAATGACTGGACCGCCACATCGCAAGCATGAAGTAAATGTTCCTCTCCTCGTCTGTCTTTAATATTTCCCTTTTCCCGGCGGTCCCTGTGATGTCGTGTGGCATTAGATCCGCCCCTCCTCCAGCAACGCCGAGGCACATATGGTTCTCATATGCTAGGACTTGTCATCACAAACTCCAACTCAAAGCAAAACAAACGAGGAAACATACGAAAAATATGATGCGCAACTACAGCGCCAAGCACAGATGTAAGAAACAAAGCACACAATGACTAAAAGAGGCTTCGAGGGTTTGTGTGATGAGCGGAACCGCTGAACGTGTCTTTTTGCGTCGAAGAACTCTGAGTTTTTACAGCTTGAAGCGAACGGTTTGGGATGAGGAGAGAAAGACGGGGTTAGGAAAAGTTTTGAGAAAGCCACATCAGAGGTGGGCTTTGAAAAATGAGCTGGCAGTCTTGTGGTCTGTTTCTCCAACTGCTGGTGGGATGGAGGAGGGTCTGCTGGAGATTACTGCTTACGGGGGATAAAATCTCTTTACACTGTTCATTCATCAGCACTTATCACACAACTGACGGGATGTGGTATGGTGCTCTAAACCCAGGGCTGGGCGTTGGTTATCCGTACATTACCTGACTTAGCGAGTCGCGTTTAACCTCTGTAGTGCCGTCACTGCTTTCGCTTTGATTTGGGCTCAAGTTTGACCAAAAAGTTTTGTTATTATCCAGTATTGTCATTACTCACCCTTGTTCCAAATCCACATGCTGGTATTTTGAAATTCGAGAGCAGTCTGGCATATGTGGTCACCATGATTTTGGAGGAAGGTTTTTATTCTTTAGAGTTAATCGTTACTTATTATTACCATATTACGACACGCAGTTATGAACACAATAAACTCTCGCGGTTAAAAACGCGCCCGTCGCGACTCGCGAGCAGATCGCTAGACGTCACAGACTCGAGGAAAAGAGCACCGATTGCAAAGCGGGGAGAGAAAGTAGCGACTAAAGTTGTTTAGCCTGTAGAGAATGTGAAGCTGACTTCACGCCCTACGTTGCGCCGCCATCTTGGGAGGATAATACTCCATTGCTAATATAGTTTTGATATGTATCGCTACTTGTTTTGTTTGAAATATGGAGAAATCGAGAGTGAAAGAACCAGGGGCTTTTCCTGCACGACTCTGCATAATGCAGTTTGCAGTTTTTAACACAGCAAGACCGACCTACCATAGTCATATTTCCTAATAAATAAAAAAAACACTGCATTGTATTGAACGCAGTAGCAGCGACCCTCCCAAGATGGCGCAACATTCAACGCGTCGTGACGTCGATTAACAAACTCTATTACCACGCAACATTTAAGGCGCATTTTCGCTCAGACAGAAAATAAACCGCAAGTTACTAGGAGAACAAGAAGAAAGCATTGGATGCCTTAAAATAATTCAACTTCTGAGACTAAACCTTATGCGCCAACAGGAAGTGATTTTTTCCAACGCAAACTATCATTAAAACGTCATTGTTTGTCATTTTCTGCAGATCATTTGCATTAATTTGCTATTTAAAATTATAACATTAATATATAATTATTATTATTATAATTTTATTACGTTTAATTTGGTAAGATCTTATTAACGTGTTGTTTAACCGTTTATCCTGGTGCATCTCCCAAATGTAAAATGTAAAAACATTTTGTGTTGTTTTTAATTAGGCACAGGACAAGCCCATATTTTTTAAATAAGCTTAAATAAAACTTAACCTGAAACAATTTTTATAAGATTGGACCCCATGACATGATCTCCAAAAGCAACCAAGCCCTATTTATATTGTGGTTTGAGAATAACTTTACTAAAAATAAAAATAATCTCAAAGAAAGAGAAATTCTGAATGACAAATGCCTATTGTAGTTTGAGGTAATGGATCCTGAAGTGCTAAAACTCGCTTCAGGTTTTCTTGGTAACTGTTTTATGAAAGGAATAAGGTACTCGAATAAATCACAGCTGAAGAGGTGGCAGGCACTCCATAAAAACTGCACTACACTGTAATATGCACTATAGCGAGGCTCAAAACCACTATAGTAAAAAGCGAGATGTTCCAACAACTCTGTATGACTTTCTTCCGCAGAACACAAAAGAAGATATTTTGAAGAATGTTGTTTTGACCACAGTGAAACAACAGTAGGCTCATTTATTCTAAAATGAACCTGCCAAGAATTAGTTTTGTCATTATTGTGCCATTGAGCAAGGCATCAAACCCTTAGGACGCTCCGAGATGTTCACCATTAAAAACCCTTTGTTTCCTAACTCTGGGTGCAGCTTCCCGGGCGGGTCTATGAGAGTATCGTCCTGTTTTAAGTACACAAGACGGGCAAGGTCGTGAAGTGGGGTCCGAACTGTAAGGTGGGTGGGTGGGAAATAGGGGGATGCCATATTTTTCATAATCAAACATTAAGATATTAGACATCTAATGGTAAGCCTTCTTATCCAAGAGACTCCACCCTGTTGAAAAAAACCAGCATATGCTTGGTTAGGTATGTTTTGATGCTGGTTTGACCAGCTTTAACCAGCTAAGGACCCGCTTAAAGCAGCGTCAAAACAGGCCAGTCTGACACACAGTTATAACTACCGAATGTACTTTACATCACACTGTAATAAATGCAAAAAACCTGCAAACTCAGCACATCCAGCAATTCCTCTGACAGCATCCAGTGTGTTCAGGAAGAGACTGTGGGTCACAGGAATGGTGCTGGGCTGGGCAATGTGTGGGCATGGGAGGGTCGACCCAGTTCAGCTGAACTGTGCACAGTGTGTTGCATCAGGCTGGAAAAATGCTCTACTCAGCCACCAGGACGTTAATTACAGAGAACCTCTGCTGAGCTCGACAGGAAGGACGTCAAAGCCTCTGTATGGTGATGGAAGGAGAGAGCACTGGAGAGTCTGATAGCAATCAGCAGCTAAAGACACAAAAATAGAAGAGTGGGTGGAAGATGCAGACAGGGTGTGAACATTTCACTGGCGTTATATTTACCTGCTTGCAAAACGTATGTGGGCAACGACAGCTTTTAGAGATAATCGAGACTGGAAATGAGCCGCGGAAGAGTAAGTGGGTGGAATTGAATCGCACAGATAGGTCGTAAGGTTATATTGCATGAAAGATGAGGCAGAGGTTGAGGTGTTTTTCAACCTTCAGTTAGACTGAAAAGGCAGCTCTGAGAAAGATAAAAACATGTGGCGTATACATTTAGTTTTGTGGAAAGTCTGCCTCCTTGTGGTCTTCGAATAATGATACTCGTTTGACCCAAAATAACTTGCATGGTTTTAACAGCCAAAGCTCTTAATCTACAGAATAACATTTTTATGTAAATGTTTGTCAAAATACAAAATACACGTCCTGCAGCGCCTTGTTTAAACAAATATTTGCCAGAGTAATAAAGCACTTTAGAATTGAGAGATGGTTTATTGCCAGAAAAACACCATTAAGGGGCAGTTTCCCGGACAGGGTTCCAGACTAATTGAGGCGTCTTGATCCAAACAACTTGCACTGCGATTTCCTAAAATATATCAAGATGCACACAGAAATGTTATTATGTAAAAAAATAAATTTAAAGTATATTTTTAAAATGACTTCAATATCCTAGTCCTGGTTTAAGATAATCCTTGTGCGGGAAACCGCCCCTAATTGTGGACCCTGACAGATTCAGGCTGGACACCATGAAGCTGCATGTTGCTTTAGACAGTTCACAGATGAATATCAACAGATTTGAGGGGGTTGAGTTTGACATTCAGCAATAGTAAAAAGTTTGCTACTTTTTAAAGAAAGTCGTTGGTATAAAACGTATTTTTCGTCACCAAAAATGGCTTAACTATGTAAAAATGTTAAAAGCAAAATCTAGAAACAAGCCAAGTTGTGTTTATCAGGCACTTGCTGTATATAGGTAGCTCGAGAATGAATAACAATACACTTCTCATACGATGTAACCCTGCAACTACAGAACCAATAAACGAGCCTTGTGTTCAGATCTTAGATGTAACCTTTTTATTATTTGTACATTCAGCACTTACAGGAGTAAACAAAAATGAAAGAAAACAAACGTCAGCTTTTACGCTTAAACGATAAAAAAAGCTTTTTAAAACCAAATGTGAAAGGTTAAATACGCATCCCATTCTCCATGACAACGTGGGTAACAGCAAAAGGTCGGTAAAAGGCAGACATGATAAAACGAGACAAATTTAATGTGAAGGGAAATAAAACACACGATAGTCTGGACAAAAGTCACACCAAAGCTTTCAGATCAACATCTCGCAGTAGGCGGCTTCGCTCGTCCATCCGTGTGAACACTACACTGAAGGAGAAAGAGGACTTCACCAAACCTCAAGAAAAAAACACTACCTAAAAACGTGATAAGAGGGCAGAGGCTAGGGCTCAGGGACAGCACGCCATCAGCTGGTGACAAACATCATGATGTCTTGCAGTGCTGTCCACGTATACCAGAAGTCCATTAACACTGAGAAAGGGAAATGAACACTGGGAGTCTTACAGCCCAGACAAGACGAGAGTCTACATGAAGACACAGCACCACCGTGGTCCCAATGAGCGTGTGCACATGTGTGTGTCTTTATGCAGTGTGTGTATTTGTGTAGAGTCTGAGTTGGTCCTCAGGTAGGCATAGAGCTGTCACAGCACGTCCAGGAACTGGGGTTACAAACTGGACAGTTCCAGATTTTCCTTAGCGTCGTCGATCTCTGGGTGGAGGGTCACTGCGGCTTCGTGACCTTCTGCTCCCGCTTGCGCTGTTTCCGCCAGGCCTGCGATATCCCTCCTTTCGCTTATCCCCTCCCGATCCCTCTCTCGACCTCGGTCACGGTCTCTCTCGCCGTCTCCTCCGGCAACACCGCTGGGCTTCATTCTCTCCTTGCGCTCCTCTTCGCGCTTTTTAACCTCTTCCTCCTCCATCTCCTTCCTCCTCTTCTCTCTTTCCCTCATGCGCTCGGCACGAGCCTCAGCCTTCTGTGCTGCCTGCAATGAAAAAGTGCTCATCAAAATAGAAACACCAGCTACAAAATCTGTGTTTGCATTAAGCCCGATTCACATTTTGCGTCTTTTCCGCTTTTTTATTTGTTCTTTTAAATGTAGACACACAGCAGGCACCTGCAACTAGGGGGTGACGCAGTGCTGACACGCTCTTTTTTTCAGGTGCGTCGGCGCCACATCGAAATGAAAATAGTTAAACTTTTCAGAAAGCAGTGCGGCTCACGTTTTCCACACGGTTTTAGACGTGAAATGTGAATTGACCCTTAAAGGCAGGGTGGTTGATCCTGTCCAGAAATTTTTTTGTCATGTTGGTCGGAAATCTCTTTAGATCCTGATAGCAATCAAGAAGTATAGTGCTCAAATAATATTTTTATAATTATATATCGTCTGTGGCGTATGACCAAAAAACTTTCGTCCAATCAAAACGTTCTGGCCTAACCCTGTGATTGGTCATGTGTAGATTTTCAGCCGACGTATTTTGCATACCACTGCGTACCCTGTTCACGTCATCAGCGCGCTCATGTCTGCTGTGTCAATGTAGGGTGAATGGCGGACAATCAACAACAATCAAACTTTCCTGCTGAACCGACAAGAAAATCTACAAAACGAAAATCCGTTTTTGAAAAAGCAGTGACGAAAAAACGTCTGGATCGTGAATGAGGAAAAACTCGAATTAACATCGGTACAGCTTTTATACGATGGAGACAGCGCCAGCAGGCAAAGGGTCTGCTCTCTTTCTTTTGGACAGGTGTGTACATGGTTCAAGAAGAATTTCATGGATGTAGTTTGTAATTCGTTACGTGGATTTACGAAATACATTCATGTGTTTTAAGGAGGCGTGGCTTTAGACGGCAAATCGCATAGAGGTTTGGATTATAATTTCAGTGCTAGCAGGCTAAAGTTATATCACCTTTCCAAATCAACCACCCCACCTTTACGGAATAGTAATGCTAGCTACAATGACTATAAGATACAAAGAAACATACCAGTTCTTCAGTGAGGGGGAGCCAGTATATGCAGGGTGCTGCTTTGGTTTTGCGGAACAGGTCATCCAGCAGTTTAGCAGGTGGCTCCTCGGGACCTTTTTCTGAAACGCGTACAAAGAATGATACAACTTAACGTGGCTAATATGCAAAAAGAAATGAAGGACATTTTATGTCACTTGTTCCTCACCCTTCTTGTCTGTCTTTCTCTCTTTGCTCTTCCCTCTCTCCTTACGCCTTCGCTCACGCTCTCTAGATCGCGATCGTCTGGCCCCAGCCTCCCGTTCTTCTCCGGGTTTGCTTAAGTCTCGCACTTTATCTCGGTCCCATTCCCTATCTGCACGCGCTCGTTCCCGCCTTTCCATCTCCCTCTCTCGTTCAGCCCACTGGTCACGCTCTGGAAGGAGAGGTGGGGGAACCATACGGCCAGGCCCGGCAGCTGCTACCCTTTGGGTCTCCTCCGGTGGTTTCTCTCCCGCCGGACCTAGACCCCTATGGAAGTCCAACTGAAGAGCGGTACAAGGAACCATCCGTTAAAATACAGAAGAATACACATATTTAATCTTATTTCACACCAATTGGTCAAATGAAAACCTTACTTCCTCCTGATTGCAGAAGTCAACACTGAGGAACTTTGGATTACTCTGGGGCCATTTAACACCATGTAGTGCTGTCCGTGTGGCCATTGCCTCTTCTGTGCTGGAGTACTGAGAGATGCAAAGAAAGGCGAGTAGAGGTTTAGAGCAAACAGAATCAAATTCTTCTCAACTGCAGCATGAAAACAGGTAAGAATACTATTCCCACATCCACAAAAATAGAAAGATACAAGGAAAAAAAAGAGACTTACTGTGACGTAACAATGAGATTTAATCTTGTCGATCCAGAAACTGTCCTCGACTACAGCACCAGTGCGGTTTAGCAGCTCTTTCAACTGGCCCAGTGTAAACGGTCTCACCTTAAGACACATCATGAAACTTTAAGCTTACGATAACTTCCAATGTACTGTTCTACAGTGGAGAGAAGACGTGTAAAATGAAGCCTACCAGGTTACAGATATGGATGATGTTAGACAGCTTGCTACGAGGAGGAGACGGTTGCTTGGATGTGCGGACTGGGTCATCAATGGTGATGCTCACTCCAGATTTCTGCTGGCTAATGGAACGCCTGATCAATGTGTCACTGTGAGTCACTACAAGAGGAAAAACAGAGAAAGGGATGAGACCAAAACGCCAGATACTTCCAATAATTTCACCCTTATGATGAAATTCTCACCCGTCTTCATGTCACCATCATGGCCAGGGGAAGAGGCCTCTGCGTCCATGGAAATCTGAACGGAGTCTTCCATTTTCTCCTCCTGGCTAAGTCTATCCTGTCTGTCGTTTCTTTCCTCCTCATCTCCACGATCATCCCTTTTGGATTCCTTCTGTCCATTCTCTTGTGTGTCAGAGGGCACGACCTGTATTTGGGATCCCCAAAGGTTACTCCAACATGCAATCAATCAATGCAAGTTTACACATTTTCTTTTTATGCCTATTAGAAGAAATCATCTTTGTTTTATGATTATACATTTTTACCGTATGTATGTATCGTCTGGTTTACAACGTTTTCTGTCCAGCTGCTTCACGACAATGTAAAAACACTACAGAAATAAACTTTTCATACCTGTGTCACAGTTCGTCTGATTTTCAGGTCTTGGTCACCTCTCTCCCCGCCATCCTCGTCCCCAGAAAGAGGCACCTCTTCTGGATGCAGATCTAGAACGGCCTCCTGGCCCAAGCTAGGCTTGATGTCAGGAATTAAAGACTGCACGGGTAAAGAATGCATTTCATCAGAGAAGAGCAGAAAGGAGGGACAGAAACATTTATTTTGGACTACAACCTCATAAATGTTTCAATCAACATCCCTTTTGAACTACTTGTTAACCGTCATAGTTTTCTGACCTTTAGAGAGTCTGTGGTGATGCTGATGGAGGGTTTCTTGGCAGTGACAGCTGTACTTGAGCCCCATCTCCTCTTCCTGCCAGCAGCAGCCCCGCTTGTGCTCTCAGTTTCCCCTTCCGAATTCACCACTCCCGGAGACGGTTTGCTGCCTGTAGACAGAAGATCGCCATTTTTAAAGGACAGCTCATCAACATTGTTTGCTATCAGGTGTGTGTGGTAGAAAACTGTATAAATCATATATAGTGAAAATCCCTCCAATGGGGTATATGCACACGGAGTGATGACCTCCTTCTGCTGTAATCTCTGTCAGCTCTGTTACATCCGGCGCTATAGGGAACAATGGCGTTTCGCTTCAGGATGCACATAGGATTACGATCAACAATGCGAGTCTAATTATTCAAATACTTCGCCATACGTCGACAACCAAAAAGGAGAAGAACTTTCAAGGTATATAAACAAATATGAAATACTGAACTTGAACTTTTGCACGTACTAGAGGCATGATCACAGAGGCATTTAGGGGTGGTTTCCCAGTCAGGGATTAGACTAGTCCTAGACTTAAATAAATAGAGCTGTCCAAACTGAAAACAACTTGCACTGACATATCTTAAAATACATCACTGCCTTTGCCTTGTCTCAAAAGAACACAAGTAATGTTTCAGGAAGTAATGTTTGCTAAAACTACTTAAATTAGCTAATTTAACTAAGGCCTAATCCTGGTTTAAACTAATCCCTGTCTGGGAAACCGCCCCTTAAAGTCCCAGTGAAAAAAAAAAGAATGCCTATTTTTTCATGAAATATTGGAGCGTTTAATGTAAATATTTTGTCTATGAGGGTCACTCTTTTTCAAATTTGTGTGCCCTCATAATCTTTAGTTAAAATCTGAAAATGCACTTCCTTCCTGTAATGACCACCAATCTTAAATGACGTAAATTAGACAGCTTGGGCGTAGCATCCGTTAACTCCTCCCCTTCAACTTTCAGTCTGCTGCCAGTTCCATTTCAAAATGCAACAAAAAAAAAAAATCGCAGAGAAAGACGAAAGCCACGCCCACTATTTTTCTTCATTAGACATTCCATTTCACTCGGAAATGCGTCAAAATACGAAAGTAAAAACAATCGCAACTTCCGGTTCACGGGGACTTTAATAATGCTCACCCGTAGTGCTGTCGATTTGCCGAAATCTGAACGTTTTCTTACTAAACACCTTGTTATCACTTGGTGAAAATCCCCTTCGTGGTATGAGAGCGGAAGTGACCTAGCTGGCAGCGATTTTAGCCGAAGCACGTCATCGTCCCGCGTGCATATACCGTATTTACCACACAATAGAAAGTGTTAAAGATACTCACTGCTGAGTGAGATTTTCCGGGCACAGAAGGTCTTTGGCGTGGTGCTCTGAAAGATAAACACACCCAAGGCAAAGAGAAAAGGTTAAATACACCAAAAAAACTATGATATCACAGTGAGGGACAAAGTATGAGGGAGAAAAAAAACTTGATAACAGGTAGAGATTAAGACCAAATGGTAGAGCACCATCAAGAAATAGTTAGGCTATAAAAAAATGAACATCTACAGGGACAGACCGCCTCTTTAGTGTACAAATAGGAACTGAACGACGAGACTATGTGCATTAAGACAATGTGACAGTTTACACAGATTTCACTGCATTAAATACCCAATAAAAATCCCAGTTACAGTTCATTTCCTCTAAAGATGCAGTCTGTCCTCGCCTACACTAAGATCTACGTTAAAGGCCATACTTCAGTTTAATGACTAACATTTATCAAACTGAGGCTCTCCTCTGGTTTAAGTATTCATTGAGGCAGAAAACTCACAGTGAAATTACACAGTGTAAAAATAACATTGAGGAACATTAGACTTTACTCTGAACTGCAGTGGCCTTACGGATCAAAATCTACACTTTGTTACGTAGTCAATAGCTCCATTTGAGAGTAACCAGGGAGTTTCGGCTAAACATTTGCATTGTCTAGGTAAAACTTATAAAGTAGAAAATGGAGAGTGACTACTTGTTTCCCGGTACCATTGACACATGTTCTTCACTGGGTTGGGAATGGCCCAATCGCACGTCTGCATCTACTGTATCTAGGCAACAAGAGTCCAATGAAAGAAGGCTGGGAAGTTTGGGCAAATATCTGACAGCGGGTTGGCAGAAGTGCGGGTTGACGTTTGAGAGTGTCACTTCTGTAAATGTCCATCTTATTGACATGCAAATGGAAAGCGGGACGAGTCTTTCAACAAACTGCTGAAAAATATTCCACATCCCCTGAAACACTTCACTGGGCTTTATGTGCAAAATGTTCGTGTTAAAAGGGAGATTCTGCATGCTGATCCCGGTGATGTTATGCTGAGGTTGTCTGTAGTGACAGATGAAAAATCATATCCCTCAGGCGTCAGTCAAAACCAACAGTTACGTTTCACTGCAATAATCCGTGAAAAAATGTTTTTTGAATTGTGTGAGTCCAGATATAATGGCAACAGTGCCAATAGTTTTGGTATCGGCGAGCAAAAACATCCATCATAACATTATTGAAGATGCAGATACTGCAGCCGTACAAAAGTCCCATAATGTAGCGAGCAACAGGAGCGATCCCTGAAAAGCTCCACTCAAACCAAAACTGTCAGCTTGAACAGTCCTGACGCGCGGTAATAGTCCACATTCAGGTTTTAAACAATCTTCTGCAGTCTGAAAAACACTCCCTGAGGCTCACGTGTCATCTTCAGTGACTGCCCACTCCCACATGACCCAGCCTCTCATTATCAGTCCAATCAACAGGTGCTCCTAGCCAACTCCATTGTGGTAATGAGGCCTGATGTGTTCCACTGCAGAGCAGATTCAAGAGCACATCTGGTATAGCCATGGTGCTTGGGGACAGTGGAACAGGTGCTGTAGTAGTAGTTGTATGCAGGTACCAATAAGGGCAATGGAAGAGGCATGAGCACCTTTACAACAAAGCAATCAAGGGGGTTTTAAACATCAGCCACAGTGAGATAGTGAGATAGTGCTAAGACAGTTTCAGCACAATGTTCATACAACTAAACTGCATGCACGTAAAGATGTTTACTTATGCTCTAACAGGCATAGGAATAAACCTCAAAGTGTTTTGCCTGCATGTGCGAGAAAGGGCTTCAAGTTACAATGTTAAAATCTAAAGTGGTCTTTAATGTAATTACTTTGTTAACATTTTAGGAAACTAAAAGGGTGAAAACTCTTATGGTGTTTGCCTCTTTGTTTGGACGCGGCCTATAGTCCAGTGATCAGCCCAGCACTATAATGTACGCTTACCTCCTCGCTGCTCTCTGGTAGCTTCTCGGGCTCGGCCATGACCGTCTCCTTCACCTCGCTACTGAGAAACAGAAGAAAGAGATGAAGAGGGACAAAAAGAATGGTCGATGTTTTAGCAACAGCGAGAATGGCTGTGGCAATACGCATTACATTTACATTTGTGCATTTGGCAGACGCTTTTATCCAAAGCGACTTGCATTGCATTATCCTATACATGGGTATTTGCAATCCCTGGGATCGAACCCACAACCAATGCTCTTACCACTGAGCTACAGGAAAGCGACGTGCATATAAATCATTTAAGATGAAAAATTATTTGTCCAGATTTGTGGATAAAGTGAACAAAAAAGGACATTGACGTGGTTGTGTCAATAGCTTTGATAAAACCACAATAAACACCGCCACTAGAACAGATGTGTCAATAGCATCTATGAATAACCCGAAACAAGTGTAGGCCTGTTTACAAATAACATCCAAAAAACACACATGCTTACGCATTTCTGGAAATAAAAACAGGATCTTTAATACAATACATATATAACCTTGCGACTGCAGTTCCACATTGACCTCCAAAACTAAAGCTCCGGGCTACACGCGCACTAAATGAACCGCTCATCCCGCTGAGCTGAGAGGCGCGCGCGTGGTGCGGCGTCACTTTCATCGTTCAAACGGCCTACAACGCGTAAATACTTCCGATTTTAACCCACTAAATAGCGAGATATAAATATCAAACGAAGCGAGAAAAGCGCTACGCCGCATTGAGGGATGCGAGTAAAGGAGCGCAGCATCTCTCTCCTCCCTCGCCCGCGTCGAGCAGCATAAACGCACAATGAGATGATCACGCACCTATCGGCGCCTCTACGATCACTAGAAACGACGGAATTCGGCGAAATCGTTTACCGCCGCTACCCAACGCTAACGGAGCACCTTGCGCCCGGTGTTATTGCTCAAATAACGCGCAGTACAGCCATGTTTAGATGAGAGAAAGGGAGGTGCGCGAGACTCACCGCAGCAGGACCCCATTAACACCGGCCGAGAGGGAGCCGCGCTGATTGCCTGTCCGTAATTCGCACGGGCGCGCTCAACAACACGGCGCTCTTACAATTATTTGATGTTTTTCTCTCTAATATGGACATGCGTATACTTAAAAAAGATTGTTGTTTGTCTTGTTTAACGTAACTTGAATAAATAAACGCATTTTCGAGTGCAATTTTATAGCGTTTCTTTACATGAGGTCACTTTTTAAACCAGATGTAAGAGATTTAAAAACATTTCTATTAACGCTGGTTTTTGTCAGATTATAAGAACTTGCTCCACTTACGAAAATGTGTGGATCAGATGTCAGTATGTATTCATTTTTGTTTCATATGTGAAGTGGGATTTTACACTTTAATCAAGGAAACTTAAAAAGTAAATCTCGTAAATTATAAGAACCATAATGAATTATTATAGCCATTATTTTGGTTAATAAAATAACTGACATTTGCTTTCTGACAATGTATGCATTGATTTATACAGGCCTTTATACAAAAGTAATCGAATTAGTTGATTATTACTGGATATCACTCCTATAACGGTTATTGGTGTTGAACAATGGACAATGGCCATGCAATGAGTGCGTTTATATTAATAAACGGATATATATAAAAAATCTGCTTAAAAAGAAACCCGTTTTCACCTGTTTTTCACGTTTATATGTTTAGTAATAAACCGGCTACGAAGAAAACTGTGTTTACATGGAAGTTTGAGACTTGCCGGGTTTTTATTTCTCTCCGCAGCACCTGCATATGCAACAATAGTTCTTCATTTTGTGACTTTGTCTTTTATGCGATATTTTACTATTACTTCCATTTGGGACTTTTACTATAGCGCTGTCAGACATGCGCACATAAACAAAACTGAGAGAAAACCGGTAAAGGCGTATACATGCAACGCGAAATCGCAATAATGGGCAAAAAACTACCTCTGCCGGGCAGCTTTGCTTACACCGATTATGAGCTTTCCCTGTTAAAAGAAAAACGTTTTACGCATTTACATGACCTAACTTGTTATCAGCTTATTAAGATGTTGTCACGGTTCAATAAGTGTTCATGGTCCCAATACACAATTCATACCTAACATCAACATATTTTGTCTTTCAATGCTTAGAGATCTCTAGTTGCCTTAATACAAAAATAAAGCAAATCCTGAACATTGCAGCAGTAATAAAACAGATGTCTAAGACAGACCTTGTAGTGTATTCCACAAGATCATCTTCCCCAATATGTTCCTTTCTTCCTCCTGTTTCCTTCTCATCCTGTGGCTCAAGGCAGGGTCTCTGATGTTAAAGGAAAGTGCAGCACATAAATACAGACTTGTTCGTCCAGAAACAGACCATGTCAAGAGTGTTCTTAACTTAAATTGAGTCTGAACTAAATGGATGTCTGTTGAATGAGTTATTTGAATACTGACCTTAGTCTGAACGACATCTACATTGCTGACATCTTTCTCCTCCTGCTCTGTGAAGACTCGTTTTTTGCGCTGGGCTGTGGGTGGCTTTTCAATCACAGCTTTAACGTCATCCATGTGCTTAGTAGACTCTTTCTGGATGTCCTTCGACTATGGATAATAGGAAATAACATGTTAAGATCTGATTTAGTTTTTGAGTGCTCCTGATGTAGTTTAAGAATAGGAACCACTCACCTTCCTACCCGCTGAACTAGTACGGGTTTTCTCCTGCGAGGATGATGATGAACTAGAGGAACGCGAAGAGGACGAAGACCCAGAATCCGAGTCAGATGAGGAACTATCGCTGGACGTTGACGATTTTCTTTCTCTTTTCTCCACCTCTTTCTTCCCTCGTTCCCTTCCTCTTTTCTTCTCTCCTGGAGGAGGCGGTGGAGATTTCCCTTCATCCTCAACTCTCCCGGGTTTAGTGTCTTCGCTTGTTTCATTGTCCTGCAGCCCTTTGGGTGCCTCTGATACCACCATCTTCTCTTCCTTGTGTTTCTGAGCATCCACTTCCGGGGTCTTGCTCTCTAACCCGCGGGGAGCTGAAACAAGGACCTTCTGCCTCACAGTCTCGAGTGGTGTTTGAGAAGCCTGGTCGGCATCATCTCGCACTGCATCTCCAGGAGCTTGCGGCACGGGTTTGTCTGAGAAGGACCGAGGTCTCTTCAACACAGAAGCTGGAGAGGATGGGAGAGGAGTCGTAGGAGCATCTCTGAGAAAGCGAGACTTCTTAGAGGACAATTGAAAGGATAATGGTGTCGCAGGTGTGGGTGACTCTTGTGGGACAGGCTCTGTAGATCGAGCATCTTCACTGACCTCAGGCTTCTCCGACTGACTCTCAGGATGGGCCACTGAACGAGAGAAACCACCGCTATCACGACCACGCTTCAACGGAGGAAGACGGCTTTCTCTTTCTTTCTCTCGTTCCTCCTCTCGTTCTTGTTTCAAAGCCTTTTCCTTTTCTTCCCGCGCTCTTATTTCCTTCTCTGCCAATGCTCTCTGTTTCTCCTCTTGTAAAGCCCTCTCTGCTCTCTCTTTTTCCAAGGCTCGCTCTTTCTCCTCCTTTGCTTTCTTTTGAGCCTCCTCACGCTCGAGAGCTTGCTCTCTCTGCAACCGCTCTTGTTCCAAAGCCGCCTTCTCCTTCTCAAGTCTTTCTCGTTCTAAGGCCATCTCTCTCTCTTGCTTCTCCTGTCTCTTGCGTTCCTTCTCCATTTCTTGTCTCTCGCGCTCCAAAGCGGCTTCTCTTTCAAGTCTCTGCTTTTCCAAAGCTTGTTCTTTCTCGATCCTCTCTCTCTCCAGTCTCTCCCTTTCCAGAGCTTGCTCTCTCTAACCTTTCTCGCTCCTGCCTCTCTTTTTCAAGAGCTCGCTCCCTTTCTAATCTCTCTCTCTCCAGTTTCTCCTTTTCTAGAGCCTTTTCTCTTTCTATCCTCTCTCTCTCCAGTCTCTCCATTTCCAGAGCTTTTACTCTTTCTACCCTCTCTCGCTCCAGTCTCTCTCTCTCTATCCTCTCTCTCTCCATTTCTAGAGCTTTCTCTCTTTCGATCCTCGCTTTCTCCAGAGCTTGCTCTCTCTCGACCCTCTCTCTCCAGTCTCTCCCTTTCCAGGGCCTTTTCTCTTTCTACCCTCTCTCGCTCCAGAGCCTGTTCTTTTTCAATCCTCTCCCTTTCCAGAGCCTGCTCTCTTTCCAGTCTTTCTCTCTCAAGCGCTCGCTCCCTTTCCAGCGCTCGTTCTCTCTCGATTTCCAACGCCTTAGCCTTCTCTTCCCGTTCTCGTTGTAAAGCCCTCTCTCTCTCTTCCCTCTCCCGTCTGAGAGCTTCTTCTCGTTCCTGCCTTTCCTGCTCCAATGCCTTCTCCCTTTCCTCTCTCTCCTTTTCAAGAGCTTTCAGTCTCTCTTGTTCTTTTTGTCTTTCCCGCTTTTCCTGCTCCCACAAAAGATGGCTTTCCCCGTCCTGCTTCGTGGCATCGCTCTCTTCTATCACCGCTGTCCTGACAACACTGACTCCCTGGTTGGAGATCACTGAACTGGGGTATGACAGAACTGATGCTGCATTGGCTGTGTGGGTAATTGCAGACACGACTCCCTCTTTGTGGCCTCGTCCTGCAGGTACGGCCTGTCTATCGACAGCCTCTCTTTCATGCTTTCCAGCTCCAGAGAAAGCTCCTTCAGACTCCATCTTACGCGCCAGTAAGGTCAGAGGGCCTGGTCTGCGTTCGGAGGAATCGCCTGCTGGTTCGGGGCTACTGCTACGACTGTCACTGCTCGAACTGCCGGAGCTGGAAGAGCTAGACATGCGCTGTCTAGACGGGAGCTCTCCTGGACTTGGGGGGCTCTGTTTGGGGGTGTCTGGGAGTGGGAATGAGAGTTCAGGTGGAGGGGATGGGGGCGGAGTGGGCTGTCTCAGCTGCTGTGATAGCAAGGGTATGTGTTGGGGGGGTGGATGCGGCTGTTGCTGTGAGCCACCAGATCTTTCCCTCACCGGCTGGCTTTTTGGCACACTTCGCTGAGCATTCGTTTTGCACTCTGCCTTGTCGTTGTCATTGTCGTCCCCGCCCTCGCTGTCGTCATCACTGTCGGCCGGTGCACGGCTTGAGGTCGGCCCTCTTTCACCAACAACCCGAACTGACAAAGAAGCTATCGCCCCAGGCTGAGCAGGTACGGAGGGTGATGGCTGTTCTTTCTCTCTGTGATCATCACCCTCACTTGCTGTGGGTTTGTTGTTGTCATCCTGGCAGAGAAACAAGATGCTTATTACATCCAACTAAATTATAATCTAAATTTGGTCAATTTATGCATATGTGCAAACAAAACATGTATTTTCCAAGCGCAGTAAATCCCTACAAACAAATAAAAACCGAAGAAAGCAAGAGTGAAAAGCTTCTAACCTGGGCAGGGGCAGCACAGACCTTGCTGTCATTGGCTTCTGTGTGTTCTTCTTGATCTGTTCCTAAATAAGATAAAAAGTTAAAAAAGGCGTAATCAACAATTAACCAATGACACAGACCCTTGCAGTAAGGCCATACAGAATCAGCTGAGCCTGAAATATACATGTTTATTTTAGTTTACTAAAGTAAATCTACAAGGAAATTGTAATGCATTTTTAAGAAAACTGTTAATTAGTAGTAAGACTTAAAAGTTCGCTTTTGAAACCGGGTTATTATAGTAACTACACTGTATTCAATAAACTGATTCCAGACTTGTTTTTTTACATAAGATTAGGGATGCATGATAAATTATTGGCCATATTGGTATCAGACGATAACGGTCATTTTTTTTATGTTTTCGGTAACGACCGATAATAAAATTTAGGCTGATATATTCAAGCTGATAAATCATAAATGATTTCCTCCGTTTTAACTTCTTCATCTGAAGGCTACTCCAGTTAAAGTTCAGTACTGTCTTTATGTCATGATCATTCACTTACTGCTATTAGCAAAACATTTTTGATGTAGGTACAGTATGTAGATGAAGTATTTATAAATGTGTAAATTATAGGAACAAAAGCATATTGTTTGAATCAGACTGCTGTCTGTTTTGAGACATGTCAGACATGTGACTATAAAGAAATCATTTCTGGGTTGCTCTGGAAGAACATCTATAATTTGTTTATTAAATACAAAATATACCCGAAAATTTTGAAGATTTAAAGAATGGCTAACTAGTGTAAAGTAGGTTCGGTACATGATTTTCAGGGAAAAAGATAACTAACGGTTACCTTGTTTTCTGCAGTCAATGTTTTCAAATAAAAGCAGTTGTCCACTTTTTGCCATTTGTTTTCAATATATGGCCAATATATCGGTTATCAGCTTCCAGTGTTAAAGAATTGTTGGTTATCGGCCAACAATGTACATATCGGTGCATCCCTACTTAAGATCAATTATAACCTGTTCTTATAAATTGCACAGAGCCATGTTTACTGGCTAACCAAATCAGCGTAGCCTTCTTTTTGTACTGAACCTTTCACATTAACCAAAGCTAGCATATTGTGATATATTTCTACATTTTAGGGTCACACTTCAGTATAGGGGGCAGTTCTCGCTATAAACAAACCATTAAATACGACTTCTTCCCCAATAAACTTTTAATTTCTGGCATATTAAAAGTTAGTAAGGTTAGTTTACTAGAAAAGTTAGTTGTTAGGTATATTGTCATGCAGACCAATAAAAGGCATGCTAACAACAACTAGTTAATAGGTAGAATTGCCCCATATACTGAAGTGTTACCCATTGTAGTCCTAACAATATTATTAAACCGAAAAACAAGCAGTAAAATTTCCTGTTTCAGACGGTAAATGAAGAAGAGAAAACCATCCATAGAAAGTTGCAAAGACAGCTGGAACACTCAAACTTGGCATTTAAAAATGACAACACAAATCTTCCGAATATGCGTGTACTCACCATCATTTTCAGCAGCTTCCCGTGCCTCTCTCTCCAAGCGCTGCCGGAGCAGTTCTTGCTGTTTCGCCAGGTACTGTTTAATGAAACTGTTCTGACTCATCTCCTCCCCAATCTAAACAAGCACACATATTTTAAAATAGTATGCTAGTTTCAGTACGGGAAGCTAGCTCTTAATAAGACACAGTAACATTTTTGTTGAAAATGTAAAGCATTGCCGGTCAGCTCACCCGGGAGTTGGGCTGCAGGCCAATGTGGTGAGAAGAGGTTTTCTGAAGGTTCTCCAACATGAGAGCCTGTTGCACATGCAGAGTGTCAGGCATGCATACTTCATTAAGTGCATTAAAAACACAAGCACACTTTGTAGCAAAGGACACAAGTAAACATTTGTGAAATATAAACCCCTCTAGCTGTTTATTGATAAGAAGATACGCGGCACTGGAAACTGTAACTATATGGATAAAATGGTATTACAGTAATGATTTCTCAAACGCTGAGGTGACAAGGGAACTAGGAAAGAATGCATTTAATAGGTTTGAATCGGCGATACCGAAAATACCGTCGATACAACCGAAAATTCCTGTCAAATACATGCTGTGTAAAATAATCTAATGTGTAAAATAAACGAGTGAAACAATGAGTCAGACACGGGTTTGTTTATATCAGTAACTTCATAATAAACTTCAAAGCAGAACCGGCCCCAACAACATCAATCACCCCCCCCCCCCACACACACACACACACCACACACACACACACACACCGGGAATCAAAGCAACTGCGACGCGACTTCAGTGTTTATTTCAGCAAAGCAGATGACACTCAAGGACCACCGTTTCCCCCAATGCATTAATATTGTTTAAAAACGCAATGTGCGCATCCCCGTTTCATAACCCTCACCCCCTAACACCTTGTGCACACAAAGCGCGAACCCGCCGACAAGTTAAAAAAAACGCACAGTTCACGGCCACCCGGAGACTTGTAAACACAAGCGCATCGCCCCGGACCCTCTGCGCCGTCTGCCCCCTCCCAAACATACACGCAAAATCGCAGATTCAGCAAAAATACACTTTGCTTTTGCACGTCTTACATAGACACACAGAAGGGCATCTGCGGGGAACATGATGATGACACACAACAAACTGCTCGAGCAGCCTAGCTAGTGCGCGCTAGCAGCTAGCGCAAGACCACCGACTCTCGGCCTCTCCGAATCACGGTCTCCGGACTCCTCGGGGCCGAGAAAACCGCAGCTTCCACTCACCCCCTTCAGCCTCTTGACGAGAGCATTCTTCTGTCCGCTTTTCGGAAGCCCTCTCTCTTCCAACGCGGCTTTCAAATCCGCCACCCGAAGCGAATGGAGCGGCCTGCCGTCTAGCGTAACGTCTTCGAGGTCCGCCATCTTGGTTTCCTTCGCTCGTTCTGTAGCTCGCGCAGACCGCAACGCCTTCGTCACTGACGTCAGCGCGCCACCGGTGCTTCCGGAAGAGGCGGAGTGGGCAAAGTAGTGATGGCTCTGCAGCCCGGAGACTGCAGGTGGGAGGAGTTAACGCCACAAACTGCAAGTGGGAGGGGCTTAGGCCGCGAGTAGGCCGGATTTCACTCGGTGATTGAGAATGGAGACAGTAACGAAAATACTTTGAAAAATCATATTTTCATCGTAGTTTAAAGTTTTTTTTTATCACAACTTGTCAAAATGCATCAAATTAATATATAAATAAAACGAAACTTTTTTTATGAGCAAAGCACGTTTTAGTCGACCGGAAGTTCAATGCAACGTGAAGTTAAAGCCAGCATAGCATAATAAAAGTTTCAACAAATAAACACTCAGCTATGTAAATGTATTTACATTGATATACAAATCATAATTATACAGAAACTACAATTTCTCCAAACCACTGAAGTTTCTATTTGTGTTACCAATTATTAAAATGATCATTCACTGCTGTTCCGACATGTGCAACAATCAGATTGTGCGAGTTAGGTTTAGGGTTTGGGTTGGGTGAGGGGTCAGTGTTGTATTTTCTTTCGTCAAAATACAGAAACACAAAACATCCCGCCACCAACTGTTGTTGTATGTGGATATTGAGATGTGTCCAGCATGTGGCAGTTACGCATTGTGTATGGGGCATTGTAAAAGGCTGTGAAGAAGCGCAGTGTGTTTCGTGGCAGTGTGTGCATGTCTGAAGCTGTGATGGGTCCTCCATAAAGTGACCATCGAGAATAAAGGCCTTCTCTGAGTCCTCTTCCAAGATACTACAACAACTGTGGATCCTGAACCAATACTACAAGGTTTGCACAGCCCACTTGCGGCTTAAGTCCCGCCCGCTTGCGGCTGACCCGCCCATCTGCAGCTGGCTCCGACCCCCGTTTTTACCAACTCGAGTGGGGGCAGAGAGAAAACATCAAAGTTTTTAGATATTTTACTTAAAAAAACTGTAACGTACCAAAACACGGGTTCCAATGGGTACACTTCAGAGCATCATTTCCAGAATCCATTTTTTTGTCTTTTAAATCTATTCAAGTTTCTATTTAGAAAACCGAACCAATGTGAAATGTATCGCTGACGAGAATTTTAACAAATTATAAACAACATCGATTACAACCTGATTTGTATAAAGACAAGTAGACTTTTATTTTATGTTAATCGGCTCTATAATCCATTCAAGCCCCTCCCCCGTGACGTCTCAGCCGAGCAGATGCTACAGGTTTATAAACAGCGAGCGTCTTCTCCGCTCAGTCGAGGTCTGTTTACGACCAGATTATCGACATTTCAATGTAAAACATGCATTATTTCGACGGAAGGTGACAGATCTTACTGAGACGAGGGTAATGTTTTATTCAGATTATTTATATTGACTCAAGTGAAGAGGTTGCTCGATGTGTTTTGGTCAGCTAAACGCTAGCGAGCCCATCATGATTTTCAACAAGGAAGTGACCAGAAAGTGTACGGAATAAACACACAAAAGCATTTCAAATGCTGTTAAACAGCAAAACGATGTGCTGCTGGCTCACAAAAATGTCCAATTCGCGTATAACACAAATGCAACGTCGTTCTAGTTTTACTGCCAGCAGTGATGTGCCGACTAAAATGCATTATTTTTCCCCTCCTTATTAGAAATGGCTTGGTTCCATCACGCTTTACAAAGCTCGAACCAACCACAAGCATCCATGATGAACCCATCAATGGAGCCTCTGTCTGAAACGCAGGTCTCCAGTTTCACCAGAACACAAGGTTGGCCAACTCTTCCTCCCGTCTCCATGACAGACTTTCCTTCTGCTTCAGGATGCATCGTCCCGCAACGTCTGGAAGATCTGATCTGCTCATCCCTCAACACGGGCTCGAGAGAAGACCCCGCGCCACTGTCTTACGTGACGCTCCAGGAGCAGCGATGTGTGCTCGGTTGGTTTTTGGCGTGGAATGTCGCTCAAAGGCAACGCTTTCTGGAAGATCTGACCTCAAAGGCTGTGCCTGGAAAGGTCTCTAGTTTATTGGACCAGCTGAACACACTACAGGTGATCGGTTGCGCATGTTTGTGATTCATCGCCGTCAAACGATGCTTTGCATGTTGATGAACTTTGTATTTATATTTTCTCTGCAAGGTCAATGATCGGCCACCCAACATTTTTGAATGCCAGTTAAGGCTGTGGACTCAGTGGTTTGATTCGTGGAGCGAGGAGGAGAGAAATGGCTTTTTGAACAGCCTGGAGGAGAGGGACCCGGTCTTTGTGGTATGCTTCTACAACCGAGTCGCTGGAACTTCAGGCAGAGAATGATGGTCTACACGCAGGGACTGAAAACCGTCTTTTGTGGTCTTAACAGTCTTTTAAAATGTGTATTTTAACATCTATGCACCCTACAACCTTCAAGTGGCTTTATATACCTACATGGCCATTTGTTGCTAATTGTTACCATATTTGTTAAGCTATTATGTTGAAATTGCTTCACTGTAACAAAAATCTACCCCGAATTTCTGTAACGGCAAAAGCACTAGAAGTTTTTTCAATTAATTATTCTGAAATTAAAATGGATTTGTCTCTGTCACTTTTGTTTTACCAGTTTTGTTTTATAGGTGGCCCGAAAATGTAAAATCTTTCATTTATTTACCCTCATGTCACGTCAAACCTGTATGACTTTCTTCTGCAAAACACAAAATATATTTTTAAGAACTTCGATAACCAAATAAAATTGGGGCCCATTGACTTCAAATGTATGGACTCAAATACAAGTTTTAAATGTGAAGAGGGTAAATAAATGATGACAGAATTTATATTGCCGGATGAACTTTGGTGTGACAATACGCCGTTATTAACAATAGCTGTTATATTATTTTTTTTTATTCAAATCTTAGAGATAGATAATCCACGCCTCACATAAAGTTTTGCCTCAATAAACCACAATGGTTACAAACTTGCTTCTGTACACATATTTTAAATTTAATTCATTGGCCAAAAATCACACACAAAATTAACCAGATTAAATATGCATTTGACTGATAGCATTATTTATTTCTTAAAGAAAACAAAGAATAGGCGATAATATAGTAGGTGTGAATTATGTTGGCCACGACAATCATGTAGTGAAAATCTGACGGCCCTTAGGTGAACCCTTTTAAAATGACAATGATTCACAGAAATATATAACAGTTTTAAAGCAAAGACATTGGAGCAAGCAATGAATAGTCACAAGTCAAAACATTAAAGGAGATAAATGCATGTTCTTGGTATAGACTTTTTGTCATCACTGCTTGATCCAATCGGTGGATTGAGCTTTCTGTAAAATCAAAGGTGGGTCATTGATATCAGAGTCACTGCATGACTCAATATATGGATAGACAGTTTCCAGAAACTCGATGCTTGTAAACTTACAGACCGAACGCTTCTTCTGTACATCATAAAAAGTTATCACTTTACTGTTAAAATCCACCAAAACACCGATTTTAGTTGTCTCGGCCATTTGAAGCAAAACCTGTGTATCTGCAAGGGCAACATGTCTACCATCTCTTTTCTTGAGAATAACCCAATAGCCACCTTTAGGACTATAATGTATAAGACCCTTTCTCTGAGCTGATGCCCTGGCCACCCCCACGACATAACAGTTTCTTCCAGCCACCTCTACTTCCCAGTAATGCCTTCCACTGTCATATCCATCCCGTCCCAGAGCTGCGATGGCCGTGTCGTACCGCTCGGGGTTGTTGGGGAGGGGCTGGGGCTTTAGGGAGGTACGTGCCTCTCTTTCGTCCTCTGACAGGACGAGTCTGCGGTGAGCGGTCTTCCGGTCTAACCTCGGCCATTCTGACACAGTGGGCACACACAGAAATATTTCAGTTTTTCACAGGCTGTACTGAAGCAGAATGATTTTCTTTCTGTAAACCAGAACCAGATTGAGAGAACATTGACTTACCAGGCTTGGGTTTTTCTAGTTCTTTTTCTAAATATAGTTACAAAAAAGGAACAGAGTATACCGTTAGTTGTGATAGAAATACAGCTAACAATATGTGATTTTCTTAGGTAAAATCGAAAAAATCTCACTCTGAAGTTTCTTCACTTCCTCGTTAGTTTTAGTTAGTATTTCTCGAAGATTCTCATTCTCATTGATTGCTTCTATAAAAGGTGCAAATATAACACGTTAATGCAAAAAGTTAAAATACGTAAAAAAGAATAATACTTTAATTATTCGTTATATAAAAAATAAGTTACTTTTGTTATTTTAAGTGATTGGCACCAGACTAAATATCCCACGCAATCACACAGCAAAAACGTAACTATTCTACAATGTGGCTAATTCGTACGTTCTCATTCGTACATTTTAGTATGACTTGATTTGTCGCGCCAGTGACGTAAGGGGCGGGGCTTCAGTATAGCTTTTTTCTAATAATCGTCCGCTTTCGTACGATTCTCAATGACGCATTACTATGAAATAAGCCACCTCGTAAAATTGTTACGTATTCCCGTGAGATCAGGTTAAACTATCTGTCCTTGTTTTTTAACTGTACCAAATAATACTGCATTCTACTCACTGTCGTATTTATTTTTCTCTTTTTCAAGCTCAGCCTTTGAATTATCACGTTCCTTTTGCAGTGTAGAAACGTCTTCATCCTTCTCTTTGAGCTTGCGTTCCTTCTCAACAAGATCTTCTTCTCGTCTTTTCAATTTCTTATCTAACTCTAAAAATGGGACAAAAATACAAGTGAGAAACCAACATATTTTAGGTATTAGGAACATTACAACGAACAGATTTGTTATAATGAAGAAACTACAATGCGCATTATTATTAATATTACAACATAGCATTGATAATGAATCTGTGAAATTTGTTGACACTATAGTTATACCAGAGACGTGTTTCTGCAAGTTGTTTTCCTTGTCTGTAAGTTTTTTCAAGTCGTCATTCAGTTTGTCCCGTTTCAGTACTGAAACAGAAAGCAACAGCTGAAATCACAAAAACTGCATACAGTATGTGGCTTTACACTACATTTTCAGATTGTGTGAGTGTCAGTTCCTTTTCTAACGTTTATTACCTAAAGCATCATTTTCATCTTTCGTCTTGTTTAGGACGCCTTCGGTATTTGCAAGTTGCTGCTCCTTGGTTTTCAACTGCGTCTCGAGCTCTGAGAAGCAAATATCGGAGCAGTATCTAGTAAGATGCATCAAATGTTTCTTCTTCAGCATCATAAACAATTCTCGCGTATAGTGAATATGATTAACAGTTTGAACTAAACGCATGTCACGTTGGCTCCTCTTGTTGTTACTCGTGTCTTCCGGCGGTACAGAAGTTATTGCTTGAAACTAACCATTGCTTTTCTTCTTCTGTTTCTCAAGCTCATCCTTCACATGATCCCGTTCTCTTTGCACCGCGGAAATGGTTTTGTCCTTCTCTCTCAGTTTCACGTCCTGTTTAATAATCTCCTTTCTTTGATCTTCCGACACCTTGTTCAATTCTGATAAAGTGCACAAGACACAGTTTCGACACAGTTGTTTTGAGGACTAGATACATTGGTATTAAAAATGGTCAGAGATTCAACTGTTGTTGGTTAAGTGCCACTAGCTGGTTCAATAATGGTACTAAAAAAATTTGATTTCATACCAGAGATTTCATCTTGTGCTTTCTTAAGCGAATCGTTTTTCTCCTCTGTGATTTTCCTCAAGTTGTCATTCAGATTGTTCAGCCTCTTGACTGAAAGAAAGAATTTGTTTTGTAACATTTGTTGTATCCTCAGGAATGGATGGTTCGTATCATAAGATATTTTCTTACTCAAATCAGCATTTTTGGAGCTTGTCTCTTGTAGTTTATTTTCAACGTTGGTAAGTTGCTTGCTCTTTGTTGTAAGTTGTTCCTGTATCGCTGAAAGAGGAGAACATATCCTGCCTCATTAATAAATAGCAATTGAGGGTTTTTAAGTTCTTGTGAAGGTATGCACATCTATGACATACGAAACAAATCGAATTTCCTCTGCGGCAACACGACAGCATTCGTCTTCCAGCAAAGAAGCCCGTTGAACTATAAATAGCACATCAAGAGTAAAACTTACATGTGATCTTCATTTTAGCCTCTTCTTGCAGCTTTATTGATTGTTTCTTGCTTTCTTTAGCCTCCTTCTCTAGTTGTTTTATCCTTTCCTCTATCGGTTTACAAAAGAAACGCCACGTTGTCAGCAAGCAAAATTCAAAAGCGTGAAACGACTCTCACTGAAATTCGACTTCTTACTCAGCTGATCTGACGGATCACAGTTTGCCTTCAACACCACAATCTCTTGTTCCTTGTCGTCTATTTCCTTCTTCAGCCCTGAATTTTTTAAAAATATGTTTAGTATTTGTTTGCAGTTCAAATGAATGACCAGCACTTTTTAAATAGTTCAGAGATGCAGTACAGAGACGAGATGTAACCCACCTTTGATTTCCGCAGTGTACTGCTCTTGCATTTTATCTTGTGCCTTTTTCAGTCTGGCCATTGATTCCTTTATAGAGATCATCTTCAAGGCTGATACAGATTGAGTAAAAACGTGAAAGCACTGTAAACTTTGTAACTAATGTGATTTTTCTAGTTATTAAGGCTCGATCGGCTGGAAACACAGGTGTATTGGTTCTATCAGCAGTTTAGATTGCTAATACAGGTTCTTTAATGTTATGTAGGTCAACAAAAGTTTAACTCACCCAGATCCAGCCCCTTCTCCCCCGAGGTCTCCAACTCCGTCAACAGACCCTGCAGTTTTGCTTCCAGTTCTCAAGAAAGAGAGAAACGTTGCTAATGGTGCATCAATAGATGTGAGGAGGAATTAAAGGGGTCATATGGCGCGAACACGTGTTTTTCTGTGTCTGGTGTGTTATAAGTTGTCCATGCATGTATTAGACACGTTAAATTGCACAAATAAAAGTGCCGGAACAAAAGATGCATTCTATCTAAAAGCGAATGCTCACCCAGACCTGCCTGAAACGCCTCGTGTAGCCACACCCCCACAAATCTACGTCAGTTGGTGGTCTGATTTGACTAAGACCCCCCAAATGTATACGCAAGTAAGGTGGTGTACCTGTCAGTACAATTAAAGAGGAACCTGATGTTCCAAATATGGTCAGAGGCGTTACATTCTGTCACACGCTTGCAGTATTCAACCAATCACTACGCACTGGTTAACTGGCCAATCATAGCACACCTCGCTTTTCAGAGCCATGAGCTTTGTAAAAAATCTGAGGGTTTCAGAGAGGCGGAGCAAAGATGAGATACAAACATGTACGGTATGTGGAAAATACTGCGTTTTTTAACCTTAAATCATGTATACACATCGAAATACATCTATAACAAGCCATAATATTCCTTTTAGCTGCGTCATATGACCCCTTTAAAGAGAACATGTCAATGAACACGATGTAACTCACTGCGGATCTTTGCTAAATTCTCTTCAGTTGGGTTCTCTTGGCGTTTCCATATCTCGGTTAGTAGTTGAAGAACGGTTAGAGCTGGAACGAATCAGCATTTAAAGTAGTGAGTAATGGTCTTTCTTCTCATACGAGTACAAGGGGAAGAAGACTAACGTTCTGTTTCTGAAAAAGTGTCATATTTACTTTTGGCTGAAACGTCTCCCTCGGCTTTCAGTTTCTGCTCTGCCTCCTCCAGTTCTTTTATCTTTTCTTCCAGTTCATTTCTCAGATCTGAGATAATCAGAAGACCTTGAATCAAACTTGAATACGATTGTGCTTCTGGGCCCGTATTCACCAAACATCTTAAGGCTAAAAGTAGCTCCTAACGTTCCCCTTAAGGAGAATGGCTGTAATTGTAGGACTCCCACATTTTGCTCCTGAGCTACTAATGCCATATTACAACAATCCTAAAATAACACCCCCAATCTTCTACATATTCGCACTAAAACCTTTAACTGCTATTAAGGAGAACTCTTAGTGGTAGAAATAAAATGTTTTGTAAATACGGGCCTTTTTATCATATTGTACATTTCTTGCCAGGCAGATAAGAGACGGCACACACTGCAAAAAATGATTGTATGAGAGTATTTTTGTCTTGTTTTTAGTGAAAATATCTTTAACTTCCATCCATCCATCCATTTTCTACCACTTTATCTGGGGCCGGGTCGCGGGGGCAGCAGTTTAAGCAGGGATGCCCAGACTTCCCTCTCCCAAGACACTTCCTCCAGCTCTTCCGGGGGGACACCGAGGCGTTCCCAGGCCAGCCGGGAGACAAGTCCCTCCAGCGTGTCCTAGGTCTTCCCCGGGGTCTCCTCCCGGTGGGACATGCCCGGAACACCTTCCCGGGAAGGCATCCAGGGGGCATCCGGAAAAGATGCCCGAGCCACCTCAGCTGGCCCCTCTCGATGTGGAGGAGCAGCGGATCTACTCTGAGCTCCTCCCGAGTGACCGAGCTTCTCACCCTATCTTTAAGGGATCGCCCAGCCACCCTGCGGAGAAAGCTCATTTCGGCCGCCTGTATCCGGGATCTTGTCCTTTCGGTCATGACCCACAGCTCATGACCATAGGTGAGAGTAGGAACGTAGATTGACCGGTAAATCGAGAGCTTCGCCTTGCGGCTCAGCTCCTTCTTCACCACGACAGACCGGTACAGCGACCGCATTACTGCACCGATCCGTCTGTCAATCTCCCGTTCCATCCTTCCCTCACTCGTGAACAAGACCCCCAGATACTTGAACTCCTCCACTTGAGGCAGGAACTCTCCACCTACCTGAAGTGAGCAAGCCACCCTTTTCCGACTGAGAACCATGGCCTCAGATTTGGAGGTGCTGATTCTCATCCCAGCCGCTTCACACTCGGCTGCAAACCGTCCCAGTGCATGCTGAAGGTCCTGGTCTGATGGGGCCAGCACGACAACATCATCCGCAAAGAGCAGAGATGAAATCGTGTCTTTAACTTCTTAAATCAATATACTATTACCCGACCAGTAAAGTGATCAAAATGTAGTTTCGATTAAAAGAATGTAAGAATTAAGTAAGTTTATGGTAAAAACAAGCAAAAACATCAGTCCATGGGGTGAGAAAAATAAACTTGACCTTTTTCTCATGCACCTTCACTGCAAAAAAAGACTTTCTTACTTAATTCTGCCTTTCCAGTACAAATGGCTAAAAATTCCTGAAAAATAATCTTGAATTAAGGTTTACCTTTCTCTCAATTCAAGATTATTTTTCTTACCTCATTGGCATTGTTTGCTTGTTTTGAGCACAAATACACTGAAATGTCATGTTTTTTGTCACTTTTCTTGTCAAGTAATTGTATTTTGATGAAAGTTTAGATATTCGTACTATAAAACAAGACGAAGACACTTTGTAAGAATGTGATTTTTTGCAGTGCACCATGAACGCACATTAAAGAGAGCACATCCGTTCTGATTGATTTCATGTTTACATCAAGTAAAATGCGACTTCATGGATAAACGCTGCAAAGTGTTCGGTGTGAAAATCAATAAACTGCACCTTCACTATCTGTTGTTCCTTCTGTGAGTTTCGTGTCCAGATACTCCACTTCGTCGATCAGACTTTTAATGATAAAAACTGAGAAAACAACAGAGAGAGAAAATCAATGAACTTCTGTAGACATGTTGTCCATCGTTGAACTCTATAGTTACCAGCATCTCACCGTTCTGAAGGATTTTACTGCTCAATTTAGACACGGTGTCGTTATATTCCGCCTTCGTTTCTGTAAGAAACAAACACCAAAAAGCCTCTTTCACAACTGATCCAGTGTTATGAGTTTGGACAGACCGATTAGCACAAAACTTACTCTCATACTGTTCTTTGAGTTCAGGGCATTCTGCCGTCTTTTTAAGATCTCGCTTCAACTCTAGACAGTAAAACAGATGGTTGACGGATGAGATGATCATTACAAAAGCTCGGTATTTAATACTGCATGAGTCGTGTTACTTTGATTCTCTTCTCTGATTCGGTCATTTTCCTCTTCTTTCTTCATAGGTTGTCCTGAAGGCCTAGAGAGAACGCCAGAATTCAGTTGCATTGTGGGAGTTTATAAAACAGCACAATCCTGATGTGCACTACAGAAGTGAGGGACATCGTAACAAGGTGAATAATGATGAATGAATCTCACCAGCTATTCTGGCATTGACCAGTGCTTCCGTTTCTTGCATTTGCTGCTTCATGTCTTTCATTTCATCAAGTAGAGCGTTTATCTTCTTAACTGTGAGGACATCAGGTTAAATAGTGAAGATTTCAACTACAGTTATCTGAGATTCCGACTGGTCACTTGTGCAAATCCACAAAACGTTTTCTTATTTTGAAAATCTTTTCCGCACTCACATTGTTGGGCTATTTTGGCGTCCTTTTCCTTCAGTTCTTTGGCTGCGTCGTTCAATTCCTTAGCATGCTGTTTCAGTTGTTCTTCAAGTTCTGCGACAGAGACAAAGGTTACGGTTGAGTTTGGGCGGCCCATGATCCTTTGATCTGGACGTGTACGAAACACAGACCAATCGTTTATAAATGAGACTGAAACCTTTTTTCTTCTGCTTTTCCATCTTTTCTGCCTCATCGATCTGGATTTTCAGCGTCGACACTTCTTTCTTCAGTGCAGCAATTTCTTTTTCTGCAAATCAAGTGTTTTTCATGCAATAGTTTAGACTCAAAAACATGAAGATATTTTCACTTACCGAGCTGACTGTTGTCGCCGGTTCCAGCCGCCAGTTCTTTGATTTTTTCATTCAGCGAGTCCTCCGTGTTTTTCAGTTTCCTTTGAAGATCTGTCAGAGAAGGTGGAAAGTGTACATAAAACAACGTTCCCAGTCGGCTGCTCATGATCTTTCCATGTGTGCAATTCATGTTTTTATCATAGAAAAAGAAATGTTGCAGAGCCACAGTCTGACACAAACCAGTTTTCTGCATCTCAATCTGGTTAGTCACAGTCTTCAGCATTTCTCTTATCCAGGTTACATCCGACTGAAGGGCCATGATTTTCAGCACTGACAAGATAAAGGTTAATATTAACTGGTTAATATATCATCAGATCCATCGAATTCCTAGACTATACTGTTCTTCAAAATAATTCAATGAAAATATGTAAACAAATTATACATCTGTAAAAAAGTGGAACTGATGTGAGCCAGTACGGTACGGTATTATATTTTTTAAATACATAATAACAGTGCACAAAAAAGTCAAACTCGTGTAATGATGAATATAACTACACATCAGTCTACAATAACACAATGTACATTTTTTTTCTACTTTATGAAGTTTAACGTGCTGAATACAAAAATCACATTGATTTTTTACCATCGACGGTACTCACAAAAAAAACGAATTATCTTTTTGACACATTTATACATTTGGGTTTTATTACTCGTACGCAGAAACAACAGTTTTAACAAAAAAGTTATTAGAAATGAGTCAAGACATCAGAAGTTTGATGTTTTTTGTCTTTTATGACAACTGTCCTCATGAACTTCCAGACGTAGTCACCCAACATCACTTCACATTTTTCCAACAGTAATAATTCGATTTTTTATTTAATTTAATAATATGTGAAAATCTGTACAGTTTTTGTTTATTTGCACCACAGAATTGTACAAGAACTATAAAAAGGTCGGGATAAACACACATGTGTTACACTGTGTGATCAGAGAAACACTAACTACTTACTGGGTTTTGAAGGATCATTGTCATCTAATTCTGCAATGAGGTTCAGCAGAATCTTCTGCAGGTCTGAAAGAAGAAGAAATGTAAACGTTCTTCATCAGCATCTCGTATGCATGTTACATGCAACCAATACTCACCACTGATTTGATGAAAATCATCTGGATCTTCACTCTGTAGTCTCCAAATGTCCTCCATCTGTGAGATCACCTGTAAAACTGAGAGACGGCGACGACGACATGAACTTAAATGTGCATCAGTAGACATGAGCCAATCCTTATGTCAGAGAAAATAAACAGGATCACACTTTTGTCAGAGTTGCGTTGGTTTTTCTTAAGCTCCTCCTTTATCTGGTTTTGCTCTTTGATTTTTCGATCCAGTTTTTCTTTCAAATCTATAAAAAAACGACATTTCAGGATATGAAAGTGACATATTTGTGCGATAATGTATGATTTGGAAACCATTTAAACTTTTAATTACGTTTTCCTTTTTGACAATGCTAACTGCTATATAATGGTGTGAAAATATAAAAAGAAGAAAAATCAAAGCGAGACGTACTGTCATTAGATGAAACTGCTTTGATTTGTTTCTTTATTTGGTCTATTTCCATGCCCAGTGAAATAATCTGGAGAGCTGTGCGAAACAAATGTTTCCATTTAGATTATGAAAATAACAGATGCTAAAATGCTATTTGATATTTTACTTGTTATCACACTCAACTGTTTTTTGAGGTTGAATCGGACATCTGGCTTATCTGATCAGTCAGATCAGTCTCAATGTCTGAAAAATAAATCAATACGCAATAAAAGACCTTTAATTTCAATAAACATTTGACGAATTCGCAGCTTTCATATGGTTTCTTGCATCATTGTGTTTGCGGGAGCTTGAAGACAGTAAAGTGTCTCACCTATGTACATCTCCATCATGTCTGTGCATTCCTGTGTCCGATCAGACAGCTGTTCACGTAAATCTGGGTAAATAAGTCATCACGATTACTGACCACATAATGTCGTACTGTATTATCAATAAAAAAGCTACCACCAGGGGGTGCAACAACTGTAATAGCTAACTGGAAGCCACCAAATAAACACATCTTATCTTATCTTATAAGATATGCATCTTACGGTGATTGTCAGCCTGGAGATATGTGTTTCTCTCCTGTTCCTTTTCGAGTTGTGCCTGGAGACCTGACAAAACAAAACCCAGAGTCACACAAATCCCCTCTAAAATAAAAGATCTCCAATGAACCGTTAAAAATCTCACCGGTGATTTGAAATTCATGGGCTTTCATTTGTCCCTGCGCGCTTATTACTGCCTCCATACGTTCCAACTGGAGTGCAA
Source organism: Triplophysa siluroides (assembly GCA_006030095.1). Taxonomy (NCBI): domain Eukaryota; kingdom Metazoa; phylum Chordata; class Actinopteri; order Cypriniformes; family Nemacheilidae; genus Triplophysa; species Triplophysa siluroides. Next base: position 410,039 of record VCII01000435.1, read on the forward strand.
GAATTCTTGAAACTAAAATAGCAAAATATAAACAGTATAATAGTAACACTTTCCGTTAAGGTTCCCTTTATAAAGCATATATAAATGTGTTGATTAATGATTAATAAGTCATTTACAAATGCCTTATAAAGCAGTTATAACTGCGTAAATAAAAGGAAATATCCGCCATTTTTAACTCACATGTGATAAACGCTTAACTGCCCTTTTTATTCACGCAGTTATAACTGCTTTATAATGCATTTGTAAAGGACTTATTAATCATGAATGAACACATTTATATATGCTTTATGAAGGGAACCTTAATGTAAAGTGTTACCAGTACGATACATTAATAATACAAATAGCATATAAACCAGTGCTGATGTGGAAGAAATAACACAGTGTCTACGATTCCTGTGATGAAACATACTCAGCTCGTCCTTTCCCTTCAATTTGGCAATATTGTCCATTATTTCTTTTTTTCTAGCATTAGCTTCCTGCATTTGACCTGTAAAAACAGTGACAAGTTGACGGATACATTCACACCAAATCCAAATAAATAATGCATGATGATAGTTTTAGTTGAAGCACCATCAAGTTGTAGAAGTGTGTGTTTAAGAGCGGACATCTCAGCATTCAGGTCCCTTATTTCCGTCTCCACTTCTGCAATGCGTTTGTCTGTGAATTCACAACAGGAAATGCAAAGAATATTAAGGAACCTGTTATCTGTCATGTCGTGGAGCGATGCTTTGCATATAGACCCGAGGCTGAAAATACCGTATTTTGCTTTTTCTTCTTTCGCCTCCCCTCTCTCCTCTGTCAGGTCTTTTAGGAGGTCATTCGTGTACTGAAGTTTGGTGTTTATTACTGTCAAACACATATATCACATGTGTGTCATTTGAGCTCATTCATTGCAAGAAAAGAAATCAGCACACAGATGAAATGTGATCTAGATGAACAAAAGTAATGTGATGGGTTTTACTATATTGGCTTGAGGATGAGAATTTTGTAGCTCACCATTAATCTGTGTTTGTCTCTTGTATTTCTCAGAGATTTGGGTCATGAGGTCCATCGCTGTCATCTGCATTTTTACTATCTGCAGCACTAAAAAGCAAATGTTTACATTGTGTTATTTCGGAAGAAAATCAGCTGTAGGTATTTTCTTCATGGGTATTCATCACATAAATATTTCTTAAGCTCACCCTGCTTTGATATCCCATCTTGCTCGCCTGGTTGCTTGACCTTGTCTTCCAGGTATTTTTTTAATTCTGTGAATTAAATACAAACGCAGTTCAGTTTTTTAAATTCAATGTATTCACTGATGATACAGATGAACAGGTTAGAGTCTCTGATTCATTGTAATGCCATACCATTAAGAAGGGTTGATGTCGCCATGTTGTTTTTTGACGGCTCAGTGCTTCTCTTCAAACCTACATCAGAAAAAGCTCCGGTCAACAGACTGAGCAAGTAGACTCAACACACAATGTCAATGTGCTATTGCTCCATGCATCTGGGTGTATCCACTGTACCTGCGGCACGCTTGACAATTATAACGTTTCTTGAATATTCTTTCTTCATATCCACAAGGTCTTTTTCCAATTCCCTTTGGCGTGCTTCCAGCTCTTTTGAATACATTTTTTTATACGTTATGTAACTGACTCAAAATAAGATTTTAAATGACATATACCACATATAGCTCTTTGTGTTAACATGCTATGACACATATTGTATACGTGAATTTATGGATAATAGAAGTGAACGCACTTGCGGTCTTTGCGCCGTCTCTCTCTGTGTTTAGTTTCACATCCAGCTCTTGTAAGTCAATGATCTTCTGCAAAATGTCTAAAACTGTGCGAGGAAAAAAGCAGTACGTGAAACGTTGGTCAAATCTGTTGGTAATTCATTGTGGATCAGGATACTTTGCAAAAAATAACAGATTTGAATGATATCACACGTGAGATTATACACTTCACAAATCTCACAACAATTTCAAATGAATATTTATAATCATTTTATCATTATAGAAATCTCAGCTGTGTTCAACAAGATTATTTTCTGCATACCATCCTTGGCTGGGCTATTGGTAGTATCAAGTTGTTTAAAGAGATCATCTAGTTGAGTTTTAAGACCTGCAATTGAAACATTATGATAAACAATGAGTCCAAAATGTGTCACATGAGCAGAAAAACCAGAACACGTGATATGGTGGGGAGACTTACCATCAATATTGTCCTTTGCTATTTTGAAAGAATCCTTACATTTAATCTTCATCTCTTCAAGATCTTTTTGGAGGTCTAAAAAAGTAAATATAACGGCTGAATCAATGGTTGCCTTAAAACTTGTTGAGTTGACTGATATTTTTAAGTTGAATTAACTCAAGATTTTAAAGCAACCAGGTAACTTATTTTTTTAAGTTGAACCAAGTTTTACAGTTCTTCATCAGAAAAGAAAAACACTTTCTGGTCATGCTGTGGTTCGTTTACGTGTAGTAAAACATCGTGTAAATATCTAATCACGCATCTGAGATTGGTTAAAGATACCCACAATTTTGTTATTATTTACTCATGTAAAACCGGTCTTCTTTTATGAACTACCAAACTGCTCTCCACTGGGCTAAGCTGGAACTACACCCCAAAATTTCCAAAGACGTTTTGCAAAGAATTGAAAGGCAGTTTCAGTGTCAAAAGTTTTTTTTTTAAGTCGGCATGAAACGGAAGTAGCGATAGTCTTTTTTCTGTATATCCGAGTGAAACAACAACTGAAATGAGAGAAATGTAGGGCAGAACTTGATTTCGTTCATCGAGTACTGATTGGATTGTTGAAAGTTGGGCGTTGCCAACAAAATGGAGGCCGATTTGTAACCTACTTTGCACTATCGCGCCATTCCTTGTGACCAGAAGTGAAAAACGGTCGTTTTGAGGGGGGCAGGAGGTTAACGTTTTTAATTAAATATTACAAGTGCAAATGAAATAAAAAGAAGACGAATGATGTGCACCGATAAATAGTTTGTTGTAAATATATCATTTTTCATTTCATGCCGACTTTAAGTCAGGTGTTAGGTTAGAATAGTCTTAATGTATTTACTTCTAAAACTATTATTACAATGTTTTTCTTTTGAGCTTGTGCAGTGCATCACATATAAACCCGCTTGACCAAATGATGACAGATGCTTCAGTTTTAAGTGAACTGTCCCTTTAAGCAATTATATGATTGTTTGCTGTCTGTTGATGTCTATGCGTTTAATGACTCCGAGGTTAACTCTGAGGTACTCATTTCACATTTTGTACATATTCAAAGGACTATGTATTTACAAGTACAGTACATACAGCATTCTGCTTGTTTAAACAATAAATAACTGTAAACGGAATCATTCCAAATGACATAAGAATAGACCGTATGACTCTCCTTAACCCTGATCAGCTCAATTTGCCACCTTACACACGTAACATACATAACACACATACCTGAACAGTCCTTAGTTGTTGACTGAAAGAAAATGAAAGAGGTTAAAATGTGTTAGTGTGTCATTTTGGTACATTTGATCAATATATATATAAAATGGCATGTAATGGCTTCCAAAACCAAAAGTCTCCTTCCAAAAGTTTTACCCTTAACAGCTCTTTCTTCTCTTAATAGAAGATTCTTGAGTGCCTTAACATGTGTAAAATATCTGACTTGAGAATAAAATCTGTGAATTTGTGCACACTGAAAATCTGTCCGTTCTGGACTTAAATATACTGTGAATGTTCCGATGAGATGTCAATGATACTTCATTAATCATTTAAGTGTATACCGACTCAAATAGACCTATTTGCCAATGCACTAACCTCCTTACATTATGACACTATGGGGCGGTTTCCCGGACAAGGATTAGCTTCAATCAGGACTAGGCCTTAGTGAAATTAGGATATTTAAGTCAATTTAAAAATCTTATTTTACAAACAACTTTACAGGCCTGCATCCTGAGACAAAACAATCGCACTCATATATTTGAAGTTATGTCAGTGCAAGTTGTTTTCCATCAAGACACTTCTAACATTTAAGTTAGTCTAGGACTAGGTTTAAGCCCTGTCCGGGAAACCGCCCCAAAATGTCACATATTTAACAAAATTTCAAATGTGTGTCTCTGACCAACCTCAAAGGGAGTCGAATTTTCACCATTCACACCTGAGACATCAACTGCATTCACAGGACCTAAATCACGATCAAAATATCAAAGCACTCTCGTGGGTTTGTCAAACAGTCTTTTCTCCTGATATCGAAGGAAAACCGTGTTATTCTTACCACATTTAATCCGCGGAGACATGCAGATAGACACAAAGAAAGAAGAAAGCAAGAGTTTCTCTCTCCACCCCATTATTTTGACTGACAGAAACCTGACGACGGGACCGATGCTCTTGATGCTTTATATGTGAAGAGCACACTATTGCCTAACACTTTCACAATATTCTGTTCATTTCTTGTATGATGTAAAGATAACGTAGGTTGTGCGACACTCTTCCAGTTAAGATTTCGAATTAGGATGTTGAACGAAATCCGTCCAACATTGTTCATGTACAAGTTCAGACATTTCAACCGCCGATGGTTCAGGTACAACTGCAAACCACCTATAAGCAGAGAAGCATAGATGCTAAGTGTTGCCTAGCTCTAGATTTTTGGTATTCTACCAAATCACTTTGTCATTTAGCATCTGGCCAAACAAATGATTGTTGCCCTACATCCCTGTTGAAAAAAAAACGCATATGCTGGTTTGGTCTGGTTTATGCTGGTCATGTGCTGGTTTAAGCTGGTTTAAAGTGGTCAAATCATAATCAAAACATACCTAACCCAGCATATGCTTTAGGTGTAGAGTTTGAGGTTTAGAACAAGGTTAACTAGTGTAACCTAGTGACCTTAGTGAGGTAATAACACTGTTATCTTCATAGCAAAAATAATTCTCATTACGCAATACGAGCAAGGCACACCCAACCCTGTGCTTGGTGATAACATGGTGGTTTTGTATGTGGCAAATGTCAATGACATTGCAAGCTTATCAACAGTTAATACACTGCAAAAAAAGACTTTCTTACTTAGTATTTTTGTCTTGTTTTCCAGTAAAAATGTAAAAGAATTCTTAAATCAAGATGCATTTGCTTGATGAGCAAAATGACCCAAGAAAATAAGTCTTGTTTTAAGAACAAAAGTATGAAATTTCAGTGAATTTGTACTTAAAACAAGCAAAAAAATGTGCCAATGTGGTAAGCAAAAAAAATCTTGAATTGAGTGACTAAGTAAAAGGTCGACCTTAATTAAAGATTATTTTTCTTACCCCATTGCTTGTTTCAAGTACAAATTCACTGAAATTTCATACTTTTGTTCTTAAAACAAGACTTATTTTCTTGGGTCGTTTTGCTCATCAAGAAATGCATCTTGATTCAAGAATTCTTACTGGAACACTGGAAAAAAATGTTTGCAGTGTAGGAACAATGTACTTCAAAAACATTGAAAAAATCTTCAAAAACACAGAACTTCAAGAGTTGAGTTTATTTGTCAGCTTAATACGACTGCAGCTTCTCTCAAGTGATGTAATATAGCGATACTATTTGGTATAACAACAACACCGTTGTCATTGATAAGAGCAATGACCTCTGAACATATGATGCCTCACTCTTATTACCAAGATTAAATCTTGGAATCTTTTCCATGATCCATGACATTTCAATTTGTTGAGATTCACATTACAAGCCATCGGTCAACAACATACAACTGGAACTCTATGTGGCTCATTTTCTTGCTAGTTCAAAACAGACTTTCAGATCTCTGAAATTCAATAATTCCTACTTCAACCCGGAAATTATGGAGCGGTGCTCTTTTAATGTTAGCAGATACGTGTAATGTTTTAATGTTATTAAATGTTACTTAATCCAGACATTGCTTCTGGGTTGAAGTGGGAATTATCAAAGAACCTGAAGGCAGCATAAACTGGAACAAACACTTCCTAGTCAAACCAAACTGTAAGACTACACTCTTAAAGTCCCAATGAAATAAAAAAATGACAATTCTTATTTTTTCAAGAAATATTGCAGCGTTTATAGCAAATAGCTCATCAATATGGGTCTTTTTTATTCATAATCTTCAGTTAAGATCTGAAAATGCACTTCTGTCCTAAAATGACTATCCATCTCAAATGACGTAAATTGGCTTGGGCGGAGCATCCGTTAACTCCTCCCCTTCCAATGTCAGTCTGCTGCCAGTTTCATTTCAAAATCAATGCAACAGCTGTTTTTACACATCCAATCATTTCGCTGTGGAAAACGCAAGCCACGCCCATTTATTGTCACCTGAATGTGTGAATGTGTCAGAAAACGGAAGTAAAAACAATATTAACATCCGATTCAAGGGGACTTTCAAAATAATCACAGCGATGCCAGAAGAACCATTTTTGGTTCCACAAAGAACCATTTAGCCAAAGGTTCTTTAAAGAACCACCTCTTTCTTACTTTGTTATAATGTGAAGAACCTTTTTCTGACTTTTTTGCGAAACAGAATGGCATCGAAGAACCTTTTTAAGAGTGCACATCAAAGGAGTATTATAGCTCCCTGAAGTGGTAAGGGGCTTCAGCTTGAAGGGATGCTCCACCCAAAAATGAAAATTCTGTCTTATACTCACCCTCAAGTTGTTCTAAACCTGTAATCATTTCTTTGTTTGGTGGAACACAGAGAAAGATATTTGGCAAAATGTTAGCAACAGACGTTTCATTTCACTAGAAAAACTTTGTTTCATTTTTTTTGTTCAGTTGAACACAAAAGAAGATATTTTGAGGAATTTAGGAAAGCAAAAAGTTCTGGGGCACCTTTGACTACAATTAAATAATTTTTTCCTACTATGGTAGTCAATGATGTCCCAGAAATGTTGCTAACATTCGTCCAAATATCTTTCTCTGTGTTCAACAGAACAAAGAAATGTACACAGGTTTGGAACAACTAGGGTGAACAATTTTCATTTGTTAGACTAATAATCAGGATGAAAATGTCTTGAAGACAGAGATGACTACTGTAGCAACTTTTTATTAATTCACGTTTGGTAAATAAATCAGATACATAAATGTCAACATAATTGTCATTTTGTATAATTATTTGATTATTAAAATTGATAAAGTGTTTCAGGCCCAGTTACAATACAAATACCATAGTATGTGAAAAGTCAGGATAGGTCAAGTTAATGTTGACATGCTGAGACAATACCATTTCATTAATTAACCTTTCACCTGAAAACACAAGGAAGAAAATGAGCAGTATCACGTTTACATCTTTGTCGGTCTGCCTTAAGGTTGATGTCCACATACAGCACATAGGCTAGCTTACCAAACACCCGGAGTCATTTACACGGTGCGAAATGTCAGTGGCACAATGACACGGTTTAGACTTTGCCCTTTTATACAAAGGTCTGATTCTTGTTCAATAACATTCTTCAATAATGTTAAATTAATTTCCTCAAGTCAAGGTCACGTTCACGCATCCACTTTTTTAAAGTCAATATTAAAGCGATAGTTGAAAATGAAAGTTCTGACATCATTTACTCAGCCTCTTGTCATTTCAAACCTGTGTGACTTTCTTTCTTCTGCAGAAAACAAAAGAAGATATTTTGAAGATTGTTGTTAGCGGCACCCATTGACTTGACATTCTTCGAAATATCTTCTTGTGTGTCCTCTGGAAAACATACAGGTTTGAACGACAAGAGGGTCCGTAATTGATGAAAGAATTTTCCTTTATGGGTGAAATATGACTTAAAATGTATGTTTTTAACACATTTAAACAATAGAAATCTGCATTTTGTATATGAATGTCAAACACAAAATATTGTTTTATCGGATTTACTTTAAAAAAAATGCAATCAACAATTGAGTTAATTTCACAGACAAAAAAGCAAAACGTTAAATAAAGCTGCAGTGCAATCGGTCACTCGATTTTATCAGTCACACCTGGTCAATTGATACACAGATCTAGTCGAGCTATTTTTGTTTTATTAACACATAGCTTTTTTGTTTAAACCTCATTAATAAAAGACTCTAATCCTAGTTCTTCCATTTGTTTTGTATATCAGAACAAACTAAAGAATTCATAAACAGTAACACGTCACTCAAGCACCTGTAATGATGCAACCCTCCTGACAGAGGATGACATAACAAAACATTACCCACGATACACCGCAACATCAACAGCCAACTATTTGCTGTGAGTGACGCTGTAGAGTATATTAAGATGGTCAGACTCTGACATGAATCAGTACCTTCAAATTAATTAAAATCATAACATTTCCCGGACCTTCAGATCACTTCATTTGCGGCTGAACTACGGTGAGTGCAAAGGAACAGTCTGCATTGGTTTTAATTCATCTTTATGTTTTACACAACTATGTTGGCTGAACAAATAAATCAAGTTCACATAGCTACATGCATTATTTAAATTTTAAGAATATTTATGATAATATGACGAAAGGGAAAGTTTGTAAGTGCACCAAGAAGTCGGATTTCTTCTCTTTAATGTAAGGATGACAGTCACTCTTCATCATGTCACTGAATGTGCGTAGAATATCATTGCAACGATTCATACAGATTTTATAAACTGATGTTTTTCTAAGTCGCATGACCAATGACAGTTGCCCACATGTGATGATGAAAAAACAGGAAGCAGAATGTGTGGTTACTGTAAAATAAACCTTTGCTGCCTTCAACTTTCAAGTAGGCCTACAACCAAAAGTCCTTTTTACTACTTTTAAGTTTGTTCCAAGTTTAGATTTAGTTAAAGTTATTTAGTTGAATAAAATTGCTTTACTTGTTTGAATGGGGTTAAGTAATGTAAAAAAGCCTCAATTTGATTGGCAAGTTGATTATCCTTAAAAAATGTATACAGCAACGATTTCGTACACTTTAAATGTATTTCCATTACGGGTTTATTGGTGTAAATTGAAAGTAATCTGCGTTGTTTGCTAAAATATTGTCCTTTTATTAGACGTATTACGGGAATTGTGAGGTTCGCCACGCACACACGCGCACACGCACACACACAAACACGCGTCTTATCTGTAGTTCGTAGTTCATTTCTCACGACTGTAGATTTCAATACCCGCGAACATCTCCTGACACATAACGCATCCGAAGGATAAAGTGAGGTGAGGTGATCGCTTGCTCTCATCCGGGACCGGGATTTGTTGTTCGTGCATTCTTGTGAACGTATTAAGTTACGTATTATGTTCGCCTGTCGCGGAGTCCGCACGTATTCAATATACTACACGGACGTTATATCCCGTCTCCGTTACGTTAAACATGTTGCGAAACTGAAGATGTTAACGATTGTTGGATTTAATAATAGTTTGTGTGCGTAGACGTTTTGCTGAATAAATGCCAAAGCGGTTGTGCAAGAAGCGTGAGGATGCAGTGCACATCTGTGACCAGAGGGGGGCGGGCTCTCGCGGATCCACTATGACAGCCTCACTGCGAACTTTCAGCAATACTTTGTTCTTTTTCTGTTTATATTGAGATGTATATGTAGATACTTTATACTTTTATTTTATTTTTTAAATGAATCTGTATTTGTGTGTTTGTATTTGTATAAATTTTTCTGTGTTTGGCAATGTAAATATATATTTTGTTTTTCAAGGAAGTAAATCTTGATTCTCTCACAGATGGCGCTCTCTGGATGTATTTGTGTGGTGACCGGTGCTTCCAGAGGGATTGGACGAGGTATTGCTCTTCAGTTGTCTGAAGCTGGTGCCACTGTGTACATCACTGGTCGACAGGAAAAGACTCTGAAGGAGACAGCGGCCGAGGTCTGAACCCATAAGTATTGCATTTGACACATAACTTGTCCAAGAGATGTAGCTTCATCTAAAATCCACTTGATCTAATGAAAAAGGGATCCCAGGACCAGAATTACATATCAGTACTGGTTGTGGGAAAGTTTGACTTGTCGGTCAACACTTGCCACCCTGTGGAGCAATGAATTATTAGAAAGCGCATGACTGACTTTCGGTCTTAAAATCTTGTATTGCAGGTGACGCAGCGAGGTGGGCAGTGTCTGCCCGTAGTGTGTGATTCATCTAAAGAGGATGACATCAAGGAGCTGTTTGAACGTGTCCAGCGTGAGCAGAATGGCAGACTTGACGTCTTGGTGAATAATGCCTATGCTGGTGTACAGGTCAGTCGGTCCCTTACTTTCTCTTTAACGAACTGCGTTTTCTTTCAATTTTTTGTCTATTTATTTTATTGTTGCATGACGTTCAGCGATTGTTGTGCAAAGAGTGTTCTTTATCTCTACGTATAGGCTATTTTTGAAAACATGGGAAGTAAGTTCTGGGAGGTGGATCCCGGTATTTGGGACACCATCAACAACACAGGTCTCAGGTACACTTTTTATTTGACATTCGACAAAGATGAATTCGGAAAATCTTCGTGTAAATACATTTCCATTCACGTCCATTCTTTTGGAGTCATATCAGAGGTCGCTGTGCTTTCACAGGGGTCACTATTTCTGCTCGGTGTATGCCGCCAGGATGATGGTGGCTCAAGGCAGCGGTTTGATTGTGTTCATATCATCCATGGGTGGTCTGCGCTATCTCTTTAACGTAGCCTATGGGGTCGGCAAGGCCGCAGTGAGTCCGTGCATCATAATATTATATATCTGCGGTATTATCACACAGTGTTGGTGCTTAAAAATACTGAGACTATATGAATATACAGTTTTTCTTCTTGTCTGTAGTGTGACAGAATGGCAGCAGATACAGCAATAGAGCTGAAAAAAAGAGGTGTGGCTTCCATTAGCCTTTGGCCGGGAGCCGTTCAGACGGAGTTGGTTTCACAGTTTGTGTCTCAGGGCGAGACACCTCCAGGGTTTGACCCCAAAGTAAGCCATGTGTGTATGGCTTTTGCATACAAATAAACAGATGTTTTGAACAAAAAAATCGACCTGTTAAAAGCACTATACACATAAAAAGCATTTTATCAAGACATACTTCTTTAATACTAAATTTCTCTTTCTCAGTTCAAGGAGGTTTTCGCTAATGGTGAGACCACAGAGCTTAGTGGCAGATGCATAGTTGAGCTCGCCAAAGGTTGGTTTTTCTTCAGATTAACTGAGTGTTTAAAATAGTTTTGCGCTTTTATGTTTATTGACATGTTACTTTCTGCTGCTGGCTGACGCAGATAAGAATCTCATGTCAATGACTGGGAAAGTGCTGATGACCTGTGATCTGGCTCGGCGCTATGGACTAAAGGACGTTGACGGTACGGAAACATTTGCAGCTGTAGATAGACGTTTAAAATGAAATCCTGCACGCTGTGTTTGATGCATTCGTTGTCTTTCCAGGCCGCAGTGTAGTGGACTACACCTCTCTGAAGTTCTTGGTTTCTCAAATACCCTATATGTCCTGGCTATCCATAATCACACCTTCGTTCATCAGAGTGCCTCGCTTCATGTTGAATCTTGCTAATGGCAAATTCTGACATGCATCAGTGCAGAGACGGGATGATGGTGCCTGCGGCCAAAGGAAGATTTTTTCACGAGATTGGTTTAAGGATTGAAACAATGTCGTTAGTCAGTCAACGTACAATTAACAATTGACATTCCGGGTTATTTACTGGTTACCTTATTGTGCACGTGAGCATTTAATTCCAAAGAAAAAATGATGAAAGTGCAACCCACCCCTCTTTTTGCAGATATCACCAAGTCTTCTTCAAATCAACTTCTTAATCTTAAAATATTATCGAGCATCACGTTGCAGTTAGAATTTTTTTTAGAAAACTGTTTGTGTACATTTTTCACTTTTAACATGTATACTGTTGTTGAGAACACTTTTTATGTACTACTTTATCAAGTTCTGCAAACAGAAAACGTATTTTAATTAAGGCTGTCAAATGATTAATCGCGATGAATCGCATCCAGAATAAAAGTTTGTGTTGACATAATATATGTCTGTGTTCTGTGCATATTCATTTTGTATTTATAAAAACATACACACACATGTACACATATTTAAGAAACATTTACATTTATATGAATCAATAATTGAAATTACATATTAAATGTTTATTCTTTTTATTTTTTCTTAAAAATATGTATGTATGTGTTTATAAATCCAAAATTAATATGCACAGAACACATATTATGTAAACACAAACTTTTATTCTGGATGCGATTCATCGCGATTAATCATTTGACCGCACTAATTTTAACACACATTTTAGTTAAATTTAAAAGAAAGAAATAAGCGTATTGTGTATGCACATATACTAAAACATCGGAATAAATACAAACCTTTATGCTACTATACAATTTTGTGTCGGTCTTTTTGTTTACTGTCGTCTGAGAATTCAAGTGACCCACTCGCTTTCCATCAGACCTCGCGTGTCCTTGGTTGTTGTCCGTACCTGTGAATGGCCACAAACATGTGTTGTAGTATTCACATGGTAATCACATCCCAGATGGGAAGAGCTCCTCCTCCCGTTCCTCTCTTTACCGGATTGGACCTGCACATTCACGGCACCGTCACTGCGTGAGAAAGAGGGGGCTGGTCCGAAGCTCCTGATCCTCTCAGTCTGACCGGACAGGCGAAAAACACTTTGGGGTTTCCAGAACAAAAGCGGACGTCGGACAAAACAGGCCAGCTGAAGTGGCGTATCTACACACGGCCTCGTGGGACATTAAAGCGGTGAGTTGTTTTAAAAGCCGCTATAAGGGTTACCTCCGTAAAGTTTTGAAGCGTTTCCATCGCGTCTCGAGCACAGTTAAGTGTTTCCGAAGCTCGCTATCGCCTCCGTGAAGCCACGCAATGGCTTCGCACAGTGTTGTTTCGCATCTCTTCGTGTGTTCACATTATGTGTAACGCTTGTTTTTGAGGGAGATTTAACGGGGGACTTGCGTGTTACGGTGGTACGACTGTGTGGCCATTTAACACCGAGTTTGTTTATGAGCGTTACTGAAGCGTAACCACATGAGTGCGCCTGTGCGGCACCCAGCGCCACAAAAGAGCGAATAATCGCCGGTGGACAAAACACCGCTGTGGTTTAAACTCGTGTTTATTATAAAAGTATCATTAGCTCATAATGGCCCTTACACCTGCTTAATGTTTTTCCTTTTGTTACATGTACTTAGACAGTCGTGATCTCAGACACCCCGCGACCTGCGTCAAAAGTTCTTCAGATAAGCTGATTATAGAGCTCATGGACAAACATCGTGCCGTTGACGCAATTTACGTACTATCTAACGGAGTTTATCTGGATATTATGAATATTTTGTAGTGTTTATAAACTACTTGGACACGTTTAAATATGGGTTAGTGTTAGTGTTTACTATTTATACACTTGCTACATACACATTTTTTTTTTTGGGATTCAGGAAAATGGGAACACTAATACATCACGGCGACTGTCAAAAAGTGTCCCAATATGCCTGAATTCACAAAGTAAATATATTTGTGTGGTGAAATATCTCGCCAGCTTCAGGGACTTGACGCTCAGACGCGTCATGGTAAGTCACCCTCTGATGAATGAGGTCACCGCAGGCGGTCGGGAATTTATTCTGTCAAGTTGATGGCTGGCAAGTTGCTTGCGTATAGTGGGAAATTGCTTAACGTTGGAAACACTTTTCCAAGCAGCATTGCCTAACCGTGCTCACGCAGCTCTGTGTCACTAACCAAACAAACTGTTGCCAAGGTTTATTTCTACCGTTCACAGTTCATTTTGTCAGGCGAATGAGCTGAAACTCGAAGGTGACCGTCCGTAGTTGAGTTGTTATGGCCAGGACGAATCCCATTGATGTGAGAATTTGTTTAAAAAGTAGAGGACGATTGCAGTTTAGGGCACAATTGTATGCCACGCAAGATGTACAAAACCAGCAAGACGTACGAGACGACCACAACGTGCTTGTTAGACTGTGCCATGTTACGTATGCAAAAAAAGTGACATACAAATCAGCTTTGACCAATATGACCCGAGTCATCTTTTAACAGAGACATGCCTGCACTGGTCCTTTACCGTCCTTTGTAAGGTTAAACTCACTTCTATATGGGGTTAGACAAATGGGGGAAGTGGACCATTACGTGCGCTGGAAAGGGGCAAGGGAGCGGTGAAGGGCAGGCCCCCCATTTCTCTTTTGCTCAAGTCTGCCGAAGTGGGGGTTGGGTGTGCACTGGCGGAGAGTATACGACAGGCTTTAATAAAAGGCTAATGTGTGGAAGTGAAAAACAGGGGGAAGGGGTGACATCTGTCCTTCTTTCAACTTTAGAGAGGAAAGTCAATGGCCAGACTGTAGAGTTGGCTGTAAAGCGACCGTTTAATGACTCTCGTGCAGTTTGTCTCGTGAACGTCATGAGCACGTCTTGCGAGTCTATGGCCTGTTGTGTGATAGTCATCAATAATGCCGTCGATTCCTGAAGTTAAGCACTACAGCTTGCAAATGATCCAAACAAATTCCATTGTTGGTTGGGCTGACCAAAAAACAGACCGGAACCCCACCCGTTAACCCCCTCCACACCATCCAAGTACCCGTCGACCACAAACAGCACACAACCCCCCTAACATTCCAACCTCTTTACCCCTCACAAATTACATGCATGAAGATCAAGCAGGTTTTTCCACACCGTGGAAAAACGCTGAGAACATGGCCTCATGTGTACGTTCATTTATTTTTGAGGTTACGTTCATTGTCATTTAACGCAACTTTCTATGTCTTCCTTACAGTCTGCAGCTGTGTGAGAACTCTGATGGCGACGCACAGTGACCATGACCTAAAAGTTATCACTCCAAGAGGGGTGCTGTTTAAGAGACAAGACGGGAACCTCGGCAGTCCACGGCAGCAGAAGTCACCCCCACACCACAACTCCATTGGAAAGGAACCCCTGAGCCCCTCCAATCGCAAGCTGCGAGAGAGCAACGGCAGTGCGGCGGCGAGCTTCAGCACCAACCATAACTCCGTTATATGTCTTCCGCTGGTATCTGAAGGACTGAAGCTAGTGTGGACCCAGTCAGATCAAACACGTGAGCTGGATTCCATACCCGAGCTGGTACAGGCCTTCAATGTCTTTCCCTACCCGACATCTCAAGAGGTCAGCACCCTGGCCCGCGTGTGTGCTCTTCCACTCGATAAAGTCAAAGTCTGGTTCATGGTACAGCGCATCAAGTACGGCATCAGCTGGGCGTCTGAGGATATTGAAGAGACGCGGCTCAAGCTGGCCAGGCCACAACTTATCAGCGAAACTGAACACAAGGAAAGCAGGGCAAAGCGAAAAAACGAATCTGATGATCTTAAAGAAACGGACGGCGCGCCCGTCGATCACGTAGAAGATCTAACAAACAGTCCACAGATGCCTCACAAAAGACATAAAATCGAAAGCCCGCAACCAACAAAGCTCTCTCCTGCTGCTTTACGGTTTCGATCATCTCTTCCCGCTCCTCAGGATTCATACTACTACCGCCAACCCGTGGAAGTGTCAGAAACACCTCAAGCTGCCACTCCGCCGACTCCGGTGGTGTCTTCTGTTGGATCTGAGCAGCCACGGCACAGCCGTTACAAAAAGTCTAAAGCCCAGTTAGCTGCCTTGCGTAAAAGTTTTCTCCGGGAGAACTGGCCCGACGAGTCTGAGCTCCAACGGCTACAAGAGGAGACATGCCTATCACGTAATGATATTCGGAAATGGTTCAGCGACAGTCGGTACCAGCTGCGAAACGGTAGGGGGTCTTCGGGCTTGACGTCCTTGCATGCTACTAAAGGAGTAAATGAAACCACGTCCAGTCCATCGTCTCAGGAGGTTCAGCCTCTTTCCCTCACCACTAAACAGCTGAAAACCACGCAGCACACCAAGGCAAGCGAAAGCAAGGAAAAGGCTCATTTGAAGGGGGCGCGAAAAAATCGGACAAAGGACTCTCAGTTTTTCCAGCTATTCCTGTCGAACACTCTTGAGGCGTTTGAAGAAGGAGCACCGCCATTAGATGTGAAAAAATTCCAAGAGGAAGGTGACATTCAGAATAACGATGAAGTCAAAAGTGAAATGGACAGTGAGAGACAGTGTATGACACCTCCAGAGCCAGCTGCACCCACTCCTACTCCCTCCCCCTCTGTAACCCCATCTAAAAAACAGTCAGTCAGGCCCCAGTCATTGAAATCGGCCTGCTCTGTCAAAGCAAACACCTCAACCAACTCTCCACAACCCTCAGACCAGTCTTCACCGTTAGTGTTAACAGCAGCTGGCCGACCAAGAAAAACAAAGGAGCAGTTGGCAATGTTGAAAGACTTCTTCCAGCGCTGCCCGTGGCCAAAGAGCGAAGAATACACGCAGATAGTGGAACTAACATCATTGCCTCGTGCTGATGTCATCCAGTGGTTCGGGGACACGCGCTATGCGGTAAAAAACGGCCATGTACGCTGGGTGCACGGTGACGTACGAGACCAAGTGCTTGCAGAGATAGCGTTGACACAAAGTGGAGGGACTGCTGTTGATTCCAGTGGAACTTCAGGAAGTGATGGGAGCAGAAAACGCAAGTCGCTAGGAAACAGTACACCAAAAATGCAGAAGTCAGCAATAGATTCGACAGACTTCAGTCCTCTGGAGCTGTATTATCGGCAGATGGGCCCTCTGCAAGAGAAAGACCTTGACACGCTCTGTCGAAAGTCAAAAATGAGCTACCAACAGGTGCGAGACTGGTTTGCCTCCAAGGACAGTAATACACTGGACACAGAGCTCAATGTTGTTGACTGATCATATTAAAACTGTGTACTGTGTACTCGTCTAACTTGTCTGTCGATCTGCTGTGAGTTCCTTACAAGGGTTGGAAAACCGTATTAACTGTATTAAATTTCTCCAGTTTCATGCAATTCTCTCTTCTTCGATCATGTTAAAAAGTAGATTTCAGTAGCATCAGGTTAAATTTGATCAGTTATTCAAGTGGCAGTATTAAACATGCAGACTTTTGGTCAATTATTTGACTTAATTCACCGAGAAATATTTGGTGTATACACTGGCTGATGTTAGTTATGATGTTGATGTTTTTTTGTGAAATCTCTTATAGCTTTAATTGCTGCTTTTTAGAGCCGACACGATACACAAACAAGTTACTTGATTTCAGAATCATGGATCACCCATTTGAACATTTTGTTTAGTTGGACCAGTTACTTTAGAGTGCATTGATAGAGCTCATTTTAAAATCTTTAATTTGTAGTAAATGCATACGGCACTGTGTAACAGTTCCCTACTAAACAGATTAACCTTACATTTACAAAACTCTATTCATTAACATTCCGCACTTACTTGAGTTTTTCCTATTGATCAATTTCTCTGGTCTTTTTACTTTGTTGTGAATAAGCATTTCAATAAAACAGTTCCCTAGTCTTACACAAATAAAAATGTATAAATGCGAGGAATATTGCAATAATGCAAACCAAGGTAATGGGTATATTCAGTATGTTTGGGTAAGTACATTTCTTGATATGCAATATATTTGTAGAATTATCAAACCACAATCTTTGTTGTGAGTTTTGCGATTTAACTCAATGATAATGATGGGACCATAAAACACTTGCTATTTCTAACTAGACAGTAAATGATGAAAGGTTTATTTGTCAAGACACCGTTGCTCTTCATCTTTCTGTTCACAATGTTTGTTTCTCTTTTGTTTGAAAATAAACGTGAATGAAACTCACTTCCATTAGATTTGTAACCTTTTTACATCCGTAGAGTAACTGTGACATGAAAAATGTAAATTGATATTTTTAATTCCGGCAATTCATTTTTCACTTATTTGCAATTCAAAATACACTTTCAATTGTAAGTTGCATTTTTTAACTAAGTTACTGTAAGTAATTAAATTAATGGCTTTCTGATAATGTAATGATTTTCTAATAATAAACTACAAATAATTGGTGTTTTATGGCCGTGGTGACTGGAGTGAAGGTCTAGTCAAAAACTGGAACTGAAAGTTGTTTGGGGTTGTGTGTAGGGACCTAAAAATTGCAGATGAAGGTCAAAATACTTACCGTGAAGCTTCTATTTTCAGACATCAGAACATGTATAATTTCTGACAAAAAGTTACCTTGTGGGGGTGTGAACTGAACTGGGTGTCCCTTAAGATAAGAGGAGAACATTAGCGTAAACCACGAGACCGTCCAATATAAATAACTGTTCATGAATGTATACTTTATGATACATAAAATAGGTTACAGAATCTGTACTTGACTTACTGACAGTCTGTTCATGTATTGAACTCATGCTTGACACAGAGATGGATGAACCTGTGGGAGTCTAAGACATAAATCAAATGTCCACCACACAGTCACAAAAAGATTGTGATTATTTATTACAGTTCAATATCTGACATACAACTGGAAAACTAAGAGTATAGTAGAGAAATCAACTCACTGTCATGCCAAGTCTGGAATGTCTAAATCTCTCCAAAGTGTCACCCGAACTAGTGTGACGATCAAGATAAAGTTCACCGTTTTATAATGTTTGGGCGCAGGTTTACTAAATAAACATGGTTAAGATTATACAATACAATCTACCTGAGAGCTCTAGAGCGCGGTGTGACTGTGGAAAGTAAAAACACAACATATAAAGCTTAGTCTTTGAGTTTAATAAGTGCAGTTTATTTCTCAAGTTATGAAGCTTTAGTACCTGGTGATGTCACAGCCACCGGAAGAGTCATCCTGGGAGTGCCTCTATATATGGAAAAAGACGTGAGTTCTGTGAATGCATGTTATAACATACTGTAACAATATTATGGCCGCACATATGATCATAGACAATAATCTGTATTACCCATTAATCTGAAACCTTCCAGGAGATGTCTGTGTGGGGCAAAACACATGAACATTGAAATAAAATGTAAGTTAAAAGTCAAGAGCGACTACATCTACAAAAGCAAACTGATATTTCTCACCCTTCTTTGAGAAAGAGGTTTCTTGAGCTCTTCATTCTCTCTTTTCAGCTCAGACACTTGCCTTTAATAAAACACAAATAGATAAAAATGCCGTTTTGAAGTACGATGAAACTATTTCAGATATTCATCAAGGAAAGAGCACCTGTAGAGCTGATCATTGACTTCTTTAAGCCTTCGCTCCAGCTCCGCAGACTTGCTTCTATAGAAAGCCATGACACGTTCCTTCTGCCTCTTCTGAAAAACAGCAACCTGAAACACGTCTGAACTTTCATTAGGCAGAATTGTGTTTGCTCAGGGCTTGATGTCAGTGTGGCTTGATCATTTCATGAAGTCAAGTTGAGAATATTCATATCATGTCCATAAATGAATCGTAATAAAGTACATTTAATAAGAGATAATGTACAGGCAGCCGGTTGTTATCGCAGAAATAAGCCCCGACAGTGTGATCAGGACCCGACGACACCGAAGAGGCTTATTTCACGATAACATCCGGCTGCTTGTACATTATCCTGCTTATAACACACCTACCTGCCACATGAGCAAAAAACTGGACGTGAAGAGTCGTTTACTTTACTAATGTCGTAAACGACATTCAAATGTCACGAACAGGCATTTAGGTTTAATCATTTGTAAATATAATATCATGTATGTTACTAAAATAAATATTACATTTGTCAAAAAAACAGTCAAAATGATTTGCTGCATCCGGGTAACCATATGTTTTTGTTATCTGGGAATAACCTGTAAATGTCGCTATACTGGCCAATCAGAATCAAGCATTCCAACGATCATGGCTGATAAAGTGACGGATACCTGTGCGATATGTTCCAGTCGAGTCTGCAGGAGTTTCACCGGATCTGTGAAAAACATCTTTTCCTGAGGTTTCATCTTCACAAAAATGAAAGAAATGTGCCGGAAACAAAAGACACGAGAAGGAAAAAAGCGGATGAATTAACAAAACCTTCCCTCAGGCTCAGTTGTTTTGCAGACCAACTTTGTCCACACAGGACACATGAACTCAATGAACTCTCAATGTTTGACTGTGACTCCTAAAATATACGGCAGTGATTTATTTACAGAATGAGCGTCACAGTTTGTTGTTCGTTCGTCTCCATTTAGCCTTAAAACTGGACAATTGTTCTGCTGTAGATGCAGTTTTTAGTTTAGTTTAACTCACCTGCTCGGATATTGTGAGGTAGTTACAGTTGGCACGACACACTCTGCACTGACCCCTGAACTCTGTAAGACGAACATACACGACGATGTGTTCACGAGGCATTGTTACCTGGCTAAAGAAGGTAGTAAATACAAGTGGAAATCACATGTGATCCCAAAGTAAATCCCGCACTTACTTGTATTTGTGCAGTCCTGACAAAATATATGACCACAGCTGGACACTACAAATGGTTTTCCTCCTCTCAGAAAACAGTTATTGCAGTGAAACCAATCCATGTCGTCTCTGAATGACCAACAGGAAAACGCGGGTCCTCATATGTCACGTTACCTCAGAAAAGCTTCGTTATATAACCGTCGTGTAAGGTGAATATCGCGTGTTAACACGTAGTTCTGACAAAATCGTTTAACTTGGTATATTTTTCTGAACGATTCTGTAGTTCACAGGGTGACGATCAAGTCCTGTCAGAACACCGGCTTCGACTCGAGTGAGCATGTGTCATTGAACACAGTTTCCAGTAGAGGCCGCCAAAGCCTTACGATACTATTGCTATATTTTGATTACGTCGTAGATTTACATACGTTTATAAATTATTAATATTGAAACCATTTAAAGAAGCCTATTACTGTACAAATATCTACAAATACGTTCATTTAGACAGAAAAAAAATACGCGGAGTAAAAAAAAAAAAAAAAATGAAATGGCACACTGTACAGTAGTCAATCCATTGATGATTACATCATCTGGGCCAGACAAAAGACACAAAAGAAAAAAATCAATTCTAAGTTTATGCAACCGGCCCAGATTTCACATCATCTTTTCTTAACCAAACTAAATATGTCTTACAAAAGTATTATTTTAATGGCAGTAAAACTATTATTGTACTTCAAAAGCCAATTGAAACACCACAGAAATGGACATTTGTGTGTGTAACATTATGTTTGAGCTCTTTTAAGGCTCCTCCTCCTGTACAGGTAACAGGTGAAAGTGAAACTATTACAGCAGCAGCCATTTTACAGGGAGAAACATCTCTGTCTTTATTAAAGATAAGAATAATACCGTGAGTATCTCAAATTTACATTCAATTGACTATTTAACTTAATTTACATCACGTTTATTGGTTAAGAACTTTCTAAGAAGTGTTGTGTGTTATACTTGTAATGAGGAAGTGTGTCATCTTCTACTGTGATGTGTGATTCCACTTCGTCGCTGTGCTTGTGGACTATCTTCCTTCTCAGTGAAAGCTCTTAGCAATTGTATATATTTTACCTGAAGAAATCAGCGTGTTTATTGATTTGTTTAAATTAAAATTGAAATCTTATTTAAAATGAACACAATTTTGTGACCATTGATTAGATTATTTTTCTCTCTCTTGCTCTGACGGGATGTGTATAAGTAACTATATTATATTTCTCTAGTGTTTTGTATATGTGTGTTTTAAATTTATGTTTACCTGTCGTGGGACTGCGGATGGAAATAAGACTGTTGGCTAAATCTGGTACAATGAATGATATGGAAACATTAATGTTATAATTGTACATGGTCCCTTTCAAATAAACTTAAATAATAATAATAATAATGTTTATAAACTAAATCAGTAATAGGTCACTTGTTGGCATTTTTATTGTGAAAATACAAGATATAATGTATAAGTGAAAGTGGAATAATCAATTATCACCATTTCACCATTTTGTGGCATCACACAGTGTTTTTATTGCAGGAACAATGAGTCTCTCCAGAAAGCCTAAAAGGTGAGATGATTAAAAGATTTGAATAAACAAATATTGTCCTTTTTAACTGTAATAGAAAAATGTGTTACATCCTTTTTTTGGTTTGTCTGATATATAGCTGTCAAGTTAATACTTAAAATAACTTTGTGATCTATAGGATTAATAGCTTCATTCAAAGTAATTCATTACACATTAATATGTGTTTGTGTGGGGAGGGGGTTGCTTTGGTTTGGTGTATTGTGTGTATTATTAAATTCTCTTTAGATAAGCAGCGTACATGTCTCACTATAGCACAGAGGAGGAATGAAATTGAAATCTTACTGTACGAGTGATTTTAGCAGGTTGGACTACAGACAGCTGTTGTTTTCATGCTTCAAACAGGGACCCATAAGATTTTAAGCAAAACTCATGTATACATATATACTGTATTTCATGTACGCAGTTTAGTGGTCCTTACAAATATGTTGAAATATAATAGTTTATTTGGCAGAAATAACTTTTACCTTTATTTCTGAGCCTGCATGAGAAATATTTTTTGTTCATATATCCTATATGTATTCTAATATACTACAGTAATTTATCACATTACTGATACATTGCAGAAACTCATTACATAAATGTTGTTTTAGTTTGACTCGTGGAGGATCTCCTGAATCCAGCTGTGTGTCCATGAGGAGTGATAAATCAATGGGTAAACCACCTAACCTCAGTTCAGGAGACTGTGATGATACAGATGTGAGGTGAGAACAGTCTGATGTCTGTCAAACTACTGAGAAACACACATGTGTTTAGCTTTTTACTGTATTATATGTTTGAATGTAAGTACAAGTTGTTAAATTACAGAAACACAACAGATGGATCAAAGGACTCAGTTTTTCAGGTAGGATACTTTTTTGCTTCCTTTGCTTTTGCAATTTGACCAAATTTGTTTCAGTTGTAGTTCTCATTCCTTTACTGATTCTGTTCATTATCATCAGTTGCCTTCAATAATCAAACAATCATTACTCAATCACTTAAGTAAAGAATTAACACTGATTCAGTGTTACTTTTAACACCCCACTGTGAATCCATCTGAATAAATCTCTCTGTGTTTGAACAATGATTTCAGGAGCTTGAGCACAAACTCATCTCTCTGATGAAGAAAGAGCTGAAGATCTTCAAGAGTCTACTGAGTCCAGATTACCCATCATGCTCTGAGAGAGAAGAGGAGGATGATGAAGATCAGATCAGAGTCAGAGAGATGTTTCTGAAGATCACACTGAACGTCCTGAAGAAGATGAAGCAGACAGACCTCGCTCACAAACTACAGACCAGTAAGAGATTCATGAATTAATTCCTGTCGATTCTTCTTTATTTGACATTTCATGCATTTAACTTATTTTGTTTTCCTTTACACAACAGAATTAGCCCCTGTATACATGAAGAAACACAAATCCAGACTAAAAGATCAATTCCAGAGAATGAATGAAGGAATCTCAGCTCAAGGAAGCTCAACACTTGTGAAGGGAGATCTACACAGAGCTGTACATCACAGAGGGAGGGAGTGAAGACATCAATAATGAACATGAGGTGAGACAGATTGAGACGGCATCCAGAAGATCAGAGACACAAGAAACACAAATCAAATGTAATGACATCTTTAAAGTCTCACCTGAACAAAACAAACCCATCAGAAGTGTGCTGACTAAAGGAGTCGCTGGAATTGGAAAAACAGTCTCTGTGCAGAAGTTCATTCTGGACTGGGCTGAAGGAAAAACAAATCAAGATCTTCACCTCATATTTCCACTTCCCTTCAGAGAACTGAATCTGATCAAACAGACAAATATCAGTCTGATGGATCTTCTTCATCAGTTCTTCACAGATACAAAAGAACTGAGATCAACAGACTTTGATGATTATAAAGTTGTGTTTATCTTTGATGGTCTGGATGAGTGTCGTCTTCCTCTAGATTTCTCAAAGAATCCCAGTTTGTTTGATGTCAGAGATTCAGCGTCAGTGGATGTGCTGCTGACAAACCTCATCAAGGGGAATCTGCTTCCTTCTGCTCTGATCTGGATCACCTCTCGACCAGCAGCAGCCAATCAGATTCCTCCTGAGTGTGTTGATCTGATCACAGATGTACGAGGATTCAATGACCCTCAGAAGGACGAGTATTTCAGGAAGAGAATCAATGATGAGAGTCTGGCCAACAGAATCATCACACACATGAAATCATCCAGAAGTCTGTACATCATGTGTCACATCCCAGTCTTCTGCTGGATTTCAGCCACTGTTCTCCAGAGAATGTTGAGTGAAGCAGAGAGTCCAGCACAGATCCCCAAGACTCTCACTCACATGTTCACACACTTCCTGATGTTTCAGACCAAACTGAAGAGTCAGAAGTATGATGGGAAATGTGAGGTAGATCTTCAGCAGGCTAGAAAGAGTCTTGAGTCACTGGGAAAACTGGCTTTTCAACAGCTGGAGAAAGGGAACCTGATCTTCTATGAGGAGGATCTGAGAGAGTGTGACATTGATGTCAGAGAAGCGTCAGTGTACTCAGGAGTTTGTACTCAGATCTTCAGAGAGGAGTTTGGACTGAACCTGGGGAAGGTGTTCAGCTTTGTGCATCTGAGCGTTCAGGAGTTTCTCGCCGCTTTGTTCAAGTTTCTGTTTTTATTTCAAGATGAAGAAAACAAGTCAAGCGTGAGTGATTTACTGAAGAGTGAAGTGGACAAGGCCTTACAGAGTGAGAACGGACACCTGGATCTT
The DNA here is from genome assembly GCA_006030095.1 of Triplophysa siluroides. NCBI lineage: Eukaryota > Metazoa > Chordata > Actinopteri > Cypriniformes > Nemacheilidae > Triplophysa > Triplophysa siluroides. The sequence continues at coordinate 434,578 of VCII01000435.1, forward strand.
TACCTCAGATTTCTTCTGGGTCTTTCACTGGAGTCCAGTCACAATCTTACGAGATCTGATGACACAGACAGGAAGAAGCTCTGACAGTAAACAGGAAATAGTCGAGTACATTAAGATGAAGATCAGAGAGAATCTCTCTCCAGAGAAATCCATCAATCTGTTTCACTGTCTGAATGAACTCAATGATCATTCTCTAGTGCAGGGAAGTACAAACATATGTGAACAGAGGAGATGAGTCGAGTCTTACTGGAGTCCGTCTCTCTCCTGCTCAGTGGTCGGCTCTGGTGTTTGTGTTACTGAACTCAGAAGAGAAGCTGGATGAGTTTAATCTGAGTAAATATGATCCATCAGATGAATGTCTTCTGAGGCTTCTGCCAGTGATCAAAGCTTCCAGAACAGCTGAGTGAGTCATTTTAAATCCTCTCTATACATGATCTGAGGCATTTTAACTCAAGAAAAGGTTTACTGCAGACGTTATTCATCTTGCAGACAGTTACAGTAACTGAAAAGAGAATATGCTCCACTGCATTCACTTTGTCATCGAAAAAAGTTGGGTTTTTTTAGGTTTGTTGCTGTGGGTTGTTTTTATATAAAAGTGCTTATAAGGTCATTTTTAAAACTATATCTATTGGAAAAGTGAATGTGGAGATGGACTGTGTACAGATCAAAACAATATTTTTAACTCCTGTATTTCATCCTGACATGACATTTGAGACTTTTTTGGCTCTTAAGCACAGAAAACATGACTGTTTGTCACTTTTTGGAGTCATTTCTCAATGACCAACTGTGTACTTAACATTTTGTATCTCTGACATGAAAATGTAAATGTATTCTGCCAGCTCTTACTTTTTGATAACATTTATATTTACCTTTAGTGCTATAACAATATCAGTATGAACTACAGCTGGGAAAATAAGTATTTGACACATCATCATTTTTATCAGTAAGGGGATTTCTAAGTGGGCTATTGACACAAAATTTCCACCAGATGTAGCCATCAAGCCAAATATTGAATTCATACAAAGAAATCAGAACATTTAAGTATACAAGTTCAGTCATAATAAATAAAGTGAAATGACACAGGGAATAAGTATTGAACACATGAAGGTAACAAGGTGCAAAATGGCATAGAAAGCCAGGAGATCACCTGAAATCTGTCAGTATTGAGAGAGAAACCCTGCCCCCTATCAGTACTAATGGATATCAGCTGCTTTAGTCCTAATTGATGGCCTATAAAGCCTTCTCATTACCTAGGAGGCACACAGGAAAGACTTCATGATGGGTAAAAAGCAAAGAACTCGCTGTAGATCGTCGTAATCTTATCGTTGAAAAGCATTTTGATGGGAATGGTTATAGGTGCATTTCCAGAATGCTGAATGTTCCTGTGAGCACTGTGGGGGCCATTATCCGGAAATGGAAAGAGCATCAGTTCACCATAAACCGGCCACGATCAGGTGCTCCACGTAAGATCCTTGTACAAGGAGTTCAAAGAATAATCAGGAGAGTTCTCCAAGAGCCAAGAACCACTCGGGCAGAACTTCAGGAAGACCTTGCATCAGCAGGTACTGTTGTTTCAAAGAAAACTATAAGCAATGCACTGAACCGCCATGGCATCCATGCACGCTCACCACGCAAGACTCCATTGCTGAACAAAAAGCATGTTGAGGCTCGGTTAAAGTTTGCGAAAGAGCATTTGGAGAAGCCTGTGGATTATTGGGAGACTGTAGTATGGTCAGATGAAAGCAAAATTGAACTTTTTGGCAGTGATTCTACACACCATGTTTGGAGAAGAAATGGCACTGCCCACCACCCCAAGTTAAGTTTGGGGGTGGAAGCATCATGGTTTGGGGCTGCTTTTCAGCAAGGGTACTGGCAGACTTCATATTGATGGCAGGATGAATGGAGAAATGTACCGGGACATTCTGGATAAAAATCTGCTGCCATCTACCAGAAAGCTGAAAATGAAAAGAGGGTGGACATTTCAGCAAGACAATGATCCCAAACACAAGGCCAATGACACAATGAATGGCCCAGTCAATCACCTGACCTAAATCCCATGGAAAATCTATGGAGAGAACTGAAGATCAAAGTTCATAAAAGAGGCCCAAGGAACCTTCAAGATTTAAAGACCATTTGTGTGGAAGAATGGGCCAGAATCACTCCTGAGCAATAAAGACGACTGGTCTCTCCATACAAGAGGCATCTAGAAGCTGTAATCACCAACAAAGGCTTTTCTACAAAGTATTAAAGTGTGTTTAATACTTATTCCCTGTGTCATTTCACTTTATTTATTATGACTGAACTTGTATACTTAAATGTTCTGATTTCTTTGTATGAATTCAATATTTGGCTTGATGGCTACATCTGGTGGAAATTGTGTCAATAGCCCACTTAGCAATCCCCTTACTGATAAAATGCTGATGTGTCAAATACTTATTTTCCCCGCTATAGTTTAAATATTTACTCATTTTAAGGGCCAGATTTTCTAACAGTTTACAGTTTTGCAAACACCTCTTTTTGTGTTAAACTACTGTCGGTATTTACTAAAGACATGTAATTTGCCCTGTTTAGTAAATCTGGCCCTAAATCCTACGAGTTTTATTTCACAGGGGTCTTGTTTGATCATTTAAGTTCTACAGATTTTTTTTTTTTTGTACGTCAAGACAGTTCTGGCAGTATTTCTCTGAGTAATCCCAATCCCCTGATTATAAGTGTTATACTGAAATTTATACTATTGCTTATGTATTTTAACTCACTGTTGTGTTGTTATTTCTCTCTCAGTCTGAGTAACTGTAATCTGACAGAGAAAAGTTGTTCATCACTGGCGTCAATTCTCAGATCAAACTCCTCAAGTCTGACAGAACTGAACCTGAGTTACAATAAACTGAAGGATTCAGGAGTGAAGCTGCTCTCTGATGGACTGAAGAATACAAACTGTAAACTGAAGACACTACAGTAAGAAAATCCTTAAACCAATAATGTGTGTTTGTAAAACCAGTAAAGGTCGATATAATCTCACAGTTTTTAATAATCACACGTGACTGTCAAGTATTTTGCTGTTTATGTTTTGCTGTTTCACTCTTGTTCTTGTGTATATTTGGTGTGGTAGTTACACTACTTGTGTTATGTTTTCTCTTGGATTAACTCCTTCTGTTTGTATTAATCTCATTTGTAAATCCCTTTGGACACAAGTTTTAATGAAAACATGGAAATGTAAAATGTAGAAAGTTGCTCTCCATTTGCATGAAGTTAAACATGACACTGTTTTGTTTTGCAAAGGTTTTCTGTCACTCATGCTGGAAGTTAAGCTTTCATTGAAAATAAATGAGATCAAATTGTTTTGATGATAAATGTATTACTAACATTTAACTCACTGTTGTGTTGTTATTTCTCTCTCAGTCTGAGTGGCTGTAATCTGACAGAGAAAAGTTGTTCATCACTGGCGTCAGTTCTCAGATCAAACTCCTCAAGTCTGACAGAACTGAACCTGAGTCACAATAATCTGAAGGATTCAGGAGTGAAGCTGCTCTCTGATGGACTGAAGATACAAACTGTAAACTGAAGACACTACAGTAAGAAAATCCTTAAACCAATAACGTGTGTTTGTGAAACCATTAAAGGTCGATATCATTTTGTTTATAAACTCACTGTTTTTAATAATCACACGTGACTGTCAAGTATTGTGCTGTTTATGTTTTGCTGTTTCACTCTTGTTCTTGTGTATATTTGGTGTGGTAGTTACACTACTTGTGTTGTGTTTTCTCTTGGATTAACTCCTTCAATTTGTATTAATCTCATTTGTAAATCCCTTTGGACACAAGTTTTAATGAAAACATGGAAATGTAAAATGTAGAAAGTTGCTCTCCATTTGCATGAAGTTAAACATGACACTGTTTTGTTGTAGACACACATCATGTTTTGCTCATGCTAGAAGTTAAGCTTTCATTGAAAATAAATGAGATCAAATTGTTTGATGATAAATGTATTACTAGAATTTTAACTCACTGTTGTGTTGTTATTTCTCTCTCAGTCTTTGGAACTGTAATCTGACAGAGGAAAGTTGTTCATCACTGGCGTCAGTTCTCAGATCGAACTCCTCAAGTCTGACAGAACTGAACCTGAGTCACAATAAACTGAAGGACTCAGGAGTGAAGCTGCTCTCTGATGGACTGAAGAATACAAACTGTAAACTGAAGACACTAAAGTAAGAAAATCCTTAAACTAATAATGTCAAAAATCGTGAACAAAAACGCACGAAACATGCCTTCAAACTTCACTCGCTGCTGCCGCTCTTTGGGAATAACCCACTTGAGTTTTGGTTTTCTGCTTTCGGGTTCATGTTCTCTCCACAACATCATTACAGCGGTCAGCCCATAGAGAGCATTAAAACAAACCTGTTTCTTCTTAGCAACGGCCTGCGACAGCACCTCTGGTTCCAGAGTTTCAAGTAGTTGTATCTCGGCCAAATATTGTTAAGTCCTAACAAACTACACATCAATGGAAATCTTTATTCAGCTTTCAGATGATGTTTAAATCTCAACTTCGAATAATTGACCATAAAGACTGGTTTTGTTGTCCAAGGTCACATATGATAATGCATGAAAATGAGTGAGTGTGATATGGAGCTTTATAAGGAACAGTGAGTTAATATATAAAGAAATAAGGACATTTCTCGTCTCTCTTTCATCACAGTAGATGACCTCATGCACCTCTAAAGTAGTTTCCCAACCCACCATAACACCTAGAAAGAAGTTTAAATGACTTATAGCAGGAAGAAAAAAATACACTTCAGTTGCATAACATTGTTAAATAGAAACACTGTCATTCTGCAGTTCTGTAATATTTTATATTACGGAAATATCGCTTCAATTTCCAAACATCTGCAATGGAAACCCGGCTACTTGATGCTACTAACTAACCCGGCTTCTTTCTGTGAGAAATTATTATGAGACACTTTACCAAAAACATACTGTTATAAATCTTCAAACAAATAACATGAATATTATATTAAGTTATTCTTGGTATTATTCTAAAATGGCATTAATATATCTAATTTATTTTTCTTCTCTCTTCAGTCTGTTTAACTGCAGTTTTGGATCTGAAGGTTGTGTTGCTCTGACTTCAGCTCTGAGATCAAACCCCTCACATCTGACACAACTGGATCTGAGATGTAATAATCCAGGAGATTCAGGAGTGAAGCTGCTCTCTGATCTACTGAAGGATCCACACTGTCAACTACAGACACTACTGTGAGTTGTATTTGTGTAAATTTGGATTTGTAGCTCTACTTGTGGATTAAATAATCCTGAAATGTCTAAAGATAATGAATGTGATGAGTGTATTTTAATATCTGATCTCTCTGATGTTTTACAGTATTGAGTCTTGAAGGTAACAATCATCTACACACTGTGATGTGGCTACAAGGCCAATAAGAAGTCTGATCACAGCATCAAAGTTCATATTGTTCTTGGACAGACACTATCTCTCTATCCTGGGAAACAATGTCTGTTCGCTGTACTTTTAACAAAGAAACACAATATATCAGGCCTAGTGCCATGACGGGGGAATTTGTTCAGTCTGACTTTATACACAACCAGAGCATATTGCTTTCTGTCGCCAGGAGCTTTACCCAAAGCACAAAAGCTTGTTTAAATGACTAATAATACGTTTATCTAGAAATCATTTTATGAAGCTCTATAACAAAGCATGTCTCCTACAAAAATGAACCTTGTTTTTATTATTACAAAAGTACACTAACCATGTTTTAACAATTGATTACCATTTTTAAAACAAATACAATTGTCAAACTGGTTGCTGTGGCAAAGACATATTTGTGGTTCTCATGTTCAACTATAGTAATTATTTAGTTTTTTGCTTACTTTTGTAACCAAAGTTAAAATTAGTATTGTGCATGTTACAAGTTAAAAACAGAGTTACGACACTCATAGACGTCCGTTGAGAATGGAATGTGGAAGTAACTCGTGTCAGGAAGCGACTAATAGATCAACACACTGCAGTGAAGCTCATTCATCAGTGTCTATCAAACTCATTCGCTGTACAGTTGGTGAAATAATGACATGTTTACACACTTTAATGAGTTGGAGGACATTATCTTATGTTCATAGATCTTATATTAATATTACTCCCAGACAAAATGCAGCTATACATGAAGTCAAAGATCGAGTGTCACAACTCTGTTGGTCAACGTCTCTGGTCTCTCCCACACTGAGGGATTCCTCATCATCTTTATTCCTGTGCAGAAGCACATGGAGTGTTGCCCCCACCTCTTCACAGAGGATGACAGTAAAACAAAAAGCACCCAAGAGAGCCCTATCTGTTGGTGTAAAGATAAAGCCCCTTACAGCTACAATCCGCGATCATATGGGGATAAAAATAATTAGAAATAATTTATTGAGTAAATACATAGACAAATCAGGGTTTGAAACGATTGTCTTATCTTACCTTGATTCACCACGGTAAGCTTATAATAATGATTTATAATTTGTGCTGTCGGGTCGCCCCATTTGAATTTGGGGGAGTACCTCTTTGCGTAACAACATCACGTCCCCAAATACAAAGGAGAGGAACCGGGTAGTTTATGTCGATGGCGCTGCTCTGCTGCGGTGTCAGAGGCTCTGTCCCAAATGGCGCACTTCATCTGGGCCTGCGGTCTCGTGGACTTAAATTGCACCAAGTCTACGAGTCCGTAGGGTGTCCCATTTTGTCTTTGTGCCCTCGATGCGGTCTTCGGCGTAGCCCGTATTAATGCAGACTCCACTGAAGTTACCTGCCCAGGAATCCTTGCTTACCCCCATTTAAAGAGGGGGCATGTCAGCCTTCCCATAAGGGCAGTAAATCGCTCTCCCGCTGATTCTCATTCACAACTCCTTCCTGGTGGAACATTCTTCCTAACTCTGTCCAGTCAACCACATATATCACAACATTTAAAAAACTACTTAAAACCCATCACTTCTGTGAAAACTTGACAGACAGTATTCTGTATATAGCTTTTGTTGAAACAAGCAACTTTGTATTGGATTGTATTTTGGCTCCTGTATGACATCGCTTATTGCTCCTAAACTCTTGTAAGTCGCTTTGGATACAAGCGTCTGCTAAATGACTAAATGTAAATGTAATGTCAGCCATATACGTGTGGGGAAGATGTAATATGTTCCTCTTTACATGAGTGGAGCTGTTATTGGTCACAATGCTCTTCCTTTGTGACAAGGTAAGGAGGGTTTTCCCATCTTATAAATCTATATGGTTATTTTGACCATCCTTGTTATATAAGGAGATATATTTTTATTAAAGACGTATATGCAGTTATTTTGATGGATGGTTTGTATTTCTGATGTTGTAAATTCCATGTGGTGGAGTATATTTTTCCTTATATTGTATTCTGTTCAAGGTTCATCTGTGTATTTCGTGGTTTTATCACTTGTATTTTGCGACAAACTTTTTATTTTTTCTATGAAGAAGTTTATTTTCAGTTAGTTTGCAACCATGTGATTGGCTGCAGCTAGTTATTTTGCTGCCTATTATAATTTTATGTGATAAACACAACGCTCTTTATGACAAGTTGCTTATGTGTACAAGACAAATAAAGCAATACGGCTGTGACATGCGGATTACATCTGTTGAAACACTTGGGAAGGAATACTTAACCTTAAGATTCTGTCATTTAATCGTTCCAAATCTGTATAAAGAAAGCTTAGAACCAGACAGATTTTGCCCTCAATTAGCTCCTATAAGAGGAAAAATATAGTAAAAAGTGCCCCAAAACTGACTGCTGCCCTACATTCTTCAAAATGTCTTGTGGTAATCAGAACAAAGACATTTATACAGATTTGGCACAACTCGAAGGTGAGTAAATGACGACTATTTATTTTGGGTGAACTGTAGCTTTAATAAAGTAACCTCACGCTCAAGAGCTAAAGTGCAAGGTACTGCCTAAAGGAAAAACTGATATTTTGAGTCGGTTTCTTACATGAAAGGATTGAATTAACAGGCAAGACATCACTATTATAATTTATTTTGTAAATTCTTTTCCATTTTGTCAGAAAACAGCAGCACGTGTTCAGACATTACTTGTGGGACGCAAGGTAGGCAGTATTTTCCATGTTAGAGTTTTGTCTACATCAGGCACAAAGCGATAAGTAGAATGTACAATGCATTCCATATTAGTGGTTTTAAATGTTTCCCAAAGATTTTCATATGTTCAAAAAATATTAGAATTACATTTGTTCATTTAGAAGTGTCTTTGTGCAACAAAGAAAAGAATCAACTCTTAATAGACAATCACTTAGTTTTCAAAACTAGGGACCATGTCTTTATTATAAATGTTATTCATCCCACAACACACTTTTGACAGGCACAGGTCATACTCCACCCTTGGGATTTACATCTCCAGTGGCTTGGAGAACCAACCTTTAGAAATAAACCAAAATTATTATGTGCCAAATGCAAAGCGACAATGGTAAAAAATAACACAAACCTTGTTAAACTGAGAACAGGAGACACTCAGTTGTCAATAATAACCAACGGTCCAAGCACAGAGTTTAACGCCAAGGATTCTGCAATTATTGTCAGTCAGGTTACAGCATAAAGCGGTTTACAAAATATGTCCAGGTGAAGTTAGGATGTAACTGGTATTTTAAACAAAATGGAAAACTCACCACTTAATCCCTTTTCCTTCCTGCCTCGACAGTTAGTGTCACAGCAGCTGCATAGAGCGCTTTGAGAGGGATCATCAAGTAACGTCCATCTTCAAAGAAGGACACCGGGTTATGAAAGGTTAAAAGGGACAATGAAATGATTTAGTTAGCAACCATACCTTGAGTTGGCCTTATCGTATTGACAAGCTTTTTTGCCACCATCCATGTCTCTAGGGTCCCATGCCACAAGCTTGCAGTGAATGTAGACCTTTAGAATGACACCGAAGACCATAAGAACAAAATTGATAATGGTAAGAAAAAAAAAGACAAAAAACTCACATCTTCTCCAATGGCAAACTTAAACGCTTGAAGACTTAATCTGATCTCAGACAATTGACTCCTCGGCAGAAATCTCGAGTTGGTGTTTTTACTGTCCACCAGACACCTTAAGTGAGAAGTCAAAGAGGTACAGTTAAAACCCATAATGGTGTGCATTCACAAGTATTCATGGCACATACTTAGACTCCGTTCCACATACCCTTTATTGGTGATGAGCGGGTAAATACGAGAATCTGGACCCAGTTCGGGTGTTGTGGAGGCCACACATTCCTCCAGGAGCAGCAGCAAAGGCTGATGGGTGTGCTGCTCGACCGAGGCAGCGATCGGGATTGTTGAGCCGAGCGAGAACGTTGTGGAAGTGGCCAAACTGCCAAAGTCATCTACAATTTGACAAGAGGTATTACAATGCCGTTCAGAGAACGTAAAGGTTTTGTTCCAGGTATATTCCTACCCCTCATGAGCGCCATGTGGAAGTTAAGATCCCCCTGCCCGTGTGTATGAAAAACCAGAGGATTATACAAAGGAGGTGCCCAGTCTTTTGGCCTGAGGAAAAACGGTTTTATTAAATAATCATAAATGCGTGTTGACAATATAAATTAAAGACAGAAATAGCACCTTTCATAAGCACAGGCAACCGGGAAATAAACAGGTGCTGCTTTCGAGGGTGCAGTAGACGTGATCTCAGTCGCAAATACGATCTGATTTCTTGTCACCTATGGATGAAAAGACATCCACTAGACAGCATGTCCCAAATTCACAAACGATTGCATTCCTGACATCAACACTCATGCAGGTTTAGTTAGCACGGTTAACTTCCTTCGTACAACCCATTGTTTCAAGCAACTTAAAGTAACAGTACGAAATTGCTATTCGCCATTAAATCAGTGAAAAAACATGATTCTTTTGAAACTAAAAGCTGTGCCAACAAACTTCCCTTAACTCACCAGCCTCCTTATAGTACAGGCCCCAAATTCAGCATTAAACACTGCCTCTGCCCCCTCAGGTTTGACCGAAACTTGTGACGGAGGACAATCCCCCAACAGAAGAGAATATGGATCCACTCGCAGGTTCGTTTCGGTCCATCGTACAAACACAGAGTTTTTACCACAATCCACAGTGGTTGCTAAAGAAAGACGAATCAGAGATTGTCAATGTGTGACACGTTCACAACGCTCCTTTTAAAATGTTCTGTTCGGATACAGGCCTTATAACAAACGATAGACATTTACCTGCTTGTGCCCGTAAGAAAGCAACCAGATAACACCACACAAACACGACAAGAGAAGGCATTGTGGCAATATGCTGAGAGTTCATTGAAGGACTTATTTAAGCACTAACCTCATTTAAACATTCACACGTGAAACAGTTTCTTAATGAGCTTAATGACCATCAGCTGCTCTCAAACTCTGAATCTGATCACGTGAGCTTCACCACTGTTATAGCATTTATGTGATGGGGTGTGTTCAATTACACGCTGATGTTGTGGGTTAGTTGTATTGATTTTTGCTTTTCTGTACATTTTTCTGAAATTATCTATTTGAAGGGGTTCAATGAACTAAGCCATTCATATTTTTGCATTTAAAAATGTAAGCAGTAAGCATTTGGAGGTGATATTTGCTAGGAAAGTTTCATTATTTTGTGTGCTATTGCAGTGGATTCAAGAAACAGACTGTTGACATGCTATAACACAACAGAAGTTCATCATTTCAGCTTTGTGAACTCAGAGGGGAAACATACTTTGTCAAAAGAGTTGGGTAAAACTTATTTATTTTCGTAAATCATTTTTGTCATTCCTCCTGTTTGTCTGTGGGTTTTAACCAATTAAAGTGATCACAAAGAGCTTATCTTTATCTCAGTTCTCTGACCTTCAACGAGAAACCTCTTACAAACCAAAGGCCAAAATTCACACACAAAACCAAAGCAGACAAACCCAACCATGAACCACGAAGAACAATGGCCAAATTTAACCCAATTATTGGCTGAAACCCAGCACAGGTTAATTTAAACCCAGCTCTTGGGTTTGTCCGTAGTTTATCCAACCATGGGTAGAAATACCGTGTGTACATCAGCAGGAAATATTAAGCCAATGTATCCGCCTTATTTTTGGCGTAAATGTTGGCACTGGATTAAAGCTCAAGCAAGGTAGAGAATGAAAAACATGAAATATTCTCTTTATTTAATAGACATTAAAACAGACAGTTATTGGTCAGTATGTTTTGAGTTGTTTTTGGAAGGTTTTGATGGATGCTGCAGCACAGGAGAGAGAAACCAGCCGTTTCCTTTTTTCCGATACTAGTCATGAGGATCCAGGAATGGTTGTTCCACTTTAACTGGTATTCACATCTGCTTTTAAAAACACGGATTTGTGGTCTGCCATGTAGAAATTTGGACTGACTTTTCCCACTGTGCATTTAACGTTACTATTACGTCAATAGCCAGATTTCTATTACCCTTCAAAATGCGAAAATTAATATAGCATTGAAAACACTACCAATGGAAACACGTCAATTTCGCAAAAACGTTCTCATGCTTGCATGGAATTGAAACACTTTGTCGTAAAAAAGTCACATGACGATTCCATGTTTTGGCAGAACATTTGGAAAGATAGGATATTAAGAATTCACATCAAGTAATATCTTATACGATGGCCCAAATGCAGGAAAAGAAGCGAGTAGCCTACTTACATTTAGTCATTTAGCAGACGCTTTTATCCAAAGCGACTTACAGAGAGTTTAGGAGCAATAAGCGATGTCATACAGGAGCCATAATACATTAGGTGCCAATACAAAGTTACTGGTTTCAACAAAAGCTAGACCACTACCTGTTGAGAGAAAGGTTTAGTGTTTTTTTTTTTTTTCATTGTCAAGTATTCACAGAAGAGATGGGTTTTAAGTAGTTTTTTTAAATGTTGTGAGAGATGTGATTGAACGGACAGAGTTAGGAAGAATGTTCCACCAGGAAGGAGTTGTGAATAAGAATGAGCGGGAGAGCGATTTACTGCCCTTATGGGAAGGCAATACAAGACGCCGCTGGTTTGCTGAACGCAGGGATCTTGATGGGGTGTAGGAGTGCAGGAGGGTGTGAAAGTAAGCCGGTGCAGATCCAGTGATAGTCCTGTAGGTAAACATTAGTGACTTCAATCTGATACGGGCTTCAACCGGTAGCCAGTGGAGAGAGATTAAAAGGGGAGTCACATGAGCCCTTTTGGGCTGTACTTCGTGAGATCTATTAGGAACAGTGAGGTAATAGGAAAATATATAAGGATATAGATTTCTCTTCACAGCAAGTGGCACTGTGCACTAAAGTAGTTTTGCAACTTGGCATTCTGGCTGTACTTTGTACATTTTATGGCAACGTGAGAATCAAAATACACCTTAATCGTATAACATTTAATAGAAACGCAATCATTCCGCGATATTGTTTCAATCGACATCTAGAAAACCTTGCTTAAATGTTGCGCAAATCTGTGATGGAAACCTGGCTTGTGCTTTTATGGTTGCGCATCGAAGACCCGTCAACTCCGAGAGAAAATACAAAGTAATTGAATAAATCCTCATATGATATAACGGCAACTTCATCCTCCTAAATACATTGCGGATGTAAAAATATTAATCAGAGCCATTTTAAAAGCGTTTTGAGTGCTCCCATGGCGACAAACTTTTCCACCGGCCAGCTAATATGGCAGTCTTAACACAAAAAGGAACTACATCACATCGTTTACTTCCACGTTCAAAAATTAGGTGGATAGACAACATTGATAGTATGACGTAACCATGTTTGTCAAAAAGGTCAGAATAACGACGGTTCAATTACAGACTTGACATTTCACAGTTTTTTAATGGACAACATGTATAACAGATGCAGTGACATGACTGATGACTTCTTGGGCTCTCACTTCTAAGAGAAAAGAGAATAATCATATGAAGAGTTTGGTTCCAAAATGAGAACTTGTTTTTTTAATCTTTAAAGATCATGTTTTATTTATTCTGCATTCTAATAAATATCATTAAAACTGTAGTTCGTTGGTTTTGATTAAGGCCATAATAGCAAAAAAAAAATTTTGCTAACAAACACCTAAACAAGCTTTTTGAAAACTGTTAACGGAGTTCTCATTTTGGAACCAAACTCTTCATATTATTGAACTGTACACAATTCATATACCATACATGGAGATTAATCACCACATACCAAATAATATTCCATCAGGTCCAAGGAAAAACAAACCATTTTAATATGCATAAGGATGTTTCTGCAACTACAGCCACTTTTGAATCATTAAAAAAAGCTCAACAAAATCGCATGGAGTCATCAAGATCGTAATCTAAAAACATGTTTCTTTTATAATCGTAATTGAATATACAGTTAACCTTGAAAATATGCTGCAGTAGAGAGATGTTGCGGAAATTACATATTTGCTAATATTGCAGCTAGCAAAGTCTACTATATTAGTTTTGTACAATCTCAATATACATGAATTAAACCATTATACCACGGGGCGGTTGAATGCTTCAATCTGATTGGTTGACAAATGTTCTATGGGTACCAGAGTTGTGGGACATGAACAAAAATGTTTAGACCTATAAATGCCTTATATAATTTTATATCACATTAACCATGAATTATATATTTTGTCAAGGTGTGTAATGAAACTTAAAGTCCCAGCAGTTGAACTTGATTTGTCAAAATTGTCATACGATGCTCTATACAAGTGCCCGTAGTGACAGAAACAAACATTTCAGTACAGTTAATTAATCTTATACACAATGTACAAACCTTCCTGATGAATTTCTGTTACGTTGGGCTAAGATCAGTTAATCTTCAGTAATTGTCAGGGGTCCCAACACAGATTTGAGAACCAGCCCTCGGGGTGCTGCGATCGAGACACATTGCATGTGAACTTGAATTATAAAAAGCTTTCAATGAAGACGAGTAGATGACGTAACAAACACAAGGTTCTTTGATTTACCAGATTCAGCATCTCTCTTTGATCGGCCCTTACAAGTAGAATCACAGCACTGACAAAGACGGTTCTTCTTGGGGTCATCCAAAAGCTCCCACCTGTTAAGAAAACACCACTGTTTGATGTTCTCCCATAAATTAATATACTATAATTAAAGTAATGAAGTATGCAACTTTATTTCAATCATTTGTTCCCACTTACTCTTCTGTGGATTTATTGTAATTACAGGCTTTTCGTGATTCATTTAGATTGTCAGGGTCCCACGCGAGTAACTTACAGTGGATGTACACCTGCAGAAAAGGTAGAAAATTAGCACTGTGAATTCAGATGTGTCCACACTCTTTTGAAAAGTCCTCCTTCACCTCTTTTCCTACAGCGAATCTGAAAGCTTGGAGATGAAGCAAGATCGAGGAGGAGTGATACCTTGGTAGAAACCTGGAGAAGGTCTTCTTTCCCTCCACAAGACACCTATTATGGATGTACATGAAGTCAACTATGATATATGGATTCTGAAACTCAGGAAAAGGAGGTCCATCAAATAAACAACTATGGAAATCTACAAACCCTTCATTGGTGATGAGTGGGTACGTAAGGGTGTCTGGGTACATTTCGAGAGTTGTGGAGGCGACACATTCCTCTAGCAGCAGCACCAGGGGCTGATGGGCTTGCTGGGCCACCTCGGCCCATATAGGAATGAACGAACCCAGAGGAAAGATGTTGGATCCTGCAGGGCCACTGAAGTTATCTGGTGAGGGATTACAAAAGGTGAAGGTTACCTTATACGCATGAGAATAAAATGCCCACACCGTGCCTACTCACAGTTAAGAATTGCCATGTGAAAAGCCAGTTCTCCATGACCTTGAGCAGGACTCTGGAAGAAAGGCGTCCAACCCATCGGCCTGAAGACAGAATGTAATTTTCCATCAGCGGTTGGGAGTCTTTGGGAATGTATGAAGTACTGTGATGTCATCTCACCTGTCATACACACATCTCACTGGATATGTGAAAGGAGGGTCGGTCTTTGACAACGGACTATGAGTCAGTGTATTCACATAGATCACATATTTCCACGTCCCCTGATTTAGGAGGGAAAATAAAATGTTTCCATTACAACACTGAAGATTTTGCGAATACGAACTCCCCAAATCAAACGTACCATCCTTTTGAATTGACAATCACCAAGTTTATAGATAAATTCTGCCTCTGCATAACCTTTTGAGGTATTTGTGAAGCTTGAAGGAAAACAGTTGCCGAGGAGAAGATGAGCTGGATTACCAGACATGGATTTGTTCACTTTCCATTTAATGTGAACTGAACTTTCCTTACACACAATTTGGATATCTAAATGAGGAAAATTTTAAATCAAGTTAATATTGACATTTTATCTTTAATTGGAATGTAAAAACACTTTATTTTGTCTTTCATTACCATCTTCAGACACTCCAAATGCTGCTACAACTGTAAAAATAAAAACCCATAGCAGCAGGTTTTTCATGATGCTGGTAACTTGGCGTAAACGAAGTGAGGAGCAAACCAAATGCTTTCAGTCAGCAGCTGAGTCCTTTTATTTCCTCTAATCACTGATTTTCAACAACTGACACCTGGTAGAGGTATGGAGGACCAGGAGTGCCGATTAGAAATATAATGACGAATCAATTGATCAATTTAATAATTCGTTTTTAAAGGCAGTAGGTCTTTCTTGCTTGCTGTCCAATGAAATTTCGCCCCTACGTTTATTCATATGATACGTTGGACAGGGGGTTACCCTTAAACTGAGCCGAAAGCTGATTGGCTGCCCCATGTGTGTACTGTCCAATGTCATTTTTTAACGTGATTGACAAATGGGTAAAGAAAAGCGTTTGACAAAACGACAAAGAAAAGCATTTGGCAAATAGTGTAAGAAAAGCATGTGGCAAATGTTTTTTAAAATGATATATTAACTTTTTATTAGTTATTTATACATTTAAAAAATATTTTTTTAATTTAACGTTTTGTTCAATTTAACTACATTTTAAAACAAATTAAACCATTTTTAAAAAGTCTTAATTCTCAATTTAAAAAGTGTTTTTATTTACATTGGGTTTTAATTAAATCGAGTCATTTTACTTCCAATCAGCCCTCCCCGTCCTTCGTATATGTGATGCTGAAAGGAGGATTCATTGGAACCATACATAATTCATTGCATTTTTTGTTTGTGTAGACACTCACAGGCAAAGAAATAGACAGAGCCAACAGACAAGTGAGGATGTAAAAATATTATCGATATCATGATCTCAATAACAAAATTGTCTCGGGGTCTTATGACTGTATGAAACAATAGGTCTTCCAGACGAACAAAGTTACAAAAAAGAATAGTTGCTTACTTTGTCAAGGTTCATCTGGTGCAATTTAATTTAAAGTGATTTTTAGGTCATTTGACCCATCTCATAGAATAACTCTTAGCAACAGTTATGGTTAGAGGATAAAGAAAAGAGGATGCTTATGACACGTTTCCAAGTCATCATTTGTCATAAATGGACTTTATACTGTGGTATTATCCAGTGAGATTTTTATATTGTTGTGTCCCTACAGACAAGGTATGAACATTCCTATATGTTTGGGATGTTTTCATGTCTATTAAAATTAACCCCAAACTCCACAAGGACATCTTTTATTACTGCTGCTTAAAATCCTTTTTTACTTGATAAGGTGAAGAGATTTAAAGGGAGGGTGGAGGAAAAAGAGGGGATCCCACCAGAATAGCAAAGACTTATCCCCATGAAAACCAAATACAAGCTTTACTTTTAAAAATCACACGTAAGGCCAATGATAAATCATGTTTCTTTATTAATTAAAAATTATATTAAATAGTTCTCACTCCTAATGACTCCAGCACCTAAGAGAAAGAATAATCATATTATTTCACTGTACACAAGTCATATACATCATACAAGAATGCAGAGATCCATCACCACATACCAAATAATAGTCCATCAGGTCTAAGGTAAAACAAACCTTTGTTATACACATAAGGGCGTTTCTGCAACTACGGCCACTTTTGAGTGTAAAGAATAGAATCACTAAGCTGTATGGCAAGCACACACAAATACTGAGACAGATGATATTTATCTTATATTTTTGGGATCTTGTGCGTGAGGTGGCCTACTCTGTTAGCCATGTCCTTATGTGCCAATTTCTGTTTCCATAGAAGCCCTACTTTTTTGTCTTTGAAAAAAGGCTCTTATGACATTTTATCAATGTTGCAGTAAGGACTCAAGTGTGGGACAGGCACATTTACTTGGATTTTTTTAAATGATCACTTTATTAAAAAAATTTAATAAAGTAAGATGCTGTTAATGAATATGTATATAGAACAATTCAATTATTTTACGCATCCTAACATTGTGACCAGAGTTGTGGGACAATTATTTTAGACCTATAAATGTTAGAATTTTATATTAAAATCACATTAATCAAGAATTTTATATTTTGTCAAGGTGTGTAATAACAGACTATTTTTATGAAGCGTCTTATGAAAAATTGACATAAAATTAAACTGCCCGTAGTGACAGAAACAAACATTTCAGTAGAGTCAATTAATCTTATACACAATGTACAAACCTTCCTGATGAATTTCTGTTACGTTGGGCTAAGATCAGTTAATCTTCAGTAATTGTCAGGGGTCCCAACACCGATTTGAGAACCAGCCCTCGGGGTGCTGCGATCGAGACACATTGCATGTGAACTTGAATTATAAAAAGCTTTCAATGAAGACGAGTAGATGACCATAACAAACACAAGGTTCTTTGATTTACCAGATTCAGCATCTCTCTTTGATCGGCCCTTACAAGTAGAATCACAGCACTGACAAAGACGGTTCTTCTTGGGGTCATCCAGAAGCTCCCACCTGTCAAGAAAACACCACTGTTTGATGTTCTTACACAAATTAATATACTATAATTAAAGCAATGACGGACTTTGAGAACAAATGATTGAAATTAAGTTGCATACACTTACTCTTCTGTGGATTTATTGTAATTACAGGCTTTTCGTGATTCATTTAGATTGTCAGGGTCCCACGCGAGCAACTTACAGTGGATGTACACCTGCAGAAAAGGTAGAAAATTAGCACTGTGAATTCAGATGTGTCCACACTCTTTTGAAAAGTCCTCCTTCACCTCTTTTCCTACAGCGAATCTGAAAGCTTGGAGATGAAGCAAGATCGAGGAGGAGTGATGCCTTGGTAGAAACCTGGAGAAGGTCTTCTTTCCCTCCACAAGACACCTATTATGGATGTACATGAAGTCAACTATGATATATGGATTCTGAAACTCAGGAAAAGGAGGTCCATCAAATAAACAACTATGGAAATCTACAAACCCTTCATTGGTGATGAGTGGGTACGTAAGGGTGTCTGGGTACATTTCGAGAGTTGTGGAGGCGACACATTCCTCTACCAGCAGCACCAGGGGCTGATGGGCTTGCTGGTCCACCTCGGCCCATATAGGAATGAACGAACCCAGAGGAAAGACGTTGGATTCTGCAGGGCCACTGAAGTTATCTGGTGAGGGATTACAAAAGGTGAAGGTTACCTTATACGCATGAGAATAAAACACTCACACCGTGCCTACTCACAGTTAAGAATTGCCATGTGAAAAGCCAGTTCTCCATGACCTTGAATAACACCGGTAGCGCGACTCAAGTAGTTAGGCGTCCAACCCGTTGGCCTGAAGACAGAATGTAGTTTTCCATCAGCGGTTGGGAGTCTTTGAGAATGTATGAAGTACTGTGATGTCATCTCACCTGTCATACACACATCTCACTGGATATGTGAAAGAAGGAGCGTAGGGCTTTGGCAACGGCCTGTGAGTCAGTGTATTCGCATAGATCACATATTTCCACGACCCCTGATTTATGAGGGAAAATAAAAAGGTTTCAATAACAACACTGAAGATGTTGCCAATACGAACTCCCCAAATCAAACGTACCATCCTTTTGAATTGACAATCACCAAGTTTATAGATAAATTCTGCCTCTGCATAACCTTTTGAGGTATTTGTGAAGCTTGAAGGAAAACAGTTGCCGAGGAGAAGACGAGCTGGATTACCAGACATTGATTTGTTCACTTTCCAGTTAATGTGAACTGAACTTTCCTTACACACAATTTGGATATCTAAATGAGGAAAATATTAGTTAAGCTTATATTGACGTTTTTCTTTTATTGTAAAATAACAAAAACTTCATTCATTACCATCTTCAGACACGCCAAATGATGTTGCAACTGCAAAAACTAACACGCATCGCAGCAGGTTCTTCATGATGCAGGTAACTTGGCCCAAACGCAGTGAAGGGCAACACAAATGCTTAGAGTCTCCAGCTGAGTCCTTTTATTTCCTCTAATCACTGATTTTAAACAACTGACACCTGGTATAGGAGGCTGAAAAACATGATAGGTAATTGCTTTCTATTAAATGATTACATATATTTTGAACGTATGCGCGCGCACATTTGCATTTTAATCATTTCTGGACGCATTTGCAATTGGGACTTTTATTTTTTAAATTTCATTTCTATGCGACGCTGAGAGGCGGAACCTTTGTTATCAGCACACAGGAGCAGTCGGAACCTCTCTGGTGAACCGGAAGTTCGGTCGCATTAGCTCTTTGATAGCGCGTTGAGTTAGTATTATCGCCAATTGTACTATATTAAGTATTGTTCAGACACATCATTTGACTGCTAATTTTTTATTTCACTTGTATGAGTTAAAACACAGCCCTCAATATGTTGATTAAAGTTAAGGTAAGTGATTTTGTTCAGTCCTCAGACAGCGGTGACTTGTATTTTCCTGTTATGGACTTTTATAACTAACGCAAATTGATGCGTGTTGTTGTGAATCCTTCGTATGTATATATATATATATATATATTTGTAAATACACTAAATCCTTATATTTTCACATTTAAAACACCGTCAATAGTCCAGGATAAACCGCTTGTGTTCAACTATAGTGCATTAGTAGTTGACTAATGAGTGATTATTATGCGCAATGTCAGTTATTTGTTTGTTGTGTAGACCCTCACAGGAAAAGAAATCGAAATCGACATCGAGCCTACAGACAAGGTTTGGACATATTTCTATATCATTGGGATGTTTACACGCCTATTAAACTAAACCCCACAAAGTGCAACATGGCCTACTTTTATTATTACTGCATTACTTAAGATGCATTTTTTACTTGATAAGGTGGAGAGAATCAAAGAGAGGGTGGAGGAAAAAGAGGGGATCCCACCACAGCAGCAAAGACTTATCTACAGTGGAAAACAAATGTAAGCTTTACTATTGAAGTCAGATGTAAAGAAATGCGTATACCACGGTCTGTTCGAATATTCGATTCTGATTGGCTGGAAGGTGTGCATTAAAACCATTTAATGCACGGGTAGTTCCAGTCAGTTTGATCAGCATTTGAAATTCACAGACCAATATCACTGCTATTTTCAATTTTAATTGAACTGTAAACATCAATAACAGCTTTAACTTGGCAAATGACCATAGTATAAGCGGGATAATCCACGGCTAGCCTCACGCTTCGGGTGGTTCTCGGCCTCCACGTCGTGCATTAATATCCTTTAACGCACGGCTACCTGTGGATTATACATTTACTTCTATACTGGTCTCACCTGTGCTTTATGTAACTGCCTGTCTTTCAGGAATGATGAGAAAACCGCTGCCGACTACAAGATTCAGGGAGGATCTGTTCTGCATTTAGTTCTGGCTCTGAGAGGAGGGGAAGACCTGCGCTGTCCCCGCAGCCATAATCTGTGTTGCTGCGCTTAGACTTGTACATTGTAATAATTCTGCTTTTTATGTCTAAGAACAAACAGCAGCCTTGCCAAAAGTGGACATTTGGCTCTTAAGTCACGGTCTAAATTGTTGTAACTGCTGCTTGGCATTCATGTTTGAGTAAGTGTAATGCAACAGTGTTTACAACCTAAATGTGAATTTAGGTGAAATGTTTGAAGTTTGTTTCCCCGTTTTTCACGACACACATCTGCTGTTCAACCCAACAAGTCTTGCGCTGAGAAAGAGGTCTTTACTTTTGCTTCAGAATAGATGCTGTGGTGCCTGTTTTAAATGTCAACGGAAGGCGGTGTACCCGACACCCTCAACATACGTCACTCAAATGCACAGAGTTTCCTAAAGGAAAAGTTTTAATTTGAACAAAATAATAGCGAGCTTGAATGCAATGAATAATACTACGTATGTTTTATTGTATTGGGTTTGCATGAGGAATCAATAAACAATGGTTAATTATGGGTTCACACAAACACAATGACTTTGAGAAGAACGGTTAGAATGTTATAAATATGTGTGACGGTAATGCTCCTATGAAACTTATACTGTGTCTACATTCTGTGCCAGTAAAACCGTACAACAGATCTGCAGGAATATCCTGAGAGAGGAAGGCTCAAGAATGATAAGAGGTGATTATAACTGTAAGGCAACTGGAGCTTAAATGACTTCAAATCTTATGTTACACATTTCCAGGAGTGGACTAACCAGTTAAGAGGGTTCACATGAAGGATATCTGCCTGCACAGGCATCGAGCTGGTTATATTAGACCTGTTCATCTGAAACTCAAGTGTTGGTAGATCATTTAGGATTTGACATAAAAGAGCTTATTTGAGGATAGCGTACATTAGTAAGAGCGTTTACTCTTGTGTTACACCGACCACACAGTTCAAGCCAAGATAACACTTCATAAACATCTGTTGTAGAAAATCTGTGCTGGGACGATATTCAGTTCACATCTCCCAGCAGCTTTTTGGAAATGATGTTGACTGTCACACCTCCGAAATACAGAATATAGAGGTTGACAGACAGCTGTCAGATTGTGTAGATTTCCTCTCAATGGGAGAGAAGTCACGCATGCCTTCGTTGAGCTGGATCTATGCAGGTTTTTCACAAGGGGCTGAATGATGGCTGACAGTTCAAGACGTCGCTTGGAAAGGAGTCGATCTGTACCGTGTCCTGACACAATGTGCCCTGATGAGAAAAAGACACTCGGACTCGCATCTTTAGGCTCACCTGTGGAAATTAAAATAAAGGTCAAGCATGTGTGTACATGGTGCCGGGAATTCTTTCCTCATTTACACACCCTCGCGTCATTTCAAACCTGCAAGACTTTTTTCTACGGAACACAAAAGAAGGTATTTTGAAGCATCTGGATATCCAAACAACATCGGCCCTCATTGACGTCCGTTGTTTGGACATTTCTCAAAATATCTCCGTTTGTGTTCCACCGAAGAAGGAGTTATCTACAGGTTCAACATGCGGATCGATAAATGACAGGGTTTTTATTTTTGGGTAAACTATCTCTTTAAAGACACTTGCCTTGTTAGGATTGTTGAGTAAAACAGTCTGTGTGACTTGACCAAGACCTTGTGCTGGAATCACATTACCACTCGGAGCTTTCATCTGAAGCTGAACACTCTGAAGAGCAAAAAATGATTAAAATAAAACAGGAAGCTGTTTTGTAGATGAATTAAAGGGGTCATATGACACGGCTCAAACAAATATTATCGTTTGTTTTACATGTAATGCAATGTGTATACATGATTTAAGGTTCAAAAACTCCAATTTCCTCTTTGCCCCGCCTCTCTGAAACGCGCAGATTTTTACATAGCGGAAAAAGCAAGGTGTGCTATGATTGGCCAGTTAACCAGTGCGTGGTGATTGGTGGAATACGGCAAGCGTGTGACGGAAATGCAACGCCTCTTACCATATTTGGAACATCAGGTTCCTCTTCAATTGTACTGACAGGTACGACCACCTTCCTTGCGTATACATTTGGGAGGTCTAGTAAATGCTGACGTAGATTGGGGGTGTGGTTACACGAGGCGTTTCAGGGGAGCAGAGAAAAAGATCTATGCGACAATTTAACGTGTCCATGCAAGAAAACACACATTCGCGCCATATGACCCCTTAAAGGTTTTTACGTAACCATGTATAGACCTTAGGAACTGCAGCCTGCAGAGTAAAGTTGGTGATGTCATTCAGAGAGGAGTTAGAGCCAATAAGAGTGACCGTGACGTCTGTTTCTGTCTGTCTGTCACATTGTAGCTTCAGAGTCAATCCGTTCTTCTCGTACACAATCAAATTGGGAACCACTATACATATAAACACACACGGACACAAAGTTATAATTCAAATAAAAGTTGAAAACACAGCTTAGTGGTCAGCCTTCTCACCTGGCGTAGGCTCCAGTCCTCCCAGAAGGTCCAGAAGATCTCCGGCACTAGAGGTAGTTGTTGGTGGAGTGCTAGCAGGGGCCGGGCTGGGCGTGTCAGGTCCGCCCAAAAGATCCAACAGATCACACACCTTTGAAAAATAGCAAGTAGAATAGAAACCTGGAAAACAATTCTTGAAGGTCTAGTGTCTGAATGCCAATTACCTGACTCACTGATTCCGAGGGAAATCCTGTCTCGGCTGGTTTGGGTTTGGATGTGTCCGACTCTTTAATAAGTTCTCCTGATATGTCTCCGTTGGTGTGACCTGGTGAGTTTTTATCCATGACTGGCATTCTCTCCAACACCGCAGCTCTGCGAGGAAACCAATAAACTTGACAACATCTGTCAACCATGAAATCAAAACGACATTAAGGATTAAGAATGATGTGGCGCACCTCATGTGGTCATATTTCTTAAAGAGCGCATTGTACTCCACTGCCCTTTGTTGGAGTTCCAGGTCGATACAGCTGCCAGATACTCACGATACTTCTGATTCGACTGATGCAGAGGAAAATAAATAAAACAAAAAAGCATAAAATAAATGCACACGCAAGTCTACACAAGATACTTAGTATCCGTGTGAGGGATTAAATAAAGACAGGGAGGTTTTCTCACTCGACATTGTCTGTGATGCGAGTGCTCAGCTTCATTGTAGCAGTGAGAGCAAAGCCTCTGGTTGCCGGCGACGACATGTGAGACTGTAGAACCGTTTCCAAGGCATCCAAGACGTCATCCTCCGTAACCTAGCGACAGAAAAGAAGACAAACATTTTTCTACGGTACGGGGAGGGTATCAGATATTAACAATACTTCACAAGTATACAGCTATGGCTGAACTGCCATCGTGTCGGTTTACCTCCACAGGTTCAATCTCCTCACACTCGCCCTTGAGCAGCAGGTCTCCATATTCTCCAATGCACCAACACGCTACCTGGACCAAAGATTGCTACACACACACAAACTGTGTATTACACACAAGCACTCACAAACCAGCCGATAAAACAGAGAGAGTCAATGAGGACAGTTGGTGGCCAGTCTGGAGTGAAACACTGCAGACAAGCCCTTATAGTGTGGAATAGATTATATTTTAAGACATATAAACAGAGAAATGTATTCATACTTGTGAAATATCTTTTAACAGTGCTCTGTAGAGCTTGTGGACGGTGTAACAGTGGAGCTCTGAAGTAGCTGTGATGAGTTGGATAAGGTTGGGCACAGTCTCATCTCTTACGTCGCCCCCTGCCTGAGAGAGTGAGAAAAAAAATGAAATCATCTTTCAGAATTTACTCGCCCTTATGCCATCCCATATGAATATGTCTTCTTTTCTTCAACCAAATTGAAGTTTGGTATAAAAGTCACTTTACAAATGTTTGTTCATTTATTTTATGATGCATGTATGTGCATGGACCCTATATATATGTAAATTGTTTGATGAATGTTAAAAACCTTAAAAAGAAAGTAGGTCATGTACATCTGAGATGGCATGAGGGTGATTATAGTATGAAATCATTGTTCTTCCTTTAACTAGCAACTACATCAAAAACACGGCATCTACATGAATAAATAATGCCGTCTAATCTTTAAACGTGAAATATATGATAAACTGTCAAACTGCTAGTTAATGAGGTATACAGCTGGTTCGGTGGTGCAGCATGGCTATTTACCGTGGTGAGCACATGCATGATGGTGTCAATGTGCCAGCGCTTAGAAGGTGCGTACCTGACCCAAACACAGAGAGAGACAAACTGTCGTTTAGCCCCTGTGACTTTCCAGATACATGTATACACAGACACAGGTTAACACAGAAAACACCAAAGTTGAGGGTGTGAGTAAATTACAAAAGACTTCATTTTTGGGTGAAGTGTTCCTTTAAAGGAGCAGTATGGGATTTTTAGGAGGATCTATTGACACGAAATGCAATGTAATATACAAAACTATTTCTTCAGAGGTGTATAAAGCCTTATGTTTGTACTATCTTAGAATGAGCTGTTTCTGTCTATATACAGAGCAGGCCTACATACCCTCTACCCTGCGGTGTGTAGTCCGGTTTTCTCTGACTTTACAAATGGGGAAAAACATCTACTAACTCACTCCTAACTGCTATCTAGCTGTCAGATCAAATGCCTTTACAGCATTGCTATTTACCGTTAAGCCCGATTTTTACTTCTGCGTTGGACCTACGCTGTGGGCGTGTATCGGTTTTCATGTATAATCTACGTCGTTGTTCACGTCGACAGGCAGTGACCACTAGGCGTCAGTGTCCACGCGTGTATTGCTTGTGTAACCAAGACAAGAGCCGAAGAAGAAAGAGCAGCTAGTTTGAGTAGCATTAGCAGTAATAGCGGAGAGTAAATAGTCACTTTCGTTGCAGATTTGAGATGTTAAATACAGAAGCACAAATAATTTACTTTGATTATTCATTCGGAAATGCATTTGAGTAATAATGACTCTATCGCAGTGTTCTTTGACCTGAGGGAGGGGTTCAAACAGACCAATCACACAGCACTTAGGGTACGCGTAGACCCTTTATTTTATGTAATATATGAGACATCGCTCTTTCTACAGTATTTTTAATGCCCGCATGATCTCTTCCCTGCGTCAACATGAAAAAAACCACGCCGTCTCAGCCAACGACATCTTTTTGTACTCTGGTGGCCAATGTGGTGTTTCGAAAGGGAGGGGTGAGCAGAGGACTGAGAGATTGGTTGAAATTCTCAAACTCACCGCTAGTGGCCGCTATAAATCCCACTCTAGACCTTTCAGCGCACATCAACAATACAAACACCATAAAACTGTGAGCAGGACGACAAGCTTCAGATAATCCACACACACGTGAACATTTAATAGATGAAAGCTGGACTGATGATACCTTTCAGCAGCGTTGAAGATGCCGGAGGCGGTCTGAGATCGAAGCTCAGGTGGACAGGTTGAAAGAAAAATGAGGAGCTCCTTCATCATTGAGCGAATGTTCACAGCCGACACGAGAGCAAGTGACAGATCCAAAGCTCGACTGAAGACAAAGAGCAGAACAAATTACTTTTATAACTGCATCCTTCATACACTTACGTACTTCCGTCATTTTTGTTTGAAATGTCCAGGTACCGTTTCACAGAAGTGTCTTGATCTTTCAGACAGTCCACAATGGTTCCTCTGTGCCGCTGCACTGCATTGTGGTCCGTCTGTACTATCTTCTGAAGTGACGTCATTGATATATAACTGTTAGAAATAAGAGACGGGACAGAACAAGTGAGTTCAGCCCAATGTGTTCAACACAAGGCAAACTGGGCAAGATATTCAAACAACTATTTCCCCTTTTTGTCTATAGAGCATTTTCCCAAAACAGAAGCACTGGTCCAGAAGCACTTCCTGTTAGTTTTATATATATATATATATATATATATATATATATATATATATATTCAATCTTTTGATACATATTATTATTATTATTTGTAACAATAAAATCATAAAATTGTTCGTTTAACATGTGGTGTTGTCCTATTTTGTTCTAATGCTCGTGTATTGTTATGTCAAGCTGAAACTGAAAATGCTTTTAGGCCAGTGATGTTACGTCTACATATATAATGCTCTACAGCTGGTTCCTGGTTCAATGTGCCGTCAGGTCACACTGCGCTGGTATTAAAACCAAAGATTCAACAAAATATTGTGATCATGAAGCTTCAGATGGGTCATATGACACGGCTAAACAAATATTATCGTATGTTTTAGATGTAATGCAATGTGTATGTATATTCCACATACCGTGCATGATTGTATCTCCTCTTTGCCACGCCTCTCTGAAACGCGTAGTTTTTTTTACAAAGCTCATCCCTCTGAAAGGCGAGGTGTGCTATGATTGGCCAGTTAACCAGTTCGTAATGATTGGTCGAATACGGCAAGCGTGTGACGGAAATGTAACGCCTCTTACCATATTTGGAACATCAGGTTCCTCTTTAATTGTACTGACAGGTACGCCCACCTTACTTGTGTATACATTTGGGCGGTCTTAGTCAAATCAGACCACCAACTGACGTAGATTTGTGGGGGTGTGGCTACACGAGGCGTTTCAGGCAGGTCTGGGTGAGCATTCGCTTTTAGAGAGAACGCATCTATGTTCCGACACTTTAATTTCTGCAATTTTACGTGTCTAATACATGCATGGACAACTTATAACACACCAAAGACACAGAAAAACACACATTCGCGCCATATGACCCCTTTAAAGTAACCAGTAACCAAAAAATATACATGCACAACATACCGAATATTCCTATCGTTGTTAAGAAGAAACCTCCCCAGAATGTTTACAGCTAGGACCTAAAAGACAAAGATATACAACTATGAATACATTGATGTATCTTTGTTAAAACTTGACATCTATTACTATTATGCTATGTTAATGAATATGTTATGAAGTATGAAATGATGACAGACCCTCAAGCCACTCTCAGAGTTGATGTCCATGATAGTGAGAACAGTTTCATACAGCACAGCACTTCCCGCAGTCTTACTGCTGTCTGTGTTTGTGGCCACCTGTGCATTAAACGTGACAGAATCCATCTTTACATACACACATTATGCATTATATACACAATATCACACAATATCCTTCAAAAGTCAAACACAAAATACATTGTGTGTGAACCAGCCCTAAATGTGATGGTGTTTACCTGTGCCAGCAGGTCATTCATGGCCTCGCTAGCAGAGTCATTATTGTGACCCAGAATCCTCAGCAACCGAAGAATACGCACCTGAGGGTAAAACATGTATCACCATTCTTTCTAACTGATACATTTCAGACATAGAAACATCGATTACATTTGCTAACGTGAGAATATGTGTATTAGCTGCAAAAAATGAATGTCACTGAGCTCGGCCGTGACCGACACACCTGAAGAAACGGGTCGCTGATACCAGCTATGTTGTGCTCTGGAGAATAGCTGGACGTCACGAGACTCCTCATAATCTGAACCAGCTCAGGAACCGCCTGGTGGCAAATCACAAACATTAACATTCTCTAGAATGGTTAGTAGTTAAAACCAAAGGTTTCAGGACTTTACCAACCTTGCGAAACTGCCCCAGAGTATCAGGATTCTTCTCGCACAGTTGAGTTATTAGAACCACGGCACCGTGCAAAACGCCTGTGAACACAACCAGACATTTTACAACAAACACGGTCACAAATACAAAACCAAAAATGAAACTAACCATGGTTCTTCTCTGATAACAGAGACCTCGCTGACGGTGTGAAAAGTTCTCCAAGCTCTGGGACTTTTCTTATGATGTGGACGGCACACAGGGTGGCCTGAACAACAACATCAATATGTTACGCAACGAAGGATTTTTTATGGGAGTAAAGAGTTAGAGGTGTTTTTTGACGTGCTATGTCGTGAGCTGACCTTTTTCTTGATGTAAGAATTCGAGGCCCCTGAGAAGCCGTTCGATCTCCGGTGCCAGATCTCGACACATCTCAGCTGAACCCATACATCCCAGAGTGCACAGAGCCAGAGACTGAACGTACTGACTGCTGTGACACAGGTCACTAACACAGAACAATTCAAAGTTACCTTTTAATCAAAATATTGACATTCATAGACACAAAAACACGACTGTTCAGTAAGTGCATACACCGTGGTGGTCAAAAGTGATGTCCAGCTTTGGACATCTCCGCACCTCTAAAAGCAAATATGAATATTCATGATATGTTAATTATGTACATAGTGTCCAGTATTTACTTTTTGATCGAGTTTGTAATAAGGAGGCTAGCATCCTGTTTCTCATCCAGAAGCATCATGGCTCCCAGGTAACCAATCCGCTTCTCGTTGTATCTGGGGCTGGCAATTAAACGGACGCACTCCATCTGCATGAGCCAACGTTAAAGTCATCGCTATTGATGCATCACAACAGATAAAATCACAATAGATCGTACGGGAGTGAACAGTTTAGGTAAACAGATGTGACAAATTCATAATCCAAAACCGCTCAGTTACCTGGCCGAAGTGTGCAGGATAGCCCAGCATGTGCACGTAGAGTAGTTTGGCCAGGCTGTGCGAGCGGACCCCATTGTCGCCCTGACGAAACTGCGCCCGGATATCCGCACACTCTCGCTGGATGATGCCCCGCTCCTCGCACTGGGTCCGAGCACTGCGGATGACCCGAATCATTTCCTGCAAACGCGCTGATGGACTCATGACTGTATCTGTAATCAGAGATGAAGAACAGTTTTTTCACCCAAACATGAACATTTTGTCATGAACTGCTGACCTTCGAGAACAGAAAAAGATATTTGGAAGAATGCTTGTAACCAAACAGTTCTTGGACCCCATTGACACCCATAGTAGGAAAAATGACAACGGTAGTCAAGAGTGCCCCAAAACTGTTTTTGTTCAGTACAAAAAAATGATTTTTCCAACTATGGTAGTCGATAGGGTCCAAGAACTGGTTGGTTACAAGCATTCTTCCAAATATCTTTCTCTGTGTTCCTCAGAACAAAGACATTCATACAGATTTGGAACAACTGGGAGGTGAGTAAACGCTGACAGAATTTTTATTTAAGGGTGAACTGTCCCTTTAAGTATTCATCACAACATCTCCTTACATGACCATGTGTTTGGTCTCTTGTTCTGTATTGCATTTTATGTTCTATAAAGGGCCATCTCCATTAGTTGGGAATTATTGCTTCTGGTTTGTACCTTTTAAATCACTAAATCCTGGAAAGTATGTCATCTCTCAAAAGTGTGTGTCCTTATAGGTCAAGATCATTATGCATGTTTATTTACCTTTTTTAATCATAGAAAATGTATGTGTATATATTTCTGATGTCTAGACTCAAACAGTGGTGGTTAGGAAAATATAAACAGTAGAATAGAATCATTTTTTTCAGGTTTTGACATAAAATGTCACATCCACAACTGCCCAATATTATAGTAATTTAGTTACTATAGTTTAACCATGGTTATTTTTCATAAGGGTACAGCAAGTAGATTTAAAGGGGTCATATGTCGCGAACACGTGTTTTTCTGTGTCTCTGGTGTGTTATAAGTTGCCCATGCATGTATTAGACACTTAAAATAGCCAAAATAAGTGTCGGAACATAGATGCATTCTATCTAAAACCGAATGCTCACCCAGACCTGCCTGAAACGCCTCGTGCAGCCACACCCCCACAAATCTACGTCAGTTGGTGGTCTGATTTGACTAAGACCGCCCAAATGTATACACAAGTAAGGTGGGCGTACCTGTCAGTACAATTGAAGAGGAACCTGATGTTCCAAATATGGTAAGAGCCGTTACATTTCCGTCACACGCTTGCAGTATTCCACAAATCACCACGCACTGGTTAACTGGCCAATCACAGCACACCTCGCCTTTCAGAGCGATGAGCTTTGTAAAAATTCCGCGCGTTTCAGAGAGACGGAGCAAAGATGAGATACAAACATGCACGATGTGTGGAAAATACAGCGTTTTTAACCTTAAATCATATATACATATTGCATTACATTGAAAACAAACGATAAAATTCGTGTTAGCCGCGTCATATGACCCCTTTAAAACGTAGCCATGTATGAGCCTTGAGGCCTGTCAGCTTCGTCTTCTCTGTGATGAAGGTGTGTATGATACACCTGCTCCGATCGTGCCAATTCCCACGATGACGTCACGGCCTGTTCAATCTAAACATTTCACGTCAAATTGTCGCGTGAACATCTAATACCGCCATCTTCATATATTATTTACAGCACAGCCCGTGCTGTCATGCGGTCAGTTTCACGGAACGATCTAACAAACGCGCTGGCTGTGTGTGTGTACAATAGGATGCAATTAATCAAATGCTAACAAAACGTCGACGCAAATATCTATAGGAAAAGGCTCGATCGTGTAGCGCGTCATTCTCATCGCGCGCTGGAATGCACAGTGGTGACGCTTCCGTTTGTCGGGAATTAAACTGGTCTGATCGCGAGATACTGGTCGGTATCTAACGTTCAATTTGTAAACCTCGGCACTGTTGACAACCCGTAACGTTGCTGCTCTTCACCGCCGCAGCTGATGTCGGGCTCGTCGTCTTACCTTTGGTGTCTGCCCGCTGTCCGGTCCCTAATTCATCTGCTCCTCGACCGATTATCCTCACGATCTAAATGCTGTCAACCGGACAAGATGTTGTATTGTGCGAATAACTTGAAGCTTCGACAGCATGTAGAAATGTGTATATAAGACTCATAGTAGAGCGCAACTTCCGCCATCCGGGTGTGCCATTCATTCCCGTCCAGCCGCCGTGGGAATGCGCTCATGGGTATTTAAAGGGACCGCGCACCTTTTACTGACGTTAATGCATTCTCAAATGTGAAATTACTTTGCCTTTCTACCTACTATAGGTAAACGGCTCACATTCACATTTTGTTAATTTGCCTGAAAGTAAGTGTGTGATACTGTCTCATGCATTACACTGATTTCAAACGATGAGCATAAAGTCATTTTAAACACCCGAGCTCTGTGTAATAATAATAATCTTCGCTACACACTTTCAACAAGGCAAACCAGTGTAACTGAATTCAGTGCTTGTTGTCTCGGCACATAAACGCAGGGTGTGAGCATGCAGTCAGGCCTTTTCTATTGATGCTTTGCACTTTTCAATAATTGGTGAACACCACCCAAGTAAGACTTTTATTGTTTTGTCGCAAGTTAAAGTTAAAACATTTTAAGAATGGAGATAAGTTAAACACCAAACAAGAACACCTCAATCACAAGCATTTCAAGAAACACAACCATCAAGGGACGTATCGAGATAAAACAATACAATATGCAACAAATACATACAAAATATTGTTTGTAATACAAATACAATACAGTGCGTTTAAAAATCTTACCAATAGGTGGCAGCATTACACCAATGACATTTATTAAGGCTTTTTGTATAAAATGAGTCATGATGAATCAGAATTCGCATCATTACTACATTCATCTTCGTGCTGTTTTCGTGTTTGTTTTGCATTTTAACACTTTGTTAAAATTATGAGGCGTACAGCTGAGTGGATAGCCATACATGATAGATGTCTTCTATGTGGAAGACTCATTTTCTTCACCATCACTTTTCTTGCCCTCATCCTCGGCCGGATAGACCACCATGCACAACTTCTGTCCCAAACGTGACATTTTATCTACGTGGATAGACATCAGAATGGCCATTTTAGACATCATTCAACAAATCTGCTACGTCTAAATGTAACGACAATCTAAAATGAACCTTTTTCGAAACAAAAATACGCAATATCTTAGATTTCGAAATATTGGAACCAAGTGCATATATCGATATATTGCTCAATATACAGTATTTGAAAATACATATAAAATGTACAGTTAATAAAGGAAAATATATTTTCTTTGTGTAAAGGCAACTATATTTTTTATTCTTATTTTATAAAAAAAAATTAGGACTAACATACCGACAAAAGAACTGAAGCACTTGGGCTTGTTTTCCCAATAGACACCAACAAAATACACAGGGACACCTGACAGCATGATGCCCAGACCAATACAGCACACCAAAGGTTCAGAGTTCCAAGAAGAAAGTAAAATAATCAAACCATCATTTTGTGAAGTAAAGCTGTACAAATACACAAAAAAAAATAACACCAAAATGAAACATAAACAATATAATACATCAAAAAAAATAAGATATATAGGAACTAATTTCCTTTTCTTAAAATTGTCATAATAATCGATCCAATGTCAACCAAGGTGTCCAAAGCCAAATATCACAATATATAAAAAAGCCTGTTTAAAAGATCAATCATGTGAAGAAGAATTATTTCAAGAAAAGCCTGCAATAGCGACTGATGAACACACAATAAAGATTGAATCAAACAAAAAAAAAGCACATTCGGGTATGGGTCACCATATCTGACTAATAGGTCACTTTTATGGGGTCTTTAAGAAAAGCCTGTGCTCACAGTGAAGATTAGAGCTGGTATGGGAGTGCATCGGTTCATATGAAGCATTGCCAGCAGACTAGGAAGATGACCTTCTCTTGCACCAGCAAAGAACAACCTGAGGGAGACACAACTGTTAATTCACACATAATGTTGGGCCAGAAGTTTTTTAGTTAAACTAAAAAAGTGAATGAGAAAAAAATAACACATCTTTAGGACTGACCTTGATGAGGTGAAAAGGGAACCATTGACCCCCCCGAAGGTCGACAGAGCCACAGACATGGGCATGATCCATGACATCACCCCAAGCAACTTCTCACCAAATGTCTAAAAGAGATTAAGAGAGAACACAGTCAAAAAAGACAACAGTATGTGCCAACAACGGATTAAGTTTACACAGGTGAGTAGAGATTTAGCAATAATAGCAGATTGGTAAATTGAGGCATGTTCTACTGATGAATAGACCATTCTGAACATTCTGAATGAAGAACTCAATAATATAAGCAGTGCCAGGCCGGATGAACTCACCACAGCAACAGCATTAGAGTTCAACAGCTCCTGAGGGCTCATAGCTGTAATGTATGCGATGTTTACAAAAATATAGACGAAAGTGACCAGAGGGATCGAGATGAAGATGGCACGAGGCAGGTTCCTGATAAAGTGAGAGTTAAAGCATTGATTGAATTTGGATCGCAATACCCATCAGTACCGTCATTAATTCAACTAAGTATCCCCTTTATAATATTAAAATCTTTGGGAGAAATAAAAAGTGAAACAAAAAAAAATAATTTGGCATAAAGTAAGCGTATGGGGCCATCGATAGTTAAATTCAACGAAGACTTGCAGACAATGCAAATGCAAATATACAAAAAATAACACTAAAAACAATGGATAATCACACTTTTTTATAAATATACCTGTAGGGGTCAATAAGCTCTTCTGTTACATAGTTAAGGAAGTTCCAGCCTGAATAAGCAAAAGAGCCTTGAAGGAGGGCGAGTGCGATGCGACCCACATCATATGGCTCCAGAGGGTCAAATGCATGGTCAGGTTCCAACCAATAAAAATGACCTGCAGTCACAAACAGGTTTTTTTTCTTTTTATTTCACAAAACGTAAAAAAGTTAGGGTCCTAATATACTCCCTTGTGGTACTCCCACAGTTGTGACTGAATATATCACATGTCTCATCAGAGCTTTTTTGTTGGCATGAGGAGGTTCAACATGACATTAGACAGGTATTACACAGTGGCTCAAGTGTACATAATGTATATGTGTGACCCATGTAAAATAAAATATAATACATAATAATATTAATATCAATAATAATTTTGTTTAAAAATAAAACATTCATAATATAGACTAAAAAATATAAGATATATTAATAGATGAAATACTTTTAATAAAAACATTTAATAAAAACAATTACAGATTTGAGTGGCTCACTCATATGCCAAAATTTGGTGTATTACTACCTCTGCCTCAGATTTGTAACTAAAAAGCCATTATATTTCTTAATCCCCATCACTCTATAAAGTGGGTAAATATTGGACAGAATTGGACAGTTATTTCAACCCAGCTGATGGGTTATTTCCTCTCATGGTTGGGTAAAGACAACCCAGCAATTGGGTCATTTTAACCCAGCAGTGTGTTCTGTCCAATTTTTACCCAGCATGGGTCAAAAACAACCCAGTTAATTGACATTATCTCTAACAATGTACAACATGTATAACTTATCTGCTCTGTATAGACCGTTTCATCAGACACGCGCGCCTGACCCCCAGTTAACTTCCGCTTTGTGTTTGGCTTATGTCCAATAATATAACTATTTATATCTGATTACATTCACGTTACTATTAATTTATTATATTTTATTATTTTATTGTATAATAATTGTATTAAGTAAGTGATTTGTTGAATTGTGCTGTACATTCTTTTTATTAAATAAACAATTTGTTGAATGGGTCCTGTAGTTTTGACGCCTTTAAAGGAACCGTGTGGTTCACTGACATCTAGCGGTTGAGCTTGGTATCGCAGTCTAAATTCAAAAATTGGAGAGAGGAGTTTAGCCAAGTGTCTTTTGATTGTTATCAGAAGTGATCTACAGGCACTCTATTGTTTGTGAATGTGTACCGGAAGTTCAGTTGGGGTCACAAAAGTCCGCATGCGCAGTAACATTTGTTTATGTTGTTAAAGGGATAGTTCACCCAAAAATCTAAATTCTGTCATAATTTTCTCACCTTCGAGTTGTTCAAAATCTGTATACATTTCTTTGTTCTGATGAACACAGAGAAAGGTATTTGTAAGAATACTTATAACGTGACAGATTTTGCCCCATAGTAGTTTGAATCCCATAGTAGGATAAAATAAAACATTTAGAAGAATATAGGACAGCAAACCGTTCTGGAGCATTTTTGAGTCCTTTTGACAAAATCGTTTTTGGAACTAAGCATCCTGCCAGAAAAGGTTTGGAACAACTCGAAGGTGAGTAAATGATGACAGAATTAATCTTTTTGGGTGACGTATCCCTTTATGATGAAACTGTATATATTTTAATTGGGAAATATTTCAGATTTATGCACAGCATGATTGAAACGCTGATAATTACCTTTGCAGATCTGCACGATGCCCATAATGATGATGAGACCGAGAGCGAGAAGTTTGCCTGAGGTAAACACATTCTGTACTAGTGTTGCCCAGCGAACACTGAGACAGTTAATACAGGTTAACAGCACTTTAGGGAAGAGAATAATGTGAATTAGTGATTACAAACATTCAGACAAATACTCATTTTTACCATGTTCTGTATGTTATAGATTTTGATCATGCAAACAAGAAGCATATTTTTGACATAATTTTAAGATTACAAGTAAGCCCAATGGTTTTAGATTCTACTAGGTCTAAGTAACTTTGCAAATACATTTACTCTCATTTCTTTTGAGTATTAGTAGACTGTTAGGTTTAAGGGTGTCATGAATTACGACCTCAATTTTAACCCAAGCTTTTGCTATATAAGAGGGAATAGTATTCAAGCAAACATCCTGTAAGTGTCAGAACTGAAAACGCCCTTGTTACTAAAATTACAACTGTTATTGACTGCATGCCCAGTGAACGCCAGGCCCTGGAATGCACCTGTCTATGAACACCACCTAAAAACCACACGAACTTCACAAGTAGACCTCATACAACCGTATAAAACAATGAAAAGCCCAGTTCCTGACACAAGTTAGGAGAATAAGTTAAAATGTAGCTGCAAAGTTACATTCAGTCAGTCGAATGTCTTTTGGGGGACAGTCAAAGTAAAGTATTACCAGATATTAAGCCGACAGTCTCCTAATATGACTATAGTTCCCAAAAGGTAGTGAGTTTAATGTCTGAACTATTCAAAGTGTTCTAAGTCATTTGAATATGATGCATTCATCTGAATATAAGGCATGCCTATAATATCTTTAGATTAAAAAGAGAGATGTACCAAAGTTACCCCATGCAACATTGTATTTAAGCCCATGGAAACAATTTCCACAATGCATACAGCTCCAGTTTATGCTTGAGAAAAACTCCTGCAAACTTGTGAACAAACCGTGAGTGTTCTTGTTCACAACCTATAATTAAAGATTAAGAATATGGCAAAGCCCTTTGCTTAAGGGTATGAAAAGCCACCATACTGGTTTGAAGTGTAACCTGAGGTCACTCATCAGCTTTTGAGGATATTAAAATTATATTAAAATTTCCATTAAGGAAATATGCGTAAAAAACCCAGATAATATTCTGACAGCTGGGGCGCCAGAAAAAATGATTGTCAAGTAAAATGACTTGTTTTTCGCATTATTTTACACCAACCTTGTAAATTTGCGGTTTATTTCTGTAATGTAAATTTAAAAATACATGAAATGACAGTGTTAAAATACGGTAACATGGGAATCTTTTATCTTTGTTCATGTGAAAATAGCTAATGCAAATCTTTGCACATATCAACTATCGCCATTAAATAATATTTCACCTAAAAGTCTCCGCATCAACCTTTTAAAGCTCCATCACATAGGTGACTTTTATCCTAGTTTTAAGTGATGGATCATAAAATAGCCCAGACAGGTCTGGATCAGAATGTTTTAGACTACAAGATTTGTCAATGAACAAATACCACCAGTGTACTTTAAGACTCTCGATTATGTTCCACATGGGGCTATCACCGCAAAGCCTTAATAAAGTGATATTGAGCAGTTACTCACACAGACAGACTGCGGCGAGCAGACCCAAGGCTTTCTCTGGAGGAGAGCAGGATGGAAAGAGAGGCTGCAGTGCATAAGTGGCAAACGTAAGAGAAATCACGGCCTGGTTAGTCGGATAGATCACCAACAAGGCAACCCACAGCCTTAGAAACCTGCAGCATTTAAAAGAACAACATATGTGACACACATTAATCATCCTTCTGCATACTGTACGCAAAAAAAACACAGCATGGCACAAAAAAATCTACCCAGCAAGCCCTCCAAAGACGTACTTCACATAGGAATAGTCACCCCCAGATTTTGGGATTGTGACTCCCAGTTCGGCATAGCACAGAGCACTGATGGCAGTGATGAGACCAGTAAGAAACCACAATATGAGAGCCAGACCCACTGAACCAGAATTTTCCAAAACACCCTTTGGACTTACGAAGATCCCAGAACCGATGATGTTACCTGCAACACAAAAGCACATGACTGTTCGATCTTGTTTTCTTTTAGTTTACTTTAGATTTGTATATACTTTGTCGTTTATACAATGTCTGTGTGGGAGTGCATCCCATATTCAAAATACTTGTAATGGTATAAAACCAGTCGGGTGAAATGTCATGAATGTTTATTGTAAACACCAGTTGTGGAATGAAAAAGGGACGTTTGAAAGAAATTCGTTATGAACTCTCACTTACGTAAACAAAGAGATTAAAGCAGTGATCCAGAAGCAAAAGATTTGGGTTTATTCATAAATAGTTACAGTAATTTACCAATATTGCATAAAGTAGTTAATACAATGGTGGAGATCAGACCTAAACCAATCCACAGGAAAGAACGTATTTATAACTTGTCTGTTATGGCTTCCAGTCAAAATATCACGAATCGTCTCATCTTATATTCAGATAGAGGACACGCACATTTCTGCGCATCTTTTAAAAGTATTCTTCTGTTGAGTTGACCTCAAAGTATGCATTGCATCATCTATACAAAACACATTCGTAAAGAAGAATCGAAGAGGAAACGTTTTTATGCGATGCCTAAAGCACACATGTTTTTAGACTTACCCACAATAATACCGCATGCACTAAACAGTCCGATCTCTTTCTTCAAGGCCACTGTTGATTTGTCGCCTGTGTCTGAGTCCGGCACCGACGCAGCCCTGCGTCTGAAAACACTCCTGCTCATGTTAACACAGAGAGCAGCTCATCTCACTGTACAGGTATCGATGTTGAAAGCCGAAACTTTATCCTCCCGCCCCAAACGAATGTGTTATGCTATTAAACACACCCACGGTGTTTCTTCCCAAACTGGGCTTGGAGAAAAGCTCGCTTCAGGCTTGGAACACCAGCTTGTCCGGGCCAAACTATGGCCAATAAACTGTCATGTAGAAAAACTGGAACTTTAAAAAAATCTGTAAAAATAGGGCACTATATACTGTATTAATATGAGGGAATTTTCAGTATCCACTTTTTACAGTTGTCTTGTATTTTACATTTTTCACTGCGTTAAATTGCGTTTAAGCGTCCGCAAAATAAAGGAAAATGTACTGGTAATTTTCTGCCAGTACTTTATCCGTTGTTTTACGGGATTTTTTTACAGTGTGCAA
The DNA here is from genome assembly GCA_006030095.1 of Triplophysa siluroides. Lineage (NCBI taxonomy): Eukaryota > Metazoa > Chordata > Actinopteri > Cypriniformes > Nemacheilidae > Triplophysa > Triplophysa siluroides. The sequence goes on from VCII01000435.1 coordinate 473,539, forward strand.
AGAATGAATGAAGCATTACTGTATAGCGCATTTTAAATCCGAAGCACTTTACAATCATAACTTATTCTCACTGACTTGCATGATGGATTCAATAATTTATTTTAACAATTACATTTCAAGGTGATATTCAAGGTACTGACCGTGCCAAGTTGGTGCATTGATCAGGAGACTTTATGGACAAGTCTTCATAGGCTCTAAAACGAAGTGAAGATCCTGTAACTATATAATGAATATAACCACAGCCACGAGTTGATTTTTTTACTGGTGAAGAAGCCAACATTGATCCATCATTCTGGAGCTTTATCCCACACTGTAAAAAAGTATTGGCAGAAAATGACCAGTACATTTTCCTTTTTTTACGGACATCTGCGTTAATGCTGAATGCAATTTAAAGCAGCACAAAATGTAAATACAACTGTAAAAATGGATACGCACACTTCCTTCGTACAGTATATTTTGCCCTATTCTTACGGATTTTCTTTTTTTTTGGAGTGCCCACCTAACATTTCATTTATTTTGACAGTCTTGGATTTTTGGGATGATTTTCCCCAGCTTTAATATTGTCGGTTTATGCAAGCCATTTGACAGCTCAATGCAACCATTTCATGACTGACATAAGCAGAAAATATCTACAGTCATGATAAATCATCACGCAGGATGCCCTTAAGACATCTAAAATACAACACACATAAACTCATCATAATCATTTGGCACAATGAGTTTTTCACAAACATAAAGCATTATAAGGGGTAGCTTTGCAGTAATCGAATTCTTGCAAACAACGTGGCCTTCCGATGCTATGGCTCCAAGTCTTTGCATGAGAAGTTCACAGTCTTTTAGCTTCAAGTCATCATGAAACGGACGTTGTGATCGTCTTCTTTTCTGTATTGTGACATCCGAGTGAAACGGCATCTGAAATTACTGAAACATTACTTTGTGAGGAGAAGAGTTGTTGTTTAGAGAGGAAGTGGAGCTTTATGTTTTTAATAAAGATTTATAACTGCAAATGAATTTGACAAAAATAATGATGTGCATGGACAAATCATTTAAAATAATCACTGCAACGCTTTGTACGAAAATGAGTATTATCATTTTTAATTGCACAGTGACTTTGAAATACACAGTATTTCCCCATTAATAAAACAAAATGGAATGACTTTAACGCAATCACGCATGTCAGTTTCCATTCAAATGAACGTCTCAAAATAATCCTGGTTGAGCCTAAAGGATAAAAAAGCCACTTAACGTAGTGATTTTTGACACGGCATTTACACCCGATTAGTGTTGGGAATTCAAACCATTAGAGAAAACTGACTGCCCTTAACGTTTTAACACCAACAAGAGTACTGTGAACTTGCATGCATGCTTAACCTTTACACAAAAAATGACCTTGGTTTAAATACAAATAAAAGCATCGGTATTATAGAAATAAACACTAACCTACTCCACACAGACTCGAACCAATGACCTTGTTCACTGCAAATAATAAATCATATGTAAACAACTACGCAGTTAGTCAAATTATTTTAGGAAACCAATTTCCTGACATGGTTGAAGTTCATTACACTCGATGTGTTACATAAGAAAAGCAGAAAGAAAGTTTAGATTTTATTGAAATGAAATTTATTATTAACGATGATTGATATTTGATTATTTGAAAAACAAGAATAAACACAGTACAATGGAAATTCACTGGTGACCTGGCTAAATAATTATCGCCATTGCCGTACCCTAACCCCCCTCAAATAAAATATAATATACTGTAGTTTTTATAACTAAAAGGTCAAATAAAAAGGTAATCAATAATAAGCTTAAATAGTATGAAGTAAAACAAAGTTGATTTTTTGAGTATTTCTTTAATGTCAGAAGCTCTTGAATGTCTTTGTTTACAGTCGGATCATTCACTTCACACAGACAGAGGAAGAGATTGATGGATCTGTCAGCTGAGAGGCTTAGTTCACTTTTGATCTTGTCGTTTTCTTTATGCTATCTGAGCTCTCCTCTCTGTTTCCCAGCAGATCCCGCAGGAGCCTCTGCTTGGAATCCAGTGAAATTCCCAGCAGGAATCGGAGGAAAAGATCTAGGTGCCCATTTTTACTCCCCAGGGCTTTATCAACTACGATTAAAATAAATTATTCAGCGAATCAAAAACCTTGAGTGCATCTACGGTGCTTCTCAAATAACAATAAACACAAAGAACGAGGCCAGAAACTCCTGAAAGCTCAGATGTATGAAGCTGTAGATTTTCTTCTGATGAATTACAGATTCCTCCATTAGGATCTCAGTGCAAATCCCAGAATACACTGAGGTCTCGGTGACATCTATGTTGCATTCTCTGAGGTCTTCCTCATAAAACACCACATTGCCCTTCATCAGCTGTTTAAAAGCCAATTCAGCAAGTTTCAGAATCATTTCTCTGTTGGACCTCAGGAGTTTCTCTGGATCTTCGTCGTCATGCTTCTGATTCTTCATATTGTTTCAGGATCTTCTGAAGCACACTGGATGAGATCCAACAGAAGACCGGTATGTGTCACATGATGTGGAGGCTTCTCATTCTCCTGATGTGTGACATGATTCTGTTGGCATGATGTTCATCGCTGATTCTCTTCCTGAAATATTCCTCCTTCTGAGCATCATTGAATGCCTGTATTTCTGCCTCACGGTTGATGTATTCCGAGGGGATCTGATTGGCTGCCGCTGGTCTGGAGGTGATCCAGATATGAGCTTTAGGAAGCATTCCTCCTTTGATCAGGTTCGACATCAACACAGCCACTGATGAAGTGTCAGTCACATGGGAAACTTTCTCACTGTCTGAAAACATCAGTGTCATTCTGCTTTCGTCCAGACCGTCGAAGATGAACACAACTTTACACTCCTCATAAATCTGCAAGCTCAGATCTTGAAGTTCAGGTCTTTAAGTCCCTCAAATAAGCTCTCATACTTGTTCTTCATGCTGACTTTGTCTCTCTCTTCGACCTCATCGACATGAACCAAGGGCCCGGACAATATATTGGTCAAAAACCTTCTCTAGGTTCTTGGATTAGTCTAGAAAAAGGTTACACGAGGCCTGTGTACTGCAAAGTTTTACAATGACAGGGTCCTGTCTTGCCTGAGGTCTGAAATAGCTACCCGGGGGAAATGCAACATGGCTCCCTGAAGGGACTTTGCTGCAAGTTAAGTAGAGTTTCCAGGTTTACCTGGGCTCAGGGGTCTTTATTCCATCGCTCAATTGAGGGCGAGCCAACATGGAGGCATTAGACTTCATAGACACACAGCTGGGTTCCGGAGATGTTGCCTTTCATCTGAGATCCTCTACAGCTCCCTCCTCCTCTACTCCCCTTCCTTATTTTAAATGTAGACACGCAAATAAGGAACTGCGCGCACATTTTTCTAGATCGCATCGAGAAGGAAATGGTTCAACTTTTCAGGTTCATGTGACCAGTGAAACCTTGCGTTTTTAGACGCGAAATGTAAATCCCTTATGATGCTGCTTTTGTGTACATAATTGGTTATGTAAATGATCTCCAAACAGCAATCATATGATTTATTTATGATCTTTTGATGCCCGGTTTGGGTTGAGCAATAGTTTTTTGTTATGATGTGTGGACCCCCAGAAACATTTACATTTTGTAGAATTAATTCCAGCATGTTAGTTTGGGCGTCCACAACAGTCCAATTATTTTTAATGTGGCTCCTTGCACTGGAAAATTAACTGTCCAACCTAAACAATGTGCAATTTGATCATTATTTACGATCATTAATAACGAAGTTTATGATTATAATACACTATTATTATGAAATTATGTTATTAAAATGTGAGTTTTCAGATATAGAAATATACATAACCAATTTTCGGTTTGTTCTGGGACTGAACTGCTGGAACAAGTCTTACAAGTTAGTCATCTATTTTTTTTATCAAAGGCTGTGGCTGAAGTCAGGTGTAGATTGTATTTCTTTCTGTTCTTGTTTCTCTGTCAATTTATGATTTTGCTTGTTATTTGTCATCATTTGATCAACTCTAACATTTAGTGTCACATTTACCACACTTTAGTAGGGCTATGCATTGTGTGCATTTATCTCATAGTCATCACATGTTCACTGGAAACACAAGCCAAACCTTAAGCGTTGTATGCAATTTAGCCAGAAGGTGTCGCCAGAATACCGCCCAAATATATTCATCCATACTCCTAAACTCCTTTCACATGAACAGACTTCAACATTATTTCGAAAATAAAAAATAATAATTTAAATAATTCCCTCCACTATAATATATTACCTGGTAGAAACTGTGTGTGGAGACGAGGCCATCAAAATATTGTTTAGGACAATGGGGTATAATTAATAATAAATAACAAAACAAACTCATCATAACTATGGTTGTTATGCCACTTATAAAGTCAACTTTTGAGGCCATTTAAGGACCAATCGAACGTCTGTGCTGCGGGTCATGATCGCTAGGGACACGCCCAGCACAGTTTCAACCATTCCATACGTCACTCGGGACACGCCCACAATGGGTGATCAGCTGTCATGTTGTCTTGACGTTGAGCGCAGCGTGCTTGTTTTTAAAAGTATCCAACCGAAAACGACGTTCGCGGTTCGAAAAAATGTTGTGCCTCATGCGAACAGACGACCAGCGAACTGTAACCAGCCTTCATCCAATAATAACAGCTATTTAACAGCTTAACTTTAGCTGTAATACGATTAAACGTCTGGAGGAGATATCCTGCGCCATATGGTTACGTCTACTATTGCATCACATCTATAATGGTGAGTTACTTTACTTTTCCTGGTCGTTTAAGTATTAACCTAAACACATTTTGTGTATGCGATCTAAACTGTACTTATTCTGATCTCTGGATCCAAACTCGTGAAAGCTGTTACGTATGTGGTGGATGTTAACTTATTACAAAAGCAGTTCTTTTACGTGACTTTAATAATTGTTTGCATTAACAAAAACAAGAAAAGTGTTCAATTAAATTGAATCAAAATATTTACATTTGTTCTTTTGTGTATCTGAAGAGTTTGGAAAAAATCTCAAACATCATGTTTTTTATTATGTTATCATGTGTTTTATTGTGTGTGTTAGCAATATTTTTTTAATTATTTTGGCTTGAATCAAAAGAAACCAACTGTAGGTTGATTGATATTAATTGCAATGCACAATTAAAAAAACATGATGTTTTCATATTTATTAAAACGGATTAATCTCATATATTGGAACCAAACTCTTCAACAGAGGAGTATGTGGATAGAAGAAAATGAGACTTGAGATATACAGCCGTGGTTTTATCAGCCTGTGATAAAAATCGTGGTTACCACATCATTTTCCTAAATACATCTACAAATATTACTGTTTTATTGACTGTTTTATTGAATTTTACTCAACTCAACTTTATTTACATAGCGCTTTTTACAATTTTCATTGTTGCAAAGCAGCTGTACATGAGACATTTTGACTACAAGTAAAACAACTAAAGTCATATACCTGTAAAAACAAGAAAATGGTGAGAACACAAAAGACAGACATACAAACGCTCCACACACACACAATATGCACACACACTACACACAAAGACATAGACGCACACACACTCGCACACTCACAATGAAGGCACACATTTAAGATAAAGGAGAGAGAAACACAGCTCAAATATTAAACGGACTATACATTCCTATATGCAATATTAATTATGTAAAACTTCTGAATTGTAAAGCAGCCCCCCCGGCCAGGCAAGTAGTGCAAAACAGTATGCAAACGGTGGCGAGGAACCCAAAACTCCAAACGAGGAAAAGTAATCATGAACTTTTTTGTTATTTTGTCCTTTTGACATTTTCTGCAAATAAATGCAAATAGAAACAAATTTGGGAGAACTAAAGTAGTAGTTTTGGTTTCAATTCTGGGATGAAACATGTCATTTTAACCCCTCTACAAAGTGGTGGATTATTTTGCAATGTTAAATATTCATCTATGACCTTTACTATTTTGGCTTTCTTCATCTATTCAGTACTGAAAAACGTCGACGAACAAATGTTTTAGCTGGAAAATATTCAAAGGTTTTACATGAAACAACCCCATACAGTACATGAGTCTGTAAAAGCTATGCGTGTGTTTGTCTGTGTCAGGATGAAGAAGGTATTTCCTCCTTGACTGACATTTGCATGAGCTGGATTTGCCACAATGTGGAAGGACTTTGTGTTTCGCAAAATGACGGCTCGCTGCAGATCCGCCACTGCCCTTTGTTTCCTCAAGAACTGGCCGACCAGCTACTGCACAAACTGGCTGATGAGGGTACGATGATACCGCAACGCATCCCCATTGCTGGTTTCATTCATTACAAAATCAGTTGAATATATGTTGTGATCTCTTTCCTCATCTCCTCAGGGGTCCTCGATGACAAAACCGTGGGCATTTTTCAGAATCTGGAAGCTCTGCGATTGAGACGAGCATACATCCGGTCCTCACGTGTCTCAGCCGAGGCCTTCAGACTGTCCCTGTGTCCTCACAAACTGCAGGAACTACATGCTTCCCATATTCATAGTGACATTACCATCTCAGACATTCTCCATAATCTTTCCTCCAACAAAGACTGCAGGCAAGGCCTTCACACACTGCTCATGAATGGCTTAAACCTGTACGGTGAAACAGGTGAGCTCGGGCAAGCCAGATTTAGCGCTCTCCGGGGCTTGAAGAACCTCTCCGTAGCCTGGACGGATCTAGATGATACAGGACTAGAAGATATCTGCTCCCTGCCCATGCTGGAGAGCTTGGATGTCTCCGGTGCAAACATCACAGATCTAACGCCGCTGTTGAACTGTCAGTCAAGGCTTAGATCACTGACTGTTCACGGACTACAAAAGTTGGAGATGTCAACCGCCAGCCTGCTCTCAGTGCTGGACAAGCTGCACGTGTTGAGACATCTGGACATCTCCAACGACAGACTGGTTACGGATGTAGACAATGTGGTCCAGCAGCTTCTGGAGCGGCCAGGCATTCTTCCTCACCTTGTGTCCTTGGATGTGTCTGGCTGGAGGGGAGTCGGCGATGCTGCTGTTCAGGCATTCGTGGAGGCGAGACCAGGTATGAGATTCATTGGACTGCTGGCCACAGGTGCAGACGGTTCTGAGCTGATGTCGACAGGTGGAAATCTGAAGGTAAGGGACTTTGATGTCTGGAAAGGTCCCTTTTCAATATATGTGTGTATAAAATGATATGTACATCATTTACACTAGCCCAGATACATCGACAAGATCAACATGAAATGTATTCACAACCCATTTTACTTCCATATGAAGACACATTCAAAGAGTGAGACAAGTAGTGCAAATGAATGTTTCAATTTAGTTTTTACATTTTGAATAAACATTAATTTAGTTATATATTCATGTAAATTGTTTGCACATTTATTTAGTGCATTGGTCATTTTATTTATTTGTCTCGTTATTTATCATATTGCTGTATAGGTGGCTGGAGAGGCAAACCTGAGTCAAGTGTGTGAGGCCTTGAGGAGGTACAGTGAGCAGGAAAGTCTCTTACGGGAGGTTCTCGTTCATCTCTACAAGTACACCAGTGAGATGGAGCGATCTCAACCAGACATTTTAAAGGTACAGGAAGAAACTTGCTTGCTGATTTATTTCCAAGTTTTATTTGAATGTCCTCGTGCTGTGGTTCCTTTAAGTTCCTTTAAGACTATTGTGTTTTGAATGTGGTCAGTTTTCACAATGACATAGTTCTTCTTTAGGCAGCAGGTACTCACAAGGGATGTCATTGATTATTCGTTCACAGTATTTCTCATAATGTTTTATATGTTAACACATTTAGTTCCTTTAAAGGTTCAGTGTGTAGTTTTTTGCAGGATCTATTGAAAGAAATGCAATATAGTTTACATAACTATGTCCACAGAGGTTTATAAAGACCGTACATAATGAAGCGTTATGTTTTTATTACCTTAGAATTAGCTATTTCTTTTTTACATACAACGTGGGTCCCTTAACATGGAATTAACCATGTGGTTTCTACAGTAGCCCTAAACGGACTAACTGCTCTATAAAGCACGTTTCATAAATAAATTTTAGGCCTGTGCCAGCCACCATAGTGCCTCGAAAGCGTGCGCTAAAATGTGTGTGGCACGCGCTTGTGTGTGTGGCGCGTGTGTCCTGTGTGTGTGGCGTGTGTGTGTCCTGTAGGGATGGGAACCGAGAACCGGTTCTTCTTTAGAACCGGTGCCAAGTGAATCGATTCAACCGTTAGCGTACCTAAACGATTCCGCTTATCGGTTCCTATCGTTGCTAATGTGTCAACGCGCTGCGTTGTTTTGGTTACGCAGCAAACATGTCATCGAGGCAGAAGCGATCTAAAGTGTGGTTATATTTCACTAGAAAAGACGCCAATGCGGTCATTTGCAACAACTGTAAAAGTTTAATTTCGGCAAAGGGGGGAACTACCTCCAATATGCAGAAAGATTTGGCCACACAGCACGCAATTCATTTGCAGGACTGTCGCGTGTTTGATACACTACTGCTTAGCGACACAGCAACAACAAGTGAGTCAAGCAGCAGCGGAGCTAACGAGACGTCATCTGCTATTAATGCCGAAGGTAACTTCTCTATTTAGTTCATGTGAGCGCCAGTTCATTGTGTAAACTTTTACTATATGAATAATAATCTCCATTGTCATTGTCAATCAAATTTAGATGATGATGACCTTGACTGTTTAGTCTGTGTTTTTAGTTTTTATGGCAGTTTTTTTTTTTTTTTTTTTGTCTGGACCAATGATGAATGTGAAAAATTCTATAGGTCCCTGGACTTTACTTTGTAGCCTACTTTTAGGTTTGTTCTGAGGTTGCTACACATAATTTGTGTATACTCTGAGTATGTGCTATGTTCTTATCAGATATTAAAGCGAGTTAATACAAACAAACAAATTTGTACTTATTCCCTCACCCAATGAGAATCGATAAGAGAATCGATAAGGAATCGGATCGATAAGCAATATCGATAATGGAATCGGAATCGTTAAATTCTTATCAATTCCCATCCCTAGTGTCCTGTGTGTGTGGTGCGTGTGTTTGGCGTGTGTGTCCTTTGTGTGTTGTGTGTGTCCTGTGTGTGTGGAGTGTGTTTGCCGTGTGTGTGGCGTGCGTGTTCTGTGTGTGTGTCCTGTGTGTGTGTCCTGTGTGTGTGTGTGTTGTGTGTGGTGGCGCATGTGTGTGTGTCCTGTGTGTGTGTGTTGTGTGTGTGGCGTGCGTGTTCTGTGTGTGTGGCGCATGTGTGTGTGTCTTGTGTGGGAAGGTGCGTGTGTGTGTGTGTGTGCGTGCGTGTGTCCTGTGTGTGGCGTGTGGTGTTTGTGTGTGTGGTGCGTGTGTGGTGTGTTGTGTGTGTTGTTCTGTGTGTGTCTGTGTGTGTGTGGGTGTGTGGTGCGCATGTGTTGGCGTGGACATGTGTGTGTGTGGCGCATGTGTGTGGAGCCTGCGTGTGTGGCGTGTGTGTGTCCCATATGTGTGTGCGCATTTGTCCAGTGTGGCTGAATGGTTATCTCCAAAACACCCTTAAAATTTCCACTCACAAACAGCAAGCCACATACTTTGAATCCCATTGTTCTGCTCATCTGTAATTGGCATTTACATGTGATTGTGCTATATAATGTTTCCACATTTGAAAGTCATGTTCCTGTAAATATGATCCTTCCTGTTGCAGCTGGTTTCAGATGGAATGCGACACCACACGGATTCTCTGCATGTTCAGCTTGTTGCCACTGCGTGTGTTTTTAACCTCACCACACTGGAACTGGTGCAGGGAATGCCCTTACATCTGCTGGAAACTGTAGTTCAGCAACTGCTCACAGCTGTGAAGAACTTTCCAAACTATGAGCAGGTACACACAGCACAGTACAGTAATATTCATCCAGCATTTTGAGTTGGAACAACCCAGCATATAACTCATAAGATGAAAGTTGGTTCTGTCCATATTTTACACCCTATTATTGATAGAGTGCGTGAATGTTGAATATTAAACCGCTAAGAACAGCTTTTACATTCAGTTACAGAAGAATTGCCTTCTGACCTTGTGCAGTGACCATATCTTACAGGTTGTCCCATTTGATAGGTAAGTCCGAGCAACTTTCCATTGCGTTTAACCTTACAAATACTGTTTTGATTGATAAATAGAGTGGGTTTTTGCATCTGTGATATAAAAATATGAAATATGTCTCATTTTCCACCACTGGTCATAACAAAGTGTTGACCCCTGACAGATACGAGGCCACTAAACTGATGATGATGCTCCTGGAGAATCATGAAGATCAGACACTGCAGAGAATGGCGGTGGCTGTTGTCTCCATACTGGTGGCGAAGGTATCTCGCATCCATCAATATAAAGTGATCAAATATATCAAAGATCATGATATGATTATCAAAGCAAGAATTATATTTTTATTATCACTCGATGTCATTTGAGTAAGCGTTATGTTAATCTCTGGTTTATCACAGATGAGTAAAACAGATATGTTGGTGTTATGAAACGGTTTTTAGGCTGGCGAGTTGAGCTCTTTTATTTCTCACTGCAGCTGAGTACAGAAGAGATCTCAGAGCTGGGTGCAGAGGCATTTATCATGAAGGTATATCATTTATGATCACATATTTTGTTTTTTCTTTATAGATTTAAAGTTGATCCAAGGTAGATTTCACCCTGGAGTGGCATTTAGTCTGGCTTTAAAGTGACGTTAAAAAACTACTATTTCTATTTACATTGTAGTTTTTGTTATAAATAGCTCATCGGTGTGGGTCATCATGTGGTCAAGTCATGTGCCCTCGTAATCTTCAAACTAAATATGAAAATGCACTCCCGCCCTCTAATGGTGTAAGTTAGACGGCTTGGGCGGAGCACCAGTTAACTCCTCCCCTCTAACTGTCAATCAGCTGCCAGTCCCATTTAAAACACCTGGGGCATGTTCAAGCTTTTCCTGGAAACGCTGTGCAGCAGGGTTTGAGAATTGTTTTCGCTTGTTTGGTGGGTGTGTCAGGAATGTCAGCAACGTGTATATTTTAGAGCGGTATTAAAGAGAAAGCTCACACAATGGGTCCAAGTTAAGTCGTTTACAAATGTGTCCGCTGCAGCTCGGTTTACGCGACAATTAAAGATATTAGAAGACATGTATTTTGCAGTATTCAACACGTATTATACCGATTTCATCAGGCTCCGACAATTCTTCAAAAAGAACATGAAGAAAGGCTTTCTCAGATGCCATAGTTCAACTCCTGCGTCCTCATCAACAGGGTGTTCAACCGCACAACCATTTCTGTTTAAAAAACGTTTTAAACATCCAATCAATTCGCAATAGAAAACACAAGCCACGCCCACTTTTTTCTCATTTGAAATTCCGTTTCACTCGGAAACGCGTCGGGAATACGGAAGTAAAAACTATGGCAACTTCAAGTTAACGAGGACTTTAAACAGAGTCATTTTTACGTCGGCATGTCACATGTAGTGTTTTCACTGGTATTTTAGTAAATGTTTCAAACTCATTTAAGAGACCTAATGACTTATTGTGTCATCTCTCTGTGTGGAGCTACAGCAGTTGCTCAGTATTGTCCAGCAGAAGGCCTCACTGGGTGTTGTGGACTCTACGCTGAAGTTTGCATTGAGCGCTTTGTGGAACCTGACGGACGAGACGCCCACCGCCTGCCTTCATTTCATCCAGTGTAAAGGAGTGGAGCTCTATATGGAGCTGCTGGAGGTGCTGCTTTAACGCTTTTTTACGAACACCAGTAGGAATGCATATACACAAGGATTTAGCAAACACGTTCATACTGTAGCACTGACATCAGATGCTACGCCAGGTCACGTTAGACCCATGTATTTGTCAATACGTGATGAGCTATTCTGTATTAGAATAGAAACAGTTGTTTTTAGATGTTGTGTGTCATTTCTGGTGTAGACATGATGTTAAACTTGCTGATGGACTAAATTTTTTATTCCATTTTGCAATTCTTTCATGGTATTCATTTTATATCTGCAACTGCCACTTTTTATTTTTTTTTATTCATCTTTCCCCAGAAAAAAGAATTTCATTCTTCTCTTTAATCTATTTTTTCATACATCCCTTATCAAAACACCTACCAATTGTTACATCGCAATAAAACTGAATGTACAAAACATCATCAAAGCCCTACAGCAAAAGCACAACATGAACAACATTCAATGATCACATACTTGGCTCTTTTTCAACCATAGTTTCACATTGTCTTATATTATTTGGTAGGCGGTTCCAGCTAGTAGCAGCTCTTACAGAAAAAGCTGCACGACCAAAGTTAGTAGCTCTAAACTTCACTTCACAGTCGCCTCTAGACAAAGCTTGTGTTTTTCTTACATTTACATCCCATTGAGAGACAAATTCATGCAAAGAAGAGGGTGCGAGATTATTAACAACTTATACATTAAACAACAGTCGTTAAACAAACTAAAATTGTCTATTAATTTTTAATAATAAAAGAATGATGATATCTATTTGGTGTCATAGCAAACTACTTAGCAACTTTTAAGGCCCGTTTATACAGGCTATGCAACGTTTTGAGTACTGAATTTCCCCCTTGTGACCATGCTGTAACACAATAAGAGAAATGAGAGAGGATTAATGAATGCAGAAACACCTTTGCAGCGTTTGTAGTTAATTGATTCCGTATAAATTTTAAATTTCTAAGTTGAAGAGAGACTACACTTTTTATTCTATTAATAAGCTTTTCAAATGTTAATTGGGAGTCTATAATTACTACAAGATATTTAAAATCCTGCACAACTTGTAGTTTCTTTTACTTAAATATCTGGTACAATCTCCATCTTTTTAGTTATAAAATACATGCAAGCAGTTTTCTAGACATTAAGTGTTAAACAACACTGAAAAAGTCAGTCAGACATTTTAGACATAGCAGAAGTCAGTTTTAGTGCTACCTGTTATTTTGTTCTATCATGTACATAAATCACAGTGGCATCAGCGTACATTTGAATATGTACATCAGGAAATACCTCTGGCAGGTCATTTAAATACAAACTTAAAGGTAGTGGTCCAATGATCGATCCCTGGGGAACTCCAGTGGGACAGTCTCTTGGGGTTGACACGTGTGCTTCAATCCGAGTGCACTGGTTTCTTGATGTTAAGTAAGACCCAATCCATTTCATTGTGTCTATAGAAAAGTTAAAGTGTAATCATTTATTTAAAAGAATATTATGATTTATTGTGTCGAATGCCTTTTGTAAATCAAGGAATATAGCACCTACAACCCCTCCCCTGTCCAATTTTGACCGCACTTGCTCGTCAAAGTTACACACAGCCGTTTCTGTTGAGCACTGTTTACGAAACCCAAACTGCATAGGACACAATAACTTCCAAAAAATTCACTATTTGCCCTGTTACCACTTTTTCAACAACTTTAGACAGATTGGTCTATAATTTGACACATTGGTTGGATCACCTGCCTTGAAAACTGGGGTGACTAACCCAGTTTTCCAACTATTAGGAAATATAGATTGCCTAATTGAGATGTTCAGAAGATGAGTAATTGGAGTTATTAAAACATCACTATTACTTTAAAAAAAACTACAGTCTAAGCCATCCTTGTCTTTAGCATACGAGCTTTTAAGCTTATTTATCATTTTTCGAATTTATGTGAAGTTTAATCCACGTGTTTAAACCACTGAGACATCACAGATACACCAGTACAAGACATTTCTGCATTAGGTTGTGGGTGTTGAGATCATTCATTTGTTTGGTAAACTCCAGATTATGTTGGATCATGTGCAGTGTCTGTTCTCCAGAATAATGTAGCAGAGGTGGAGGAGCTGCAGGTGGAGCTGCAGGATGAAGAGCTGGTAGAGCACTTACTCACTCTCTTGATCAACCCTGCGGTGGATGTGGAGGTCAGTTACTTCGCTGGGGGAATCCTGGCTCACCTCGCCTCCAGCATGGGACCCGTGTGGTGTCTGGATGCTGAGCTGCACCGCACAGTGTGTTGGACAAACTGGTGTGTGTGTTTGTGTGTGTGGTGTTTGTTTATGAGCAATATCCTGTGCAGTTTGTTTATCTCAAATCTCTTTCACTTGTAGCACTCCTCTATCTTGACATGGAGCTTTCCACAGCGTGAGATGGTTTCTTATCGGTAAGGTTTGTTGTTGATTAATTTTTTCACAATAGGAATATTAATAAAGTCGTCAAAGTCAGATGAGCCAATGGCAGTTTAGGATCAGTTGGATGGGAACCGGAACTTGCACATCTTTAAGAGGCCGTTTACGCAACTAAAGCTGCGTTCAGATTATAAGCGACTTTGTCGCTGCAAGTCGCCAGTGATCCACTGATCATGTTAGCTCTACCATCTATCTATTCTCTGTGGCTTCTGAAAATCGCTCTTCATTTTGCATGAAGTTGAAGATTTCTCAACTTTGTCGCGTTGCTAGACACGCCCATCCGGTCGCCAAAGGTTGCGACTGCTCGTTGTTGCCGGAAGTCGCCAGCACTCCATTGAAATGTATGGGATCATGCCGCTTCTAATCTGAACGCAGGTTAAGGTGATTTGGGGGACTGAAAACGCAAACTTTGGAAGACGGTCTCAAAGTGCGATAACGGCGTTATCGTCTCTGTGTAAATTCTGAAGCTCTCATCGGTTTTATGGTGTTTATGCTACATGAATGGTAAAACGATGTACATGGGGTACTTGTAATACGGATTCCAGGTTTTCCGCAATCCTAATAAAGATGATAACATAAATATAGATTAACGTTAATATCATCTCGTGCTTCAGCAAGGCATATCTGACTAAGAGGGTGTCCAAAATGTACCAAAACTTTTGAACAAGGTTTTCACATTGACAGCTGCCATTTTTAGACAATTAAAAATAATAATTCATTACATTTATATAGCGCTTTTCAGGGTACTCAAACCGCTTTACATCAAAGGGAATGTTCTCAACCACCCCCAATTAGGAACTCCTAATTGCTTGTCTGAGTCAGCAACAGTTTTAAGCAAGGCGGGGCTTACTGGTAGGTCGATTGGAAATTCCTAAAGGTAGCCACTATTTACTTCTGGGTATTTACACAACTTCATAAGGAGCATCATAGGAAATGCTAATGATGGAGTTCATAGGTAGCTTATGCTAAATATTTGTTGTCTACTTTTGCCTTTACTGTCCACTCTTAATTTATTCATTTAAAAGAAAAACTTTCATGAGGTAACAAATGCAAAATAAAATTAATAAAAAAATGTCTTTCTCAGGACGTTGCAGCCCTTCTATCAGTTGTTACAGGTGTCTCAGGATTCTGGTGTTCAGCTCTGGGCTCTGTGGGCCGTACAGCTCGTGTGCAGTCAGAACGGTAAGAGAAAAGAGCGTTGTCATGTTTCTCTTGATCCAGTGGCAGGATCATGACAGAACCTCATGTTTATGTGCAGAGAGACAATTTTGGCCCTTATGGCTCCCCATACTCTCTCTCCGGTCTCATTCCTGCCCTCTTGTTTCCTCGTTAGTGCTCGTAATGATTTCATGCCCCACAGCTGTTCCCCTCCTGATTTGTCCGTTACTTAATGCCCCTGTGTCTTCTGTCTTGTGTTGGATCATTTTGGACGAAATGATGTGTCTTTGTCACCCTCCTTGTCCTAAATTGTCTAGTTAAGTTATTTGCAGTCTTGTCCATGTTGTATATAGTCTAGTACAGTTTAGTGTAGTGAGTCTATGTTCCTGTCTATGTTCCTGTCTATGTTCCTGTCTATGTTCCTGTCTATGTTCCTGTTTCTACCCTATCTGTTATGTTTTGTTACCCCCTCAAGGGTTTTTGTTTCTCGTTTGTTATTTTAATTAAAGTCCTTGTTACCCCTTACCCGCTTCCTGCAATTGGGTCCTCTGTTCCTGTTCTCGTGTCTGCCTCCGTGTTTCATGACATCTGTTCTTGCCTGTTAATAGACTGTCACAGTAACAGTTGGTGTGCAAACAAACTATTGTTAGTATTTTATGTCTATATTGTAATGATGTGAAAAAAGAGCATCATGTTAGGTAATAATTCTGTTTAATCTGGGTTTTAAATAACTGAATCAGTTCAAACAGGTCGGTTTGTGTGCGTGTGTGTGTGTGTGTGTGTGTGTGTGTTTGTGTGTACATGTATATAGTATCCACTCATTCTGTACTGTTGTTCTGTTGTTGTAGCTGCTCAGTACTGCAGTATCCTCCACACTGAAGGAGGAACAGATATACTGAAGGTCCTGAGTTCTCATCCGAACACCCACAGCGACGTCAAGAGCCTGGCGGACAATATCCTAACAATGATGGAACAGCAACTTGTAGGTCCAGGATCGAAACACCCCGCTAACGTCCCGGGCGTTTCATAAAGCAGCATAAAGTTAGCAAACTATTATGAAAATTAGGTAAGGGTTGGGATTGTGTTCCATGCTTGCTTTAGATGGATTGCCGAGAATAACCCTTGATCAGAGATATTATATGTGAACACTTTATTTATTTTGTTCTTTTTGTTTTATTTGCTTTCTAGAGGAATTGGCCTCGACAATTCACCTCCAGCTACTGTGTAGCATGAGACATCAGTTAAACACTGAACATGCACCTGATTGCTCAATAATGCACTGAGGGCACAGAGAAGATGCTCACCTAAAGGATGTCAAAACCTTAAACATAGTGAATGAATAAAGGTTTTTAGTCACAATCTTGGGTCCCTTAGAAGCCACACTGACTAAGCTTGATAATAAGACTGTTGATCAAATATAGCTGCAAGCAGCAATTACCGGGGTTTGAGCGGTTTAAAGCAGTTGAGGCATCTTTGCCGTTGTCGACTACGCTCAGGGCTTGCACCCTAACACATCCATAATGGATGATACTCCTCCACATCCAGATAAATTACAGGGATGGTCAGTAATGGTTCATACAGACAATGCATACTTACACACATATGCACATATAGTACACACATATAATGTTATACATCTTGTCTTAATATCAAGTAGTCGTTCGAACAATGTGTTAAGGGAAATCAGCTTTTCAGATTCAATCGGTCACATCCATTTCAGAAATGGCCCTGTTACAGATGAAAAAGTTTACATGTTTTGATTACTACTTGATAAGGCCTTTTAGCACATTTTACAAGCCTGTAAAATGTAATTCATAGATGTAAAGGACTATTAACAACGAACCCCTTAGTGCAAGAGCATCTGTGGTGAGCAAGTGTGTTGACAATAAAGCATTTCTCAGGAAATCTGTGTTACTTTGCAACACAAGACATTCATTGCCAATACAAGTTTGTTCATAGGGCCTGTATTGAACCACAACATACTGAACGATAAAAGTAGCTTTAGATCAAAGTGTTTGCTAAAAATGTAAATATATATTATGATCAAAGTTTCAAATCATACTTGAAAAGCCAATTTAAAATGGCAATTGAATATAAACATATTAACTTGTACTAGATAGATATGTAATGAATTCAATATTCTGGTGGATTGCAACCAGTCTCAGGGTTTAACATGTTTTTCTGTGTGTATTATTTGTAAAGGAAATAGACGTTAATCAATAAAAATAAGTCACTTCAACTTTAAATTATCAACTTTTTATATAGTTTATGCAGTTATATGAAATATAATCTTGGATATAAGATTATATTTAACAAATGATTATACCAAACTGCATGTTTGTCTTATTTAGACTTTGTGTCTTGCCCTAAAACCGGAAGGTTTTCCTTGCAGATGGTCTGCATAATTCAAATCAATATTTCATGTTCAATAACGTATGAGGTAAGTAGACATGTAATAAGCAGGATAATGTACAGCCAGACGGTTGTTACACAAAATAAACCCCTTTAGGGTGATACAAGACCACAAATGTTACGTTTACATGGACCATTGTATTCTGACTATAAATGATTCCAATCCAAGTTACACTGTTCCATGTAAACACCTCAATCTGAATAATAATGGCCAATCTGATCTACATTTTATTTGAATTGTCAGGGATGGGTAATAGCTTTTGTAATCCGTTGAGGGGACTTGACTGGATTGAAAACTGAACCACAAAGAACTGCGCATGTGCAATGACGTTGAAATGATCCAATGACTTAATGGGTACGATCGGAACAAGCTGTTGTTGAAGAAAATCAATCACTTTTGTGTCCAAATTATTTTCCTTTCACTTATCGTTTGTGAAGTGGTGCCCCACCAGTCATTTTTTGTACTCTCATCCACAGGTGCCTTGTTTTAGGTGTGCAAATTGCCATTTTTACTGCTGGTATATATACTGGAAGCAGCACGGCAAAGGGAGTGTGTTTGATTCTATGCTGCGGCAATGTGCAGACCAACTGGCGTATGAATCAACATATCTTGCGAGTAAACGGCTTAATGCATTTGATTAACTTGTGCAGTGTTTTTTTGTCATACACCAGTAAGTTTGAGCAGCATGAAGTCAAACACACTTAAAGCTACAGTTTGTAAAAAACCGCCGCTCAAAACAAAATGGCGTAGCCAGGGACGGACTCACCCATTAGGCAAAGGAAGGCAATCGCATGGGGCGCCGAGCTACCAGAGCCCCCAAAAGGAAAGGGGTGGACTTAACCAATAACCCATGTCAGCAGCCACGTAGAGCCCCAAGTAACCATCAAAATAGTCGGGACATCCCTGTTAACGTTTTGCGTTATTACATTTGTACGAAGGCACCCCCATTATAGATTAGAGTGGACCATTCCATTAGCACCGTATTTGCGCGAGACGAGTTTGACACTAGAATGTCACCGTGTGGTACAAAACTAAGTTGAAGTCTCGGGGAAATAAAACAACGACGAAACGCAGCTAGGAAAGAAGATGATTTACAAAAGATTGTTGGCAAAATCTCTGCTTTTTCCCCACACAAACTCCACAAGTGCTCCCACAGAAGCAGCGCCCCACTCCCGCCAGACACAGCACTCTCCCGGCCACGAGCAATGATAATGTGCCGGTGAGTATTTCTACCTGAACACCGACAATACAGTTATAATGACTCACGACCAAAACATTCGTCAAACAAGGAGAGGGCCAGTTCAAAAGGTAGAAAGGTTGTTTGCACTTTTACTTCGTTACACTGCGTGACGTTCCTTCATTTTAAAATATGCATTACAAAATGCGTTGTTAATTTCACGGTTGTCGTCTCTTTCTACAGGGCATTCCCGAGTGATTGATTATCACGAGTCGATTCTTCTGAAAGCATGAATTTAACAATAGCTATACGTGTCTAGTTTCGTAAGGCTGCTTCCTTGTGTCCTACAGAGGCGTCATCCTCTAAAGCAGGGCTATTCAATTAGTTTGTCATGGGGGCCGGTTCATGAAAAGCATCCCAAATGAGGAGGGATATGGCTTGCAATATGAGGGATAATAACAAATATAAGAAATCCGTTTTATTTATTCCCAAATTCCGTTTTGTCTGTTTGAATCAAAATTCTGTTATTTTTTCTTTTTTTAATTAAAAAAGTTATTTGCATAACGTTACTAGCACATTTACTGTAGTTTACTACAGTAAATAATATACTCAGTAAAAATCAAGTGGTATGGTGTGGTAAAACGGACTTTTATTTTGAAGAGTCGCCGCAAAAGGTGTTTGACAGTCGCTTTTTTTTCGATTCTCACATGAAACGGGAACAGTTCACGTGCACGCGTTCTCTGAAAGCTCCACGAGCACACGCAAAACAATCGTAGATTGCATATTTAAACACCAGCTTTAATCATCACCTCTTGACCGTCGACTGTGAGTGACGTCACTCCCCAACACAAACACGCCCCATAGCATAATCCCACCCTTGACACTGATTGACAGGTTTCCGTGTAAGGCATCGGAAATGGAAATACTAAGGGAATTGCGATTCCATTTGAGTTTTGGCTGGCTACACACGCGACGCTGAGAAAGTGAAAAAACAGACGTGGTAATTGAAATTACCATTTAAATATGACAGGGTCAAAACTCGTAAGATATGGGAAACACAGTTGCAAACGGACTTTGCTTTTCCATTTGAAATTTGGCAGTCAGTGTGCGTTTGCTTAAACGAAAATGCAAACGGTAATGCGCGATTTGCAATTGCAATTTGCAATTCCATTTTAATAATGTCCGGAATATCATTCCATAGTTTCAAAACATTGTGCAAGTCGGCAAGGGACTGTAGCATTTCAGTCAATATACACTCACCTAAAGGATTATTAGGAACACCTGTTCAATTTCTCATTAATGCAATTATGGTGGTGGTGTAATGGTGTGGGGGATGTTTTCTTGGCACACTTTAGGCCCCTTAGTGCCAATTGGGCATCATTTAAATGCCACGGCCTACCTGAGCATTGTTTCTGACCATGTCCATCCCTTTATGAACACCATGTACCCATTCTCTGATGGCTACTTCCAGCAGGATAATGCACCATGTCACAAAGCGCCAATCATTTCTAATTGGTTTCTTGAACATGACAATGAGTTCACTGTACTAAAATGGCCCCCACAGTCACCAGATCTCAACCCAATAGAGCATCTTTGGGATGTGGTGGAACGGGAGCTTCGTGCATCCCACAAATCTCCATCAACTGCAAGATGCTATCCTATCAATATGGGCCAACATTTCTAAAGAATGCTTTCAGCACCTTGTTGAATCAATGCCACGTAGAATTAAGGCAGTTCTGAAGGCGAAAGGGGTCAAACACAGTATTAGTATGGTGTTCCTAATAATCCTTTAGGTGAGTGTACAGTAGGCAACACCAACACAGAGGACTGTAAACATGTGTATGGAACATGGAAAAGACACTTCACAGACCACCACCTGAAGCATTGTAATGGCAGAGGATAACCCGCGCCCCTGATGTGCTGCTAAAGGAGAAATAAAACTGTGTGGTGTGGTCACAGTAATAGTTATTAACATGCTTTTTTTGGAGACGTGGAAATAAGCATATATCTTTATGATGTAAAACATTACTTTTTATTTATTATTAGTTAGTGATCTATTAATCAAGTGATTATTAAAGTTAGTTATTTATGTGATGCAGTGACTGTATCTCTTGAGCCCAAGTCAAATTTCCCTAAAGTATACCTTAAAGTATACCAATTTTCCTTAATGTATACCTTAATCTAGATATTGAGTCTTCTTAATTCAACTATTGTGAATTAAAGTCCATTCAATTTTGTGGGTCCGTTAGCGTTGGGGTGGCAAAGCTCATTCATAGCATGGCAGCTCCCCCCTGTGCCACCCTTGTAGCCACACCACCGTTTGAAGACAACTGCTACAGTCTAGGCATAATACTGTTTAATTCAATTCACTTTTATTGTCTCGTGCGAGGTGTAAAAGGAGTGAAACGCTTGTGTGCATTGCCCCTACAACATTGCAGTTGGGTGTGACGCATTTGACAATAGAATATAGGCTATACAATAATACACAAGACACAGTAGATACACTATACATAATTATAGCCGCAGACAATACACACTACTGCTGCTAACATCCATAATAAATACAACTGAAAGTAAGAAAATGCACTAGATTTTGCTACACAACACAGCAGCCTTCCTCAGTGCCATCTTGCATTTTCAAAATATTGAAGAGAACAATCTGATATTATTATTTACTTATCACAATCATTATCAACAGACATCATGTCAGAATCAATTTATCTGAATTTGTAATTGCAATTACATTTATGCATTCGGCAGACGCTTTTATCCAAAGCGATTTACATTGCATTATACTTTACATTTGTTTCTGACTATATGCGATCCCTGTGATCGAACCCATGACCTTGGCATTGTTAGCACCAGGATCTAACCACTTAGCCACAGGAAAGCTTAGTATTTAGTAATTAATGTGTAGTTGACAGTGTAGATCCTTCAGTAGATCAGAGAGCAGCTTCACTCCTGAATCTTCTGGATTATTATATCTCAGATCCAGTTGTGTCAGAT
The DNA here is from genome assembly GCA_006030095.1 of Triplophysa siluroides. Lineage (NCBI taxonomy): Eukaryota > Metazoa > Chordata > Actinopteri > Cypriniformes > Nemacheilidae > Triplophysa > Triplophysa siluroides. The sequence continues at coordinate 495,468 of VCII01000435.1, forward strand.
GTGAGGGGTTTGATCTCAGAGCTGAAGTCAGAGCAACACAACCTTCAGGTCCAATACTGCAGTTACACAGACTGAAGACAGAAGAAAATAGAAGATAAACCTGTGATCAACTGAATGCTGTATATGGATCAGATGTGTGGGATTTCTTCATTCAGTTTTCACAGTGACACACATGATCAGATCCTGACTGCTTGTGTCTAGAACCTGAGTCATTGACTGACAGTCACCGTTGAGTCTTTTACACTAAGCATACAGTTTAGCTAAATCCTATTGGTTAAAGATGATTTTTTCTTACTTTAGTGTCTTCAGTTTACAGTTTGTGTTCTTCAGTCCATCAGAGAGCAGCTTCACTCCTGAATCCTTCAGTTTATTGAGACTCAGGTTCAGTTCTGTCAGACTTGAGGAGTTTGATCTGAGAACTGACGCCAGTGATGAACAACTTTCCTCTGTCAGATCACACTTCCACAAACTGAGAGAGAAATAACCACACAACAGTGAGTTAAAAGACAATTTTAATAACACTCTCACTCAGATAAATGTAAAACAAATGCAAATGGATGTACAATGAGGATAAATTGGTGTGAATGATCAAGAACAAGATGAGAAACATCACAGCAGCTCAGTCAGGTGAGTAGAAGCACTGACTCCAAATAAAAATCATCTCATTTATTTCCAATAGAAGCTTTGTGACTTTTAGAAACACAAGCGACAGCAGCTGTTTGGCAAATGCAAATATGTGTACTATATACTTTTACAATAATAGCTAGATTTGTTTAACATATTGCTAAAATGGAATAATAAAAGTGATCACAGTATCATAATAATGCTGTATATGTGTTTCACAGTAATTTCTCACAGTAAGAAATATCAGATCTTGACTGCTGGTGTCTACAATCACTGACTGACAGTCACTGTTGAATCTCTTTCACTATTATAAACAAATATGAAGATAATTCTGAAAAACATGTATAAGGACCTTTTTTGAATTTATATGATACAAACACACCCATTTTATCTTATTGGTTTAAGGACTCGACAGGTTGTCTAACATTGTCGAAACCTGGTAGGTGTTATAACACTTCTAATATTATTACATTTACATTTAGTCATTTGGCAGACGCATTTATCCAAAGCGACTTACAGATGGGGTAAACAATAGAAGCAATTCGGACAACGTAAGTACAACAATATGGAGGACCACAAGAGCCCTGTGTAAAGTAATAAAGCATTTCATTGTTTAATAACTAATTCTACAATAAAAATAGGCATTTATACATTTGTTTTTAACTTCATTTTTTAATATAAATAGGCGAAATTATAAAGTTATTTAATATGTATTGTTTTAATGGGCATTAAAAATCGTGATTGTAAAAATAATTTATAAATGAAATAATCCATCAATAAATACTTCAAATTAAAAAGGGACTTTTAAAAAACAACATAAAACACGAAATAAATACATCATTTTAAATTGCATTAATGAATTCCTTTATAAATAGTGGAATTTCAAAACCTATTTGAAAATGCGATTTAAAAAGAGGAATAAATAATTGGATTTACAAATTAAACTAGGAATACAAGTTTTAATCCGTCATTTAAAAGACTATTTCTTTTACCATTTGCATTTCCATTTCCCCGCTGTCTTTCCTTTCCCGATTTGCTATTCGATTAGATTAGTCATTTAGCTTTTCCTTTTAGCCTCTCTATTTAGCATTTCCCTGACACTTTTGGGGCCGTGCATTGGTAAAACGGGGTTAAAAAATGCAAATTAGCTATGGCCAAAGAAATGTAACAAGCTCTCTGATTGGCTAGTTCATTGTACGCCATTTTCAGAGGTATGTCAGATGAGCAATGGAGAAATGTCTGTTGTTCACTGCACGTGTAACCAGCGCAACAGAAATCATTGAAAAGGAAACTTATTGTTAGAAGTAGAACAGGTTAGAACATCCATACTGCACATGGAAGCGCTTCAGTGCTGCGGTCATTTTGCCGCAGAGTCTATTTATGATGTGCTGCTAACGCAGTTAAAGTGACATAAATTGCAGTGCTTATGGCCAAAATGCTTAAGGATTAACGCGAAATGTTACTGTTATACAATTAAAGCATGTAACTGATGTCTGTTGTGTTTTAACCCGTTATTATGACTTCACAAAATAATGTTTTTCCCGAAACCGCAAACACACCATACAGTAGATGCTACTGTGTACTGTCTATGAGGGACATTTTCTCCAAGAGCAGCGCACTCACCACACATTCTCTATTTGTAAATGCCCTGGCCGCGCATCTGGATAAAAAACAATAGAGTGCGAAATGATGCGAGTAGAAGTAGACCTGTTTGTTGTTGACTGCTTGTACCACTAGAACAGTGTGCTCGGATCTTGTTTTAAACACGTGTATTAAAGATTTTCCGGATTATATAGATAATGCATCTAATTTTGATACATTGATATAAGGATTTGCCTAGTTTAGATTGATAGCATGATGCAGCTGCTTCCCTCAGCACCGGTGGGACACTGCTCATGAGCAGACGGTGGGAACCGGAACGTGAGGGGGTGTGTGGTGCGCTGCTCTTGGAGAAAATGTCCCTCATAGACAGTACACAGTAGCATCTACTGTATTGTGTGTGTTTGCGGTTTCATGGAAAAACATTATTTTGTGAAGTCATAATAACGGGTTAAAACACAACAGACATCAGTTACATGCTTTAATTGTATAACCGTAACATTTCGCGTTAATCCTTAAGCATTTTGGCCATATGCACCGCAACGTATGTCACTTTAACTGCGCGTTAGCAGCACATCATAAATAGACTCTGCGCCAAAATGACCGCAGAACTGAAGCGCTTCCATGTGCAGTATGGATGTTCTAACCTGTTCTACTTCTAACAATAAGTTTCCTTTTCAATGATTTCTGTTGCGCTGGTTACACGTGCAGTGAACAACAGACATTTCTCCATTGCTCATCTGACATACCTCTGAAAATGCCGTACAATTGTAACCCAGTGCTAAATTTCCTGTTTGGATTTCCTTATAAAAGGAGTATTTATTTTCGGTATCTGTTTTGTTTTCACATAAAAGTGGTTTATTATAAGAGTATCGTTTTCGCGAATGTTAGATATATAGATAGTTGTTTGTATCTTCAACGTGGCATGTAGCTATTGGGGTAAAGGGGTGATAAGCCCCGCCTTGTGGGTGTGAAAAAAAAAGGAGTGATGACGGATTAGATCAGAAGTGTGAGGGCAGTTGAGACTATTCCAATTTAGAATGCGTTTCTTTGTTTTCTGATTCCGCGGTTTAAATGTGTATCTGTGTTTTTGTGTAGTCAACTCGACTGCATATATATATATATAAAGTCATTCCTGCGTAAATTGGACGAACTGTTATTCTGCGGGTGAGCGTTACTGTGCAGTATTTAGTTTGTTCGTCCGGGTTGCAGTAGCGAGGTGGACGATATCGACGGGAGTTGAATCGATTGCCGTTGACTGTTTGATCGGCCAGTTCATGTGTGACGGAGCAGGAAAGGGATTTTCTAGCTAGCAAAGCTAGGAAGCTAAAGTTTCTCCGACGGCGGGATGGCGTGGTGACGGCTGACTGATCGGCGCCGCACGTGTCTGGTTGCTAACGGATACGAAAGCCCCTGAAAAAAAAAGTCGGGATCTGAGGTACTGTTTGTGTGTTTCATTTTGTGCTTAAAAAGAAAAAAAAGCGAAGTGGCCAGTTGTGTTTTATTTGGCCTCCACGTACCCGAGCAACGTTCCAGGCCTGCAACGAGGGGAGGGGTTTGTGAACTGAGTGAGAGTGTGTGTATGAGTGGGCCCACAATCCGTTTGTTCCAGACAAATTATTGAAATGCTAAATGTTTACATGCTATGTTGATGTGTAATGGGAGACTGTAGTCTGTGTGCATAACAGTCTGAGTTAGAATACGGATTATTTCAGTTGTTAAACGGTCATACTAAGCGGTAACACGTTTAAGTGATGTGAAAGTTTCTTTGACGCATTTGTTTGCTTGTTGTACGTAAGAAAAAATAAAAATATAAAAAAGGGGTCAAAAGCTCAGTTAAAGGGGTCTGTACAGAATTTATTTCATTTATTTTTCCGAGTGAAATTAGTTATTTTCCTTCATTGGTACAATATATTCTCTTGTTTACTATTTTGTTAATCAATATTGTATTATTTTACCTTTATAAAACCTGTTTCATATGATTTAGTTGAATCACTCGCTTAGTTTCTAAGGTTTCGCAGCACTAAAATATAAAGGCAAGGAGAAAAGCAGTGTACAGTTAAGGAGTCATCCTATTCAATTGTAACATAACGTCGAGAGACACCGGGAAAGAACCAGGGATCTTGTCCCTTTTTTGTTCTATAGGTTGGTACACCTTAGACCAGAGTGGGCGCTACATAAAGTGGGGGCTCGTCCGGGATCGATTCTTTGCTGTTACACTGTTCAGGAGAGAATATCGTCTGTTTTGAAAACCAAGCTTAAGACAGAATAATGGATGTTGAGGATTCTTTCTTTCAAGCTGAACTCAGCAGCTGGTGCAAAAAAGAAGCAATTGATCCAAAACATGCAGTATTACTTGTGGGTGTGTCTACAGATATGGGCGTGGCTCGTATTGAAGAAATCATCCAAACAGTCAAAGTTCTGGGAAGAGTGAGAGTGCGAGATAAAAAGGAAGGGATCGCTCCAGGTTTCCTGTCTGTGTTCTGTGAGTGCAAAGAAGAGGTTGATCCATCTCGCTTACCAGTGGAACTGAGACCCGAGGTGAGTGCAAAGCCTTGGAAGATCATTGTAGCCTCTAGCGATGAGGCCCAGCAAACAGGATTTGCAGGAAAACTAGCAGATTTGTTGGTACAAGAAGGAAAGTCTCTCCTTGATCTTCAAGCTATGTTCTCATCGTCTAGCCCAGAGTCAGGGACTCCAGAATCCATAATCCGTGCTGTGAGCGACTTGCTGGAAAAGACCTCTAAACCAGTAAGTGATGGCAGTGCATACCGACGTTTAAGAACCTTTTCAGGAACCGTTCCTACTCCTGTGGGAGAAGAAGCTTTGGAGAGCTGGATGGATCAAGCCAGGATGATGGTTATGGAGTGCGACTGCTCAGACAGGGAAAAACGCAGACGTATCATTGAAAGTTTGCGGGGTTCTGCATTGGAGGTAGTGAAGGCTGTCAGATTCTCCAACGCTGATGCAACTTCCTTAAAGTACTTAGAAGCCTTGGAGGGTGCTTTTGGAACCTCAGAGTCAGCTGAAGATTTGTTTCTTGTTCAGGTTACTGAGGCAAGATCCTGGGGAAACTCTCTCTGATTTTCTGATGCGACTAGAGAAAGCACTTACCAAAGTGGTGAAGTGGCGGGCGGGTTATCGTCAAGAGGAAGTGCAGACAAGGCAAGAGTGGAGCAGTTGATCAGAGGAGCTGTAGAATCAGACCTGCTATTACTTCAACTGAGACTGAGGGAGAGACGAGAAGATCCACCTGATTTCCTTGCTCTTTTGAATGAAATAAGGGAAGAAGAAGAGAGTGAAGCCGCCCGACATAGTTTGGGGGTGACTGCAAGACCTGTCCCCAGGCCACGACAGAAGATGACTAACTTGCTGTGAGAGAGTTACAGGCTGAGATCCAGGATTTGCGGATGCAAGTAGCTGAAAGCCCTTCAAAAGTGCCAGTTGCTGAAAGGGAGTCAAGAGGAGTGATGAGTAAGAGGGGGTGACCTTTCACCGGAAGTGCTCGCCTTAAAGAAACAGGTTCAGAGGCTAGAGGAGCAACTAACATCACTAAGTGTCAGACAATCACCCCAAGTCACAAGATACACCCAATTACAAGATCCTCAGGAATCCTATGTGAAACCCAGAGTAGGAAAAGTTAAAGAGGATTACTTCTGTTACAGATGTGGAGAGGATGGACACATCGCACCAAGGTGCAAAGCTCCCTGAAAACTATCTAGTAATACAGAAACTTGTGCTGTCACTTCGAAAGGCAAAAGCTGAGAAAACAGATCAGGATGGTGGAAAGCCCACTGGTGACAAGATCAGTTTCCCGAGAAAGTCAGGCAACTGTGCAGGAGAAGAGTAAAATTCCAAGTGGGTTAGTGGGTCCATCTCTGACCATCCCAGTGAAAGTCAATGGACAATCCAGTGAAGCCTTGCTAGATAGTGGATCTCAGGTCACTATAATTTTTGAGTCATGGTATTTAAAAAACCTGTCCTTTGTGCCAATTCAGCCACTTTCAGGTTTGTCTATTTGGGGCCTCAGCCATGCCAGTTACCCTTACAGGATATGTGCTTATAGACGTGTCTTTTCCTGCTTCGGTGATAGGAATGGAAGAGACTGTGCAAATCCTTGCTTTGGTGTGTCCTGAACCTGAAGGTCCCGAACAAGTGCCTGTGATCATAGGGACCAATGCAAGATTTTTCCAGCGGCTGCTTCAACATTGTACGTCTGGTCATGAGACAGAGATTGCACGCATGTTGAGAATTCAGTTTGACAATCTTGAGTTTGAGATGCCTCGGAAGACTACAGATGGAAAGACCATTGACATACCTAGTGGAGATGTGAAGTGGATGGGTCCAGGCCCGTGCAAGATTCCATCAAAAGGTGAAATGTGTACGATTTGTGATGTGGAGTCAGAAACACCACTGGAGAAAGACATCTTTGTTTTAGAAACCGTTACAGATGACGTGCTGCCGGTGGGATTGTTCATTCCTCCTGTTGTGTTTCCCTTTTCAGCCGTGAATGAGAACAAGTGCAAAGTGCTAATTAAGAATGAAACCGCCAGAGAGATAACCATACCTGCTGGAACAGTTATAGCTCATGTGTTCCCCACAGATATGGTTACGGCAGTGGCTGATACACACAAAGAACCCAAAGAGGATTGACCCAAAGTTTTTTGATTTCACAAAGTCATCTATTCCAACGGAGTGGGAAGATCGTCTTCGCCAAAAGCTTTCTGAGAGAGGATATGTGTTCTCCCTTGAAGAATGGGATGTGGGATTAACCAAGGACACGAAGCATCAAATCCGTCTGAGTGACTCTAGACCGTTTCGAGAGAGGTCGCGACGTATTGCGCCGCAGACATTGATGATGTTCGTCGTCACCTTAAAGATTTGCTAGCTGCAGGAATTATTAAGGAGTCTCGCAGTCCCTACGCTTCTCCAATCGTGATTGTGCGGAAAAGAAGTGGAGCCGTACGTATGTGCATCGATTATCGTACACTCAACAGTCGGACTTATCCAGACCAGTACACTACCCCTCGTATAGATGATGCTTTGGATTGTCTGGCTGGCAGTAAGTGGTTTTCCGTCCTTGATCTTAGAAGCGGCTACTACCAAATTGCCATGGCTGATGAGGATAAGGAGAAGACTGCGTTCATATGCCCCTTGGGTTTTTACGAGTTCGAAAGGATGCCACAAGGAGTTAGTGGAGCACCTGCGACATTCCAAAGGCTCATGGAGCGTGCCATGGGAGACATGCATTTGATAGAGGTGATCGTGTACCTGGATGATATCATTGTCTTTGGTTCTACACTTGAAGAACATGAACGAAGGCTTTTGAAAGTCCTGGATCGGCTGGAGGAGTATGGATTGAAAGTCTCGGTGGACAAGTGCCAGCTCTGTATGTCCCAGGTCAAGTATGTGGGGCATATTGTCTCTGCCGATGGCGTTGCCCCTGATCCTGAGAAGATCAAAGCTGTTACTGAGTGGAAGATGCCTACAGATGTGAAATCCTTAAGATCATTCCTGGGTTTCTGCGTATTCTACAGGAGGTTTGTCAAAAACTACTCTGCAATAGTACGACCTCTGACAGAACTCACTAAAGGGTATCCACCAGCCAGAAGAGATCTAAAGAGTAAACCAGAAAGAGGGTATTTCAAGGTGTCAGAGCCGTTTGGTGAGCGATGGAGTAACGATTGCACCAACGCTTTCGAGTACATTATCCAGTGTCTTACTCAAGCCCCTGTTCTTGCGTTTGCAGATCCCAATAAGGCCTATGTTCTACACATTGATGCAAGTGGGAATGGTTTGGGAGCGGTATTGAATCAAGAGTATCCTGAAGGGCTCCGACCAGTAGCATACGCAAGTAGAAGACTGAGCACAACAGAGGAAAGATACCCTACTCATCAACTTGAATTCTTGGCATTGAAGTGGGCGGTGGTAGATAAATTTCATGACTATCTCTGTGGTGTGAAATTCGTCGTGAGAACTGACAACAACCCACTCACGTATGTCCTCACAACAGCTAAGTTAAATGCAACTGGACATCGTTGGTTGGCGGCATTGGCCACTTATGACTTTAGTTTGCAGTACAAGCCAGGACATCATAATGTAGATGCTGATGTGTTATCTCGTTACCCACTTGATGAGGAGCCTAGGTATGAGTGGACAGAAATACCTCAGCCTGGAGTAAAAGCTATCTGTCAGATGGTGGCGAGTCACCAGTCTACAGAAACTTCTACAAGACTGATTGATCAGTTAGGCCCTGAGTCAGTAAGTGTTCCACCTGCTTACACTTGTCTTGCACAGCTTGACTTGGGACATTTAAAGCAACTTACACAGGCCGAGCTGAAGATGGCCCAAGATAAGGATCCGGTCGTGGGACCAATAAAGTTTGCAGTGGAACATGGAAAGATGCATATGTTGAGTCACTCTTCCAACACTCAGCTGGGTCTACTGCAAAGACAAGGATCAAAGCTGGTCATTCAGAATAAGTTGCTGTACAGGGTATCCAATAGTCCTGGTGGTGAGCAGAAATAACAACTTGTTTTACCTGAACAGTTCCACCAACAAGTACTGCAGTCTTTACATGACGAAAATAGACACCTGGGCATTGAGCGGACCACAGAGTTGCTGAAGGATAGATTCTACTGGCCTCGGATGACGTCAGTGATTGAAACATATGTGAAAGCCTGTGGTAGACGCATTGCTAGAGAGACATCACCTCGGAAGTGTGCGCCGTTAAACAATATCACTAGTAGTGGACCATTGGAATTGGTGTGCATTGATTTTTTTTATCGATAGAGCCAGATTCCAGAGGAGTTGCTAATGTCTTGGTTGTCACTGATCATTTCACCCGCTATGCTCAAGCCTACGCAACTAAAGATCAAAAAGCATCAACTGTTGCAAAGGTCCTCTGGGAGAAGTTCTTTGTGTATTATGGATTGCCAGCCCGTATACACTCAGATTAGGGGAGAGACTTCGAGAGCAAGCTGATTAAAGAACTGTTGGGTATGCTTGGGATTGAGAAATCAAGAACGACACCTTACCACCCGCAAGGAGATCCGCAGCCCGAACGTTTCAACCGGACACTGCTCTCCATGCTAGGAACTCTGGAAGCTGCAGAAAAGCACAAGTGGAGTCAGCACATCAGCAGGTTGGTGCATGCGTACAATTGCACTAAAAATGAGGCCACGGGATACTCGCCCTACTTTCTCTTGTTTGGGAGAGAAGCACGTCTGCCAATCGATGTGTGGTTCGGGACTGTTTCTGGAGGGGAAGAAGCTCAGACGTACCAAAAATATGTCGAAACCCTGAAAAACGACCTTCAGAATGCCTACCAACTTGCTTCTGAGTCTGCACTGAAGAATCACCAGAGGAACAAACGTCGCTACGACAAAAAGGTAATATGTCAAGGCATAGAGCCGGGAGACCGGGTTCTAATTCGAAATCTTGCTTTCTCTGGAGAACACAAGTTGGAAAACAGATGGAATTCGTCCCCGTTCATTGTGTTAGAGAAGCTTGCTAATCTACCTGTGTACAAGCTCAGACCTGAGGATAGGAAAGGAAAAATCAAAACAATGCACCGGGATCATCTCTTGCCGATTGGAGAACTGGTGCGGATGTCTAAACCAGACAAGAGACAAAACTTCCAGCAAAGTCCATTGGCTAACTTTGGAGAGGGCAGAAAGCAAAAGTTGTCAAGAGATCATAGATTGCAGGATGCCAAGGACACAGCTGAACATTCCTCAGAGAGTGATGAAGAGAGCTATGGAAGTTGTTCTTCAAACCTGCCTAAAAGATGGACTCCGTTAATTCCTGACCTCCAAAGTGCATTCAGGGCTGAGAAGAGTGAAGTAGCTGTTCACACGGACAGTGAATCTCAACATGCTGGAGAAGATGAAAGGGAATCTTCTGGACAAGAGGATTTTAGAAAGGAGTGGAACCAGATGGAGGACTTGGCAGAGGTGTCTGAGAGGGAAAAAGTGTGTCAGACTCTGAGATGGAGGGCGAGGAACCTCCAAAACCTGTGTCTAAACTAAGCTATGATGCGCTTGGTCAGCCCAGTGAAAGACCCATTACTGTGGTGCATAGAGGAATAGTCATCCACCTACCCAATTCCTCAAAGATTGAACTTTGCCCTTCTAGTTCAGATTCCCCTTTTGGTGTCAGGTGTACTAAAATATGTGTGGACTCTGAAAATAGAGTTGTTATCCATATGTAAAGTCAGTATACTCATGGGGGCATGAGTATTTAAGAAGGGGAAGAATGTAACCCAGTGCTAAATTTCCTGTTTGGATTTCCTTATAAAATGAGTATTTATTTTCGGTATCTGTTTTGTTTTCACATAAAAGTGGTTTATTATAAGAGTATCGTTTTCGCGAATGTGCAATGTTAGATATATAGATAGTTGTTTGTATCTTCAACGTGGCATGTAGCTATTGGGGTAAAGGGGTGATAAGCCCCGCCTTGTGGGTGTGAAAAAAAAAGGAGTGATGACGGATTAGATCAGAAGTGTGAGGGCAGTTGAGACGATTCCAATTTAGAATGCGTTTCTTTGTTTTCTGATTCCGCGGTTTAAATGTGTATCTGTGTTTTTGTGTAGTCAACTCGACTGCATATATATATATATATAAAGTCATTCCTGCGTAAATTGGACGAACTGTTATTCTGCGGGTGAGCGTTACTGTGCAGTATTTAGTTTGTTCGTCCGGGTTGCAGTAGCGAGGTGGACGATATCGACGGGAGTTGAATCGATTGCCGTTGACTGTTTGATCGGCCAGTTCATGTGTGACGGAGCAGGAAAGGGATTTTCTAGCTAGCAAAGCTAGGAAGCTAAAGTTTCTCCGACGGCGGGATGGCGTGGTGACGGCTGACTGATCGGCGCCGCACATGTCTGGTTGCTAACGGATACGAAAGCCCCTGAAAAAAAAAGTTGGGATCTGAGGTACTGTTTGTGTGTTTCATTTGTGCTTAAAAAGAAAAAAAAAAGCGAAGTGGCCAGTTGTGTTTTATTTGGCCTCCACGTACCCGAGCAACGTTCCAGGCCTGCAACGAGGGGAGGGGTTTGTGAACTGAGTGAGAGTGTGTGTATGAGTGGGCCCACAATCCGTTTGTTCCAGACAAATTATTGAAATGCTAAATGTTTACATGCTATGTTGATGTGTAATGGGAGACTGTAGTCTGTGTGCATAACAGTCTGAGTTAGAATACGGATTATTTCAGTTGTTAAACGGTCATACTAAGCGGTAACACGTTTAAGGTGATGTGAAAGTTTCTTTGACGCATTTGTTTGCTTGTTGTACGTAAGAAAAAAATAAAAATATAAAAAAGGGGTCAAAAGCTCAGTTAAAGGGGTCTGTACAGAATTTATTTCTCCGAGTGAAATTAGTTATTTTCCTTCATTGGTACAATATATTCTCTTGTTTACTATTTTGTTAATCAATATTGTATTATTTTACCTTTATAAAACCTGTTTCATATGATTTAGTTGAATCACTCAATTCAAATATTAATGCTTAGTTTCTAAGGTTTCGCAGCACTAAAATATAAAGGTAAGGAGAAAAGCAGTGTACAGTTAAGGAGTCATCCTATTCAATTGTAACATAACGTCCAGAGACACCGGGAAAGAACCAGGGATCTTGTCCCTTTTTGTTCTATAGGTTGGTACACCTGAGACCAGAGGGGGCGCTACACAATGAACTAGCCAATCAGAGAGCTTGTTACATTTCTTTGGCCATAGCTAATTTGCATTTTTTAACCCCGTTTTACCAATGCACGGCCCCAAAGTGTCAGGGAAATGCTAAATAGAGAGGCTAAAAGGAAAAGCTAAATGACTAAGCTAATCGAATAGCAAATCGGGAAAGGAAAGACAGCGGGGAAATGCAAATGGTAAAAGAAATAGTCTTTTAAATGACGGATTAAAACTTGTATTCCTAGTTTAATTTGTAAATCCAATTATTTATTCCTCTTTTTAAATCGCATTTTCAAATAGGTTTTGAAATTCCACTATTTATAAAGGAATTCATTAATGCAATTTAAAATGATGTATTTATTTTGTGTTTTATGTTGTTTTTTAAAAGTCCCTTTTTAATTTGAAGTATTTATTGATGGATTAATATTTCATTTATTAATTATTTTTACAATCACGCTTTTTATTGCCCATTAAAACAATACATATTAAATAACTTTATAATTTCGCCTATTTTTATTTGAATTAAAAATGAAGTTAAAAACAAATGGATTAACGCCTATTTTTATTGTAGAATTAGTTATAAAACAATGAATGATTTATTACTTTACCCAGGGCTCTTGTGGTCCTCCATACAACAAAAAGCATAAGTGCAATCAATAAACTGGCTTCGTAATGCCTACTACAGTATACAGAGCTAAGTAAGAAGTTTTTTTTATTTTTTTTTGAAGAGTAGAAAAGAGATAGAAGTCAGAACTGTTCGGTAAGTTGTTGACGGAAGAGATGCGTTTTCAGACAATTCTTAAAGATGGCTACAGAATCTGCAGATCTTGTTGCCGCGGGCAGATCGTCCACATAAGTGGAACCGATCCAGAGAAGGTTCGTGAGATCGATTTTTTTTTACCTTTTTAGGATGGCACCACAAGACGTTGTTCGTTTGCAGAGCGCAGAGATCTGGTGGGTACATACGTCTGCATAAGCGAAAGAAGATAAGGGGGAGCCGAACCAGTGGTGGACTTGTAGGCCAGGAGGAGGGATTTGAATTTAATGTGAGCCACAATAGGGAGCCAATGTAACTTTATGAAGAGAGGAGTGACGTTTATTATTCCCCAATACGATGAATTGTGTGTACAGTATTTCCCACACTCTTGACAGTGGATTTGGATAAAATAAGAAATGTAAATGGATTTTCTTACTGTAATGTCTTCAGTTTACAGTTTGTGTTCTTCAGTCCATCAGAGAGCAGCTTCACTCCTGAATCCTTCAGTTTATTGTGACTCAGGTTCAGTTCTGTCAGACTTGAGGAGTTTGATCTGAGAACTGACGCCAGTGATGAACAACTTTCCTCTGTCAGATAACAGTTACTCAGACTGAGAGAGAAATAACAACACAACAGTGAGTTAAAATAACATTTTAATAACACTCACACTCATATAAATGTAAAACAAATGCAAATGGATGTACAGTGAGAATAAGTTGGTGTGAATGATCAATGATCAAGAACAAGATGAGAAACATCAAAGCAGCTCAGTCAGGTGAGTAGAAGCACTGACTCCAAATAAAAAGCATCTCATTTATTTCCAATAGAAGCTTTGTGACTTTTAGGAACACAAGTGACAGCAACTGTTTGGCAAATGCAAATATGTGTAGCAAAATGTTCAGAATTTTGAAAAATATAGCCCAATGAAAATGTGGATTGACTTTAGTCATTAACATGGTTTACTTGAGTGAATGCATTTTTTACAAACTGATTAATAAATTAGCATTATACAAGACAAAATGCTATTAATCCAAAATGGAACGGACACAAGTGCTGCCACATCAAATGTAGATAAATACCAGAAAAAACCCTACAGCACTTGTGAATTGGAAAACAAAATTATAATTAATTTAGTAAATAAATAACTCGCTACTCACAGTAGTGTCTGTAGTTGACAGTGTGGATCCTTCAGTAGATCAGAGAGCAGCTTCACTCCTGAATCTTCTGGATTATTATATCTCAGATCCAGTTGTGTCAGATGTGAGGGGTTTGATCTCAGAGCTGAAGTCAGAGCAACACAACCTTCAGATCCAATAATGCAGTTACACAGACTGAAGACAGAAGAAAATAGAAGATAAACCTGTGATCAACTGAATGCTGTATATGTATCAGATGTGTGGGATTTCTTCATTCAGTTTTCACAGTGACACACATGATCAGATCCTGACTGCTTGTGTCTAGAACCTGAGTCATTGACTGACAGTCACTGTTGAGTCTTTTACACTAGGATCAACAACATTATATGAAGATGATTCTCATGAACTTGACATCTTTTTTCCTAAAACATACTGTATGTTTTATCCTATTGGTTAAAGATCATTTTTCTTACAGTAATGTCTTCAGTTTACAGTTTGTATTCTTCAGTCCATCAGAGAGCAGCTTCACTCCTGAATCCTTCAGTTTATTGTGACTCAGGTTCAGTTCTGTCAGACTTGAGGAGTTTGATCTGAGAACTGACGCCAGTGATGAACAACTTTCCTCTGTCAGATTACAGTTACTCAGACTGAGAGAGAAATAACAACACAACAGTGAGTTAAAATAACATTTTAATAACACTCACACTCATATAAATGTAAAACAAATGCAAATGGATGTACAGTGAGAATAAGTTGATGTGAATGATCAATGATCAAGAACAAGATGAGAAACATCACAGCAGCTCAGTCAGGTGAGTAGAAGCACTGACTCCAAATAAAAAGCATCTCATTTATTTCCAATAGAAGCTTTGTGACTTTTAGAAACACAAGTGACAGCAACTGTTTGGCAAATGCAAATATGTGTAGCAAAATGTTCAGAATTTCGAAAAATATAGCCCAATGAAAATGTGGATTGACTTTAGTCATTAACATGGTTTACTTGAGTGAATGCATTTTTTACAAACTGATTAATAAATTAGCATTATACAAGACAAAATGCTATTAATCCAAAATGGAACGGACACAAGTGCTGCCACATCAAATGTAGATAAATACCAGAAAAAACCCTACAGCACTTGTGAATTGGAAAACAAAATTATAATTAATTTAGTAAATAAATACTCGCTACTCACAGTAGTGTCTGTAGTTGACAGTGTGGATCCTTCAGTAGATCAGAGAGCAGCTTCACTCCTGAATCTTCTGGATTATTACATCTCAGATCCAGTTGTGTCAGATGTGAGGGGTTTGATCTCAGAGCTGAAGTCAGAGCAACACAACCCTTCAGATCCAATACTGCACTTACACAGACTGAAGAGAGAAGAAAATAGAAGATAAACCTGTGATCAACTGAATGCTGTATATGTATCAGATGTGTGGGATTTCTTCATTCAGTTTTCACAGTGACACACATGATCAGATCCTGACTGCTTGTGTCTAGAACCTGAGACTGACAGTCACTGTTGAGTCTTTTACACTAGGATCAACAGTGTTGGGGAGTGACTAGTTACATGTAATGGCGTTACATAATTTAATTACAAAATAAAGGTAACAGTAATATGTTACAGTTACTGTGAAAAATATGTAATTAAAATACCAGTTACTTAGGAAAATGTTAATGATTACAAAGGTTAATACATCTGAATGTTTTATCTGTATGCCTCCTGCCAAGGTTGTTTAGTAAGGCGATGCTATTCTGATGCTTTTGATTGGTTCCCGTTTGAATTTGCAGCACGCCACATCTGCCAATCATATCAGTCCACACTGCTGCTGAAAGCTACGACCAGTCTGACGCCCCATTCACATTACAAGCAAGCATTGCCTGAGTGACGACATCCACTTATCACGTAAGCTCTACCACCTTCCTATTGGCTATCACTCCCGAAAGTCGCTCTTCATTTGCATGAAGTTTAAAAGTTCTCAAGTTTGTCATGTATCGTTTGTTTCTGTCAAATGAATTTGGTTTTCAATTTAGTTTCTAGCTTGTTCAAACAGTCACTTAGCACTTATCTATAATAACGTTTTTCTGTAGGCTCTGCCTCTTTTTAAATGATGAGCAGAAACAAATGTTTGTCACCTGCAATTAAACGCTTAGACAGGTAGCATTTTAAGACAATTTTAACACATTTACATTTGCGTATCATATCTTCTCAAGGGTTTGAAACGTTTTCTATGACGAATGTTAACCTAGAGCGCCACCTAGTGGACAAATCACTCCACATTAGTTTATTATAATCTTAAATCAAGTGAAGGATTTTGAAAGTCTGATTCTAATCAGTATTGAGTATTACTGTAAAGTTAACCCCGCTTGGTTTAAATATTTGAAAATTATATACAGTTCTCACAACTTCATGAGAAATTTAAAGTAATCAAAAAGTAATCAAATGTAATCCGTTACAACTAACTTTACTTTTATAAAGTAATTAAATAGTTACACATTACATTTTAAATAGAGTAAATTGTAATCTGTAACCTATTACAGTTCTAAAGTAACCTTCCCAACACTGACAATCAACAACATTATATGAAGATGAACTTGACATCTTTTTTACATAATACATAATTTTTAATCCTATTGGTTAAAAATTATTTTTCTTACTCTAGTTTCTGTAGTTTACAGTTTGTGTTCTTCAGTCCATCAGAGAGCAGCTTCACTCCTGAATCCTGCAGATTATTGTGACTCAGGTTCAGTTCTGTCAGACTTGAGGAGTTTGATCTGAGAACTGATGCCAGTGATGAACAACTTTCCTCTGTCAGATTACAGCCACTCAGACTGAGAGAGAAATAGATAACAGTATGTTATAACGAAACGTGCAAATCAATTTAGAATGAGAATAAGCTACAAGGATCTGAACATGCTAAAAATACTGCCAGAACTGATCCCTGACAATAAAAAAAACAAAAAATAAAAAGGCAAACCACAAGAAGGCAGGTAGAGGATTACACAGAACACATTTTTTTTTGCAGTGAGAGCCCAGATCACACATCATGAAATTTTTCATTGTTTTCAGTTGGCAGTGAGCGTTTCGCGCGCTGTTTATGTGAGCCAGGTGTCTCGTTAAGTGTATTGTTTTGAGGTGTTGAAAACACGTACGACTGCACAGAGGATAAAAGCATTAAATCGCTCGCACATACACGTTTTCATCATAAACACATTATCAACATAATCATTCAGAAACTGTATTTGTGGCGCAAACACAGAACATTTCCCTAACGTTAGTTTTTGGTTCCCTTTTGGGAAATTTTTTGGGAACCAAAAAATAACGTTTTAAGAACGTTCTTTTCAGGTTTTATTTTTTGCAACCAGAAAATAACGTTCCCAGAATGTTGCAGGCTGTTTTTTTTTAAATAACCATAAAGTAACGTTCTCTGATGGTTTTTTTATTGGTTATTTTTTGCAACCAAAAAATAACCAGAAAGTAACGTTTCCTGATGGTTCTTTTTTGGTAAAATTTTTCCAACCAGAAAATAACGTTCCCTGATGGTTCTTTTTTGGTTATTATTTTGCAACCAGACAATAACCAGAAAATAACGTTGGCTATTTTTTAATGGTAAATAGTCAAAACTGGTAAACGTCAGTGACATTTGCAATACAGAAATTATAAGATCACATTAACACATGTTATAATGACCAAATTAAATTAATAAATGTGCTTTAATGGCTGAAAAACTAGTTAAGCTTAATGAAAATACAATCATATATATCTGTCACAGTGAGGATCTGTGACTAGAGACTCTTATTTTGGAGAAGACTTTTATTATGACACTGGACTGATAAAATGCATATATGCATATATGACACTTTTCACACTAACATTCTAACACACTATCTGTTTTGCGCATTGTTTAACATCAGTTAACGCGGATATAGGTGTGTCACTGATTGTGTATTGTTTCATGTTGTACTTGTCTTCACCATGCCCTTTTTTCATTTACTTAGTTATTAATTTTTCATTGTTGATTTATGTATTGTTAAGAACTCAAACAAGACCGGTAACCATGTTATATGTTTATTGATTTCCATTAACCACTTACATAATAATAAATTGTCATACTTACGTACAGGAACATTTTACCTCACCGAACAGACAAAACCCGGTCACAGTAACTGCCACCATTTTGAATGCCCTTTTTCCCGCCAATAGTAGGCACACTTAATTGTTGTCATGTGTGAGGGGGAGATTGGAGTTCTGTTTGATTCTTTGTTAAACGTTGTTCAACATTAATGATTAATAGAGTTGTTTTGTTTTCAATTTTTATATTATTCTAACTGTTTAATCTCTTTGATACTGTTAGATCTATTTTGATTTTGTCTTTTTTAGATTTCTTTATTATCTTTAATTACCAAATGGTTTGGTCCAAGTAGGAGGTGCTTAGCCTTTTTAAGAAGGCGCCTCAGTGTGGTTAAGGGGCTCGTAGAGTGAGTGGTTGGATGTTATTGCTCTGTTTTGGGCCAATTTATTGGTATAGCCAAATTATGTTTGCAGATAACTTTGAACAGTTTATTTTATTTTTGTTTGTTTAGTTTTTTCTTTCTTTTTTGGATTTTCACTGTAAATACCAGTTGCAGCTATTAGATTAAACACTGAAATTTTGACCTCATCAGCACGTCACTTCATTTTTTCGCCTCCATCTGCCGGTACATTCAGAGCAGTGGTGCGGCTACTGTTGGGGCCTCTTTGTGTCACCCCTGTCTCTGTTACAATATCCATGTGTATTTCTTTAGTGTGGTTGTCTGTTACTGTGTGTGCGCTCGAGCTATGCATGCTCCGCTCTGTTGCGCACTCCCGTTATTTAAAAATAAACGGTCATTTTGTTTTACCTCACCCACTTACACATTAGTTTAGCGGTTTATTTATTTTGATTTTTTTATTTAAAAACATACAGATTTGAGAGTAAACTAATATATTGTTATTTCGATTGATTTGACGCATCTAAATCAACAGACCATGATGTAAGGACTGAAACTCGGGGCTTTTGATTGTTATATTCAAAGACGCTGCCGTGCTATACTTCTGTGGTGAGACAAGATCATTGTTAGCTTGAAGATAATTAAATGTTTATTCTTCTGTCAATAAAAATCTGCTTTAAATATTGTGTTGAAGTCATTGGTTATTTTATTTCAATATCTAAAATGTCTGATGTTGAGGTAGGTCTACACACACGGTGTGGTTTTATTAAGCAGTTTGTTGCAGCTTAAGAATCAACTGAAACTCGTAAGTGTAATTGATTAATCGTGTTAATTGATTAATGTCTTATTGAGTCTAACACAGTTTCGTTGCTTTGTTTACAACCGCTGTGTCACGTGTCGTTAGTTGTGTTTGTTTCGCGTGTTATAGGGAGATATTGGAAGGCGTGTCCTCCTGAATTCAATTTAAACGGATATATAAGTGCAATTAAACACCACATGCGGTGGTCGCGTGCAGCCCTCATCGCGTGAAGACGTAAAAGCGTAAAGACCATCGACTCTACCTTTGGGACTCAACCGAACAAGGACACCGACAAGGCACTTGAGTATTGCACTTCAATATTAACTTTTTTGCACTTCTATTTATTCTCTTCTTGTTATTTGTATTCCTTATTCCCCGTTTTTTCAAATCCCTACTGTCACTACAACTCGTAAATTACCGGTATCACATAGAAGGCCACGCAATGCTAATGCTAATAATCTGCGCACTCTTTCAGCATATAAAACTACCTCTATTACATTTCCCATTGGGTTATGGAACTGCCAATCTGCTGTAAACAAAGCAGATTTCCTCACAGCTATTGCTCAACATTCTGGTCATTCTCTTTTAGCACTTACTGAAACCTGGATCAAACCAGAGAACACTGCCACACCGCCTGCCCTCTCCAACTACACTTTCTCCCACAGCCCACGCATATCGGGGAGGGGTGGAGGAACCGGTCTACTTATTCCTAACGATTGTAAATTCAAACAGCTGGCACCCTCATGTGACAACATCGCCTTCGTGTCTCATGCTGTTACTGTCATCCACCCTGTTAAAACTCATGTTGTAGTCATCCATCGTCCCCCAGGTCAGATTGGACTTTTCTTGGAGGAGTTGGATGCGCTTCTGTCATCCTTCCCCGAGGATGGTACTCCTCTGGTGGTACTTGGAGACTTCAACATCCGCCTTGAAAAACCACAAGCTGCCAACTTCAACAATCTGACTGCGTCGTTTGACCTCAAGCGAGTCCCCACTTCAGCAACCCATAATTCTGGTAATCAACTTGATCTTATCTACACACTCTACTGCTCCACCCATCACTCCCAGGTCACCCTGCTGCACACATCAGATAATTTCCTCATCACTCTTGATCTTTACTTAACTTCTCCAGACACTACACATGCTTCCTCACTGGTCAAATTCCGGCGCAACCTACGATCACTCTCTCCCTCCTGCTTATCCTCTGCAGTCTCTGCCACTCTCCCTCCCCCTAACCAGCTCTCTCTCTTTGATGCTAACACAGCCACCTACACCCTTTGCTCCACACTAACATCCTGCTTAGACAGCTTATGCCCTCTTACACCTAGGCCATCTCTGAGAGAAAGTGTGCCAATCTAAAGAGCCTACTGACCTCTCTCTCTATCAGTCTATTCTCTCTTCCTTCTCTGCGGATGTCTCCTCTGCGAAAACCCAGTACTACCACGCTAAAATCAACAACTCTCCTGACCCTCGTACTCTCTTTAAAACCTTCTCTGCTCTTCTTTGCCCGCCTGCCCCCTCACCTCCATCGGACTTAACAGCTGATGATTTTGCGTCTTTCTTTGTAAAGAAAACGACCACCATCAGCAGTCAATTCTCTGCGCCGCCGTCTCTTGACCATGCCCAATCCCCAGACACATGCTTGCTCCCCTCGTTCTCTCTCCTATCTGAAGAAGACGTTTCCAAGGAAATTTCTTCTAACCACCCGACTACCTGCCCCCTAAATCCCATCCCCACTCATCTCCTCCAGGCCATCTCTCCATCGGTTGTTCCCACTCTGACCCACATTATCAACTCGTCTCTCACCACCGGTACTTTTCCTACACTCTTCAAAGAGGCCCGTATTACCTACCCTTCTGAAGAAACCCCTTCTTAATCCTGCACTGTTAGAAAACTACAGACTGGTATCCCTCCTCCCCTTTGTTGCAAAAACTCTTGAACGTGTTGTATGTACCCAGCTCTCATCCTTTCTCACCCAGAACAACCTCCTGAACATCAACCAGTCTGGTTTCAAGAGCGGTCATTCCACTGAGACTGCGCTGCTCTCTGTAATTGAAGCCCTGAGACTGGAAAGAGCTTCCTCTAACTCATCTGTTCTTACTTGATCTATCTGCTGCCTTTGACACTGTCAACCATCACATCCTCCTGTCGACCCTCAATGCTATGGGTGTCTCTGGAGTGGTCCTAGAATGGTTCAGGTCTTACCTCTCTGGTAGGTCATTTAGAGTATCCTGGAGAGGTGAGGTCTCCGAGTCCCAACATCTTGACACAGGGGTGCCTCAGGGCTCAGTGCTTGGTCCGTTGCTATTCTCTGTATACATGACATCCCTAGGCTCTGTCATTTGGAAACATGGCTTTTCCTATCACTGCTACGCGGATGACACACAACTCCTCCTGTCTTTTCAGCCTGACGCTCCGACTGTTTCTGCACGCATCTCAGCATGCCTAGCCGACATCTTGCTCTGGATGAAGGACCATCACCTGCAGCTGAACCTTACAAAACCAGAACTGCTTGTAATCCCGGCAGACACAAACACTCATCACAACCTCTCCATTCAACTGGGCTCATCAACCGTCACATCTTCCAGAAAGGCAAGAAACCTGGGAGTGGTGATCGATGATCAAGTTGCCAGCACCGCCCGGTCCTGTAGATTTATCCTCTACAATATTAGGAAAATTAGACCCTTCCTATCAGAGCATGCTACGCAAGTCCCAGTACAGGCTCTTGTCCTGTCCAGACTGGACTACTGCAATGCGCTACTGGCCGGACTTCCAGCTTGCACAACCAAACCTCTACAGATGATCCAGAATGATGTGGCAAGAGTGGTCTTTAATGAACCGAAGAGAGCACACATCACTCCTCATTTCATTAAGCTACATTGGCTCCCTATAGTCGCTCGCATCAAATTCAAGACTCTGCTCCTGGGCTACAAGACCACCACTGGTTCGGCACCCCCTTATCTTCACTCTCTAATGCAGACATATGTACCCGCCAGAACCCTACACTCTGCAAACGAACGACGTCTTGTGGTGTCATCCCTAAAAGGTAAAAAATCTCTCTCACGTACCTTCTCCGGATCAGTTCTACCTATGTGGAATGATCTGCCCGCTGCTACAAGATCTGCAGATTCTGTAGGCATCTTTCAGAATCGTCTGAAAACGCATCTCTTCGGTCAACACCCGACTGATCATATCTGACCTCTATTTCTTTTCTACTCTTTTCTAAAAAAAAAAAAATAATTCTTAGCTCTGTATACTGTGTTCTTTTTGATTGCACTTATGCTTTTTGTTGTCCTTATGCTGTCCCAATTGCTTCCATTGTTTACCCCACCTGTAAGTCGCTTTGGATAAAAGCGTCTGCTAAATGTAAATGTAAATCTGTTTTAAAGATGCATGCGGAGAGAGATGGCTGAAAGCACAGTTTGTATTGTCATTGTTTTACAAAACCGAAACATTCGGTAGATAATGATGACACACAAATACAAGTTTTGAATTATGTATTAGGCGTGGCCTGGCAAAGTCTGAAGAGAGAGAGACAGGAAACCGGCGGAAAATAAGTAGGTCAAAGGCCGATTGTAAACACCTGTCTGTTGTTACAGTGATTGGTGAGAAGAGTACAAAAGTCAGCACAAGGAGAGAATCGAGAGATAGGCTAATGACGAGACGCTGTCGAGAGGACGCTTACTCGAAACCACGAAAGAGAAACTTATGTCCCGGGGGCCATAATTAAATATTATTTATTTTTTACTTTATGTTTTGTACTTCAATCATTAAAAGAGTCTTACCAGCCACGCCGACCCTGTCTCCTTTCCGCTACAACGAACCCCACTACATAGTCTTATTTGTATGACCAAAATTACCGGAGTATTTAAGTCTTTCTCCGCAGTAATAAAAAAGATGTGGCTGCTCGTTAAGACATAAAACACTTATTACACAGATCCAAGACG
The DNA here is from genome assembly GCA_006030095.1 of Triplophysa siluroides. NCBI lineage: Eukaryota > Metazoa > Chordata > Actinopteri > Cypriniformes > Nemacheilidae > Triplophysa > Triplophysa siluroides. Next base: position 518,480 of record VCII01000435.1, read on the forward strand.
GGCATTATAACGTGTGTGACTGAACATTTATGCTTAATAAATTGCAACAATAACTCAATCTGACACTTGTTGCGAGCAGTTTGAGGGGTGGCTGTGTTCCATGTGCGCGTGTATTGACTGAATGCACTGACTAAAGATCGTCTTTTGAGACCATGCGAGTACATGATGCTTTAAAATGGTTTGTATTTGTGATTGGCATGACTTAAAATAATCTGCAAATGCCCATTCCGTCAACTGATGCGCGATCACTGAAGCAGCTCGAACTAGCAAGTAAGTGCAATCCTTCCAGTGCCTTCAGCCTCCCGCGTTGATTGGCCGAATTGTGACTCCCAACCAATCAGATGGGCGGTGGGCGGGCATTACTCTAGGAAACAGACTAGAGTGCCATGTTCCGAAGGCTCTCACTAAATCCTTGGCTGCATCAGAGCCAAATAGCGCATTAAAAAATCGAATTACTTTATCGGCAAATTGGCTTTTAAAAATATGACCGATGTCGATAATCAAAAAATGCTTGATGTCGATAATCGACCAGTTTGATAATCGGTCGACCCCTACCTCGGTCACCCACAAAGAACCACTGAAGCCAGAAAAAATATGGTGCTATATAGCACCAAAAGTGGTTCCCCTATGACTACGAGCACAGAATGTACCACAAAATGAACCACAAAATGTACACTTTTCAATTTATTTTAGAGTGTATACAGGTCTTTACGTGCAGTGTAATGCCGTTACTTTTGTAATTCGTTACAGCAAAAATGTATATCTTTAATATAATGTTGTTACTCCCACTTCTGTCACCTATGCATCACTGACAAATTTATATTTGCACAGCAAACCCTCAGAAACAAGCCTCTAAACTTAACATTTCCCAATGTTCACCAGTCTAGTCAGTTGTCAGTAGGCAATATTAAAAAAATGTGTGTCAACTAATTGCCTCAATTTTTTTGTACTTATAAATTTCTTGGTTACATTAGCATCAGTTCTACTTCTGTTTCGATTGCTGTTAAATTAAAGTTTCTCCTTGTACTTACTTAAACTGAGTGTCTGCAAGAAGATAATACCTGCAGTGAACTATTTCTTGATTTTAAGTGTCTCTAATCATGTACATGGTAGAAAAAATCCCAGTTAATGTAGTTTTAGGAATAAAATGCAGTTAAATGACTCACTCAGCTGTTCTGGATGCTTTGATCACTGGGAGAAGCCTCAGAAGACATTCATCTGATCGATCATATTTCCTCAGATTAAACTCATCCAGCTTCTCTTCTGAGTTCAGTAACACAAACACCAGAGCCGACCACTGAGCAGGAGAGAGACGGACTCCAGTAAGACTCGACTCATCTCCTCTGTTCACATATGTTTGTACTTCCTGCACTAGAGAATGATCATTGAGTTCATTCAGACAGTGAAACAGATTGATGGATTTCTCTGGAGAGAGATTCTCTCTGATCTTCATCTTAATGTACTCGACTATTTCCTGTTTACTGTCAGAGCTTCTTCCTGTCTGTGTCATCAGATCTCGTAAGATTGTCTGACTGGACTCCAGTGAAAGACCCAGAAGAAATCTGAGGTAAAGATCCAGGTGTCCGTTCTCACTCTGTAAGGCCTTGTCCACTTCACTCTTTAGTAAATCACTCTTATTTGATCTCAATCTCCTGAAGGGTCTTGATGTTTGCTGAAGAAATGACAGAAACTTGAATAAAGCAGCGAGAAACTCCTGAACGCTCAGATGCACAAAGCTGAACACCTTCCCCAGGTTCAGTCCAAACTCCTCTCTGAAGATCTGAGTACAAACTCCTGAGTACACTGACGCTTCTCTGACATCAATGTCACACTCTCTCAGATCCTCCTCATAGAAGATCAGGTCCTTTCTCCAGCTGTTGAAAAGCCCAGTTTTCCCAGTGACTCAAGACTCTTTCTAGCCTGCTGAAGATCTACCTCACATTTCCCATCATACTTTGACTCTTCAGTTTGGTCTGAAACATCAGGAAGTGTGTGAACATGTGAGTGAGAGTCTTGGGGATCTGTGCTGGACTCTCTGCTTCACTCAACATTCTCTGGAGAACAGTGGCTGAAATCCAGCAGAAGACTGGGATGTGACACATGATGTACAGACTTCTGGATGATTTCATGTGTGTGATGATTCTGTTGGCCAGACTCTCATCATTGATTCTCTTCCTGAAATACTCGTCCTTCTGAGGGTCATTGAATCCTCGTACATCTGTGATCAGATCAACACACTCAGGAGGAATCTGATTGGCTGCTGCTGGTCGAGAGGTGATCCAGATCAGAGCAGAAGGAAGCAGATTCCCCTTGATGAGGTTTGTCAGCAGCACATCCACTGACGCTGATTCTCTCACATCAAACAAACTGGGATTCTTTGAGAAATCTAGAGGAAGACGACACTCATCCAGACCATCAAAGATAAACACAACTTTATAATCATCAAAGTCTGTTGGTCTCAGTTCTTTTGTATCTGTGAAGAACTGATGAAGAAGATCCATCAGACTGATATTAGTCTGTTTGATCAGATTCAGTTCTCTGAAAGGAAGTGGAAATATGAGGTGAAGATCTTGATTTGTTTTTCCTTCAGCCCAGTCCAGAATGAACTTCTGCACAGAAACTGTTTTTCCAATTCCAGCGACTCCTTTAGTCAGCACACTTCTGATGGGTTTGTTTTGTTCAGGTGAGACTTTAAAGATGTCATTACATTTGATTTGTGTTTCTTGTGTCTCTGATCTTCTGGATGCCGTCTCAATCTGTCTCACCTCATGTTCATTATTGATGTCTTCACTCCCTCCCTCTGTGATGTACAGCTCTGTGTATCTCATTCACAAGTGTTGAGCTTCCTTGAGCTGAGATTCCTTCATTCATTCTCTGGAATTGCTCTTTTAGTCTGGATTTGTGTTTCTTCATGTATACAGGGGCAAATTCTGATAAACAAAGGGAATGTAAATAAAAATACATGTATACAATTAGGAAAATCCTTAAATTTACTGTATGTATAATGTCAAAACATATATTTTTTTATAAATCAAATCAATATATTTGCCTAATCTGTTATTATATTTGACTCAAGAGTGTCTTAAGATGTTGATGATCATGACATTAGATGAACACAAAAGCTTCATGTTTATATTCTGTTGGTTTATTAACTGTAAATGTATTTTCACTAATAATCATCAGTAAATACAGACACTGTGTCTGTTCGTCTGAAGGTAAAGTGATGTAATAGTCACATGACTGAGAGCTCTTACTGGTCTGTAGTTTGTGAGCGAGGTCTGTCTGCTTCATCTTCTTCAGGACGTTCAGTGTGATCTTCAGAAACATCTCTCTGACTCTGATCTGATCTTCAGCATCCTCCTCTTCTCTCTCAGAGCATGATGGGTAATCTGGACTCAGTAGACTCTTGAAGATCTTCAGCTCTTTCTTCATCAGAGAGATGAGTTTGTGCTCAAGCTCCTGAAATCATTGTTCAAACACACAGGATTCAGGTGCCGGCTCATGAACAGGTGCACACATTTAACAAAGTCTAATACATTTCACAAAATAAAAAAACATCAAAATTCTGAGACAATAAAAACAAAACCACATTATTTTAACTCATTCATTCAGTGGCATCCAATACAAAGCCACCTAAGGTTAAATGTTATGCATGACTTCACTGTTAATGTGCTTTAAAGATGTTTTCTGCTGTACGCTGTTAAGGTGTGTTTGCACGCTGTTCTTATGTGAGTGCACACACAGAGAGTGTTTTTATTATACAGTTATACAGAATCGTTTTTTAGGTTTAAAGCAGTTTTGTGTCCATTGCATGAGCCATTTAAAGGTCTATTTAAGGTTTATCAGTATACTGTATGCCGGCAGCTTTTGATCAATCTTCAATCGATTAATCTTTTATCCCATTAAACACACATGCAGGCATGCACACGCACACAAGCCTACCTGGAAAACAGCGTCCATGTGCTTCACTTTGAAGATGTTGGATCCATCTGTTGTGTTACTGTAATTTAAAAAGTACATTAAATATGTGTTTACATATAAACAAAGCAACACAAAACCGTAAAGGCTTGCATATTTCTTGAATGTAATAAGCGTGCATCTGCCAGTTCAGCTAAATATCTGCAATAACATCATCAGCACAGACTTGTCCAACTCATACAATACAGACTGATGAAGTGATTTACTCCTCCACACCACCAGGCAAGTTTAGAGGAGTAGGTACCTACACCTGAGCTGTACTGTGTTGTTATATAGAAACCAGTGTGGCCAAACCAAGATGGTGGCACGATCACTTCAAGTGGCTTCACCTCCTGCCGATGGTTTAGCGTTCTTGGCACAATCCAGTCATTTATATAGATCAGTGATCAGAACAAGGACCACTGATGAACAGATTTTACCCCAAAGCAATTACTATACTGAATACTGCAATGAAGAAGCAGTTTGTTGCAGCTGAAGAATCAACTGAAGCGCGTAAGTATAATTGATTAATCTTGTCTTATTGAGTTAAAACGCAGTTTCGTTGCTTTGATTACCACCGCTGTGTCACGTGTTGTGCTGGTTTTGCGTGTTATTGGGAGATATTGGAAGGCGTGTCCTTCTGTCGGAAAGACGGGTATTTAAGTGCGATCAACCATCGCGGCAGTGGTCGCGTGCAGCCCTCACCGCGTCAAGACCCAAGAGCGTAAAGACCATCGACTCGACCTGTGGGACTCAACCGAACAAGGACACCGATAAGGCACTTGAGTATTGCACCTCAGTATTAACTTTTTGCACTTCTATTTTTTCTCTTCTTGTTATTCCCCGTTTTTACTATGTGTTTTCAAATCCCTACTGTCATTACAACTTGTAAATCACCGGTATCACGTAGAAGGCCACGCAATGCTAATGCTAATAATCTGCGCACTCTTTCAGCATATAAAACTACCTCTATTAGATTTCCCATTGGTTTATCAGTCTGGTTTCCGTCAGCATCATAGCACAGAGACAGTGCTCATAAAGATAATGAATGATATTCGATTGAATTCTGATTCAGGCAAAATATCAGTTCTGGTTTTACTAGATCTCAGTGCTGCATTTGACACGGTAGATCACACCATACTCCTACATAGGCTGGAAAACTGGGTAGGGCTTTCTGGGTTGGTACTTAAATGGTTTGGGTCATACCTTAAAGGGAGAGGTTACCATGTGAACATAGGCAACCATAAATCTGACTGGACACCCATGACTTGTGGTGTTCCACAGGGCTCGATTCTTGCTCCGCTCCTCTTCAATTTGTACATGCTCCCACTTGGCCAAATAATGAAAAAGTACCAAATTGCCTACCACAGCTATGCAGACGATACTCAGATCTACCTAGCCCTCTCACCCAATGACTACAGGCCTATTGACTCTCTTTGCCAATGCATTGATGAAATTAACAGCTGGATGTGTCAAAACTTCCTTCAGTTAAATAAAAACAAAACTGAAGTCATTGTTTTTGGTAACAAGGATGAAACTAACAAGGTAAACACATACCTTGACTTAAGAGGTCTAAAGACACAAAGCAAGGTAAAAATCTTGGGGTCATTTTGGAGTCTGACCTTAGTTTCAGCAGTCATGTCAAAGCAATAAGCAAATCAGCCTACTACCATCTCAGAAACATAGCCAGAATCAGATGTTTTGTCTCAAGCCAAGATTTAGAAAAACTAGTCCATGCTTTCATCACCAGCAGGGTGGATTACTGTAATGGACTCCTTACAGGTCTTCCCAAAAGACCATCAGACATCTGCAGCTCATACAGAACGCTGCTGCCAGGATTCTGACCAGAACCAAAAAATCTGAGCATATCACTCCAATCCTCAGGTCCTTACACTGGTTACCAGTCACTTTTAGAATCAACTTCAAAGTATTATTAATTGTCTATAAATCACTTAATGGTCAAGGACCTAAATACATCTCAGATATGCTCATTGAATATAAACCAAACAGACTTCTCAGATCATCAGGATCAAATCAGTTAGAGATAACAAGGGTTCACTCAAAACATGGCGAGTCAGCGTTTAGTCATTACGCCACCCGTAGCTGGAATCTGCTTCCAGAAGACATCAGACGTTCACCAACAGTAGCTACTTTTAAATCCAGATTAAAAACACACTTGTTTAGCTGTGCATTCACAACCTGAGCACTGTGCTGCTTTACATCAACTGCACTTTTATTTCTAATTTATTTTTATTCTGCTCTTATTCTTTTTATATATACACTCACATTTTTAATCAATTTTATTGCTGTTTTATTGTTTCTTAAAATCTGAAGTATTTGTGATCTTAAATCATTTGCATTTTAAAGATACGTCTTATTTCTTTCTGTCACTCATTTTATGTTAAGCACTTTGAATTGCTCTGTGTATGAAATGTGCTATATAAATAAACTTGCCTTGCCTTGCCTTGCCTTGCCTTGCCTTGCCTTGCCTATGGAACTGCCAATCTGCTGTAAACAAAGCAGATTTCATCACAGCTATTGCTCAACATTCTGGTCATTCTCTTTTAGCACTTACTGAAACCTGGATCAAACCAGAGAACACTGCAACACCGGCTGCCCTCTCCAATAACTACACTTTCTCCCACAGCCCACGCATATCAGGGAGGGGTGGAGGTCTACTTATTCCTAACGATTGTAAATTCAAACAGCTGGCACCCTCATGCGACAATATCGCCTTCGAGTCTCATGCTGTTACTGTCATCCACCCTGTTAAAACTCATGTTGTAGTCATGCATTATCCCCCAGGTCAGCTTGGACTTTTCTTGGAGGAGTTGGATGAAGACTTCTGTCATCCCTCCCCGAGGATGGTACTCCTCTGGTGGTTATTGGGGACTTCAACATCCGCCTTGAAAAACCACAAGCTGCCGACTTCAACAACCTGACTGCGTCGTTTGACCTCAAGCGAGTGTCCACTTCAGTAACCCATAAATCTGGTAACCAACTTGATCTTATCTACACACGCTACTGCTCCACTCATAACCCCCAGGTTACCACGCTGCACATTTCGGATCGTTTCCTAATCACTCTTGATCTTGACTTAACTTCTCCAGACACTAAACATGCTTCCCCACTGGTCACATTCCGGCTCAACCTACGATCACTCTCTCCCTCCCGCTTATCCTCTGCGGTCTCTGCCACGCTGTCTCCCTCTGAACAGCTCTCTCTCTTTGATGCTAACAGCGCCACCTACGCTCTTTGCTCCACACTAACCTCCTGCTTAGACAGCTTATGCCCTCTTCATCTAGACCATCTCGTGCATCCCCTTCTGCCCCATGGTTATCTGATGTTCTCAGGTTTGCTAAGAGAAAGTGACACAAATCTAAAGAACCTACTGACCTCTCTCTCTCTATCAGTCTCTCCTCTCTTCTTTCTCTGCGGATGTCTCCTCTTCAAATATCCTGTACTACCACGCTAAAAACAACAACTCTCCTGACCCTCGTACTCTCTTTAAAACCTTCTCTGCTCTTCTTTGCCCGCCTGCCCCCTCACCTCCATCTGAACTAACAGCTGATGATTTTGCATCTTTCTTTGTAAAGAAAACGACCACCATCGGCAGTCAATTCTCTGCGCCGCTGCCTCTTGATCCCGCCCAATCCCCAGACATCCCTCGCTGCCCTCTTTCTCCTTCCTATCTGGAGACGACGTTTCCAAGGTAATTTCTTCTAACCACCCGTCTACCTGCTCACTGGATCCCATCCCCACTCATCTCCTCCAGGCCATCTCTCCATCGTCTGCAATGCGCTACTGGCTGGACTTCCAGCTTGCACAACCAAACCTCTACAGATGATCCAGAATGCAGCGGCAAGAGTGGTCTTCAATGAACCGAAGAGAGCACATGTCACTCCTCTCTTCATTAAGTTACATTGACTCCCTATAGTTGCTTGCATCAAATTCAAGACTCTGCTCCTGGCCTACAAGACCACCACTGGTTCGGCACCCTCTTATCTTAACTCGCTAATGCAGACGTATGAACCCGCCAGATCCCTGCGCTCTGCAAACGAACGACGTCTTGTGGTGCCATCCCAAATAGGTAAAAAATCTCTCTCACGTTCCTTCTACGGATCGGTTCCACTTATGTGGAATGATCTGACACCTGCTACAAGATCTGCAGATTCTGTAGCCATCTTTAAGAATCGTTAGAAAACTAATTTCTTCTGTCAACACCTGACCAATCAATTCTGACTTCTATTTCTTTTCTACTCTTTCAAAAAAACATTTTTTTTTAAAAACTTCGAACTTAGCTCTGTATTGTGTGGAAGGCTATATGAGACCAGTCTTTTTGATTGCACTTATGCTTTTTGTTGTCCTTATGCTGTCCCAATTGCTTCCATTGTTTACTCCTTCTGTCGCTTTGCATAAAAGTGTCTGCCAAATTACTAAATGTAAATGTAATGTGAAGCTACACACCACATAACTGTGAAATACGCCAATATTTATTATTGTGCAAAATAATATCTATGCAATATCACATATTTCACTGTAAAATATTTATTTAAAAAAAAAAATTCATTTGTGTGTGTGTTGTATGCGGTTGAATGTTAGATGTGTAGTTTTAAAAAAAAGTATATATATACAGTTGCATGACTGTCCTCACCTCACATCTGCACCACCACAGCTTCCTGAACTGAAGTTAACTGGTTTATCTATTGATGCATCGCTCTTCATGGACACACAGCTGGATTCAGGAGATTCTCCATGAGTCAATCTAAAACAGCATTTAAACACAGTTTACTTCATGTTCAGTATATCATATGTTTTTACAAGCATTATATAATATATTTGTATTTAATGGCACGTTTTAACCCACTGATGTATTATTTTAATAATATATCATAATATACATATCATATGTCACATCATTTCACATATAAAACAACAAATTAAAGCTACTGTTGTATTTTGAAACTTGACACAATTATTTCTTTTCATTTCTTTTCATGGAGATGGTGGTCTAGTGGGTTAAACCACTGAACTGGTAAATGAAAAGGTTGCTGGTTTGATCCCAGCAGCCACCACCAGTGTATCCTTGAGCAAGACACTTTACTCCACGTTGCTCCAGGGGGATTGTCCCTGTAATAAGTGCACTGTAAGTCGCTTTGGATAAAAGCGTCTGCCAAATGCCTAAATGTAAATATATATGTAAATGTAAATTTATTTTGCAGGCTCAGATGATAAAGGTAAGAGCAAATTATGCTAAAACTCTTTGTAGTTAAACTACTTTCTGTAATAGTTGATTCTATTTGTTAAGGACCATTACAAGGATCTCCTGCAAATAAGCTATTAGGCACCATCTTGAGATTCAAAACGGACTGCAATAAGAACTAGATAGTAAAGTTTGAGGACAAACTTTATGGAAGCTTGACAAAGCCTGGCCTGAAAAGTTTAAGCTAGTTTGAAAAGGTGCTTGAGGTGATTGCTAGGGTGATGCTATGTGGTTGCTAGGATACCTGGGCTGATTACTATGTGGATACTATGGTATCCAGGGTGTTCTAGGCTGTTGCTATGCAGTTGTTAGGCTACCTGGGGTGGTTACAAGGTTGTTGCTATGCGGATGCTAGGGTACCTGGGGCTGTTGCTATGCCATCGCTGTTTTCAACATAATGTTGATGGCATAGCAATTTAAAGTGCTTCACCCGAATATTTCTAATATGTCATCATTTACTTACCTTCGAGTTGTTCCAAAAGAAATGTCATTGTTCTGATGAACACATAGAAAGATATTTGGAAGAATCCTTATAACCAGACAGATCTTGCCCCCATTGACTACCATATGGGTGTAAAAAAATACAATGGTAGTCAAAAGTTCCCCAGAACCTTTGGCTGTCCTACATTATTCAAAATGTATTATTTTGTGTTCAACAGAACAAAAAAAATGATAAAGTATTTTCTCCTACTATGGGAGTCAATGGGGGGTAATCTGTCTGGTTATAAGCATTCTTCCAAATATTTTTCTCTGTGTTGATCAGAACAAAGAAATTTATACAGATTTGGAACAACTCGAAGGTGAGTAAATGAGGCTGAAGCTGAAGCTACACACCATATAACAGTGACATACGTCAATATTTATTAGTGTGCAAAATAATATCTATGCAATATCACATCTTTTACTGTAAAATATGATATCTGTGCAATTTATCTGCAATTACAAGAAATGCAACAAACATTTCACATTCCTATTTATTTTAACATTTGTTTTAGATGTGTAGTCTTTTTAAAAAGTATATATATACAGTTGCATGACTGTCCTCACCTCACATCTGCACCACCACAGCTTCCTGAACTGAAGTTAACTGGTTTATCTATTGATGCATCGCTCTTCATGGACACACAGCTGGATTCAGGAGGTTCTCCGTGAGCCAAACTAAAACCGCATTTAAACACAGTTTACTTCATGTTCAGTACATCATATGTTTTTACAAGCATTATACAATATTTGTATTTAATGGCACGTTTTAACCCACTGATGTATTATTTTAATAATATACATATCATATGTCACTATATCTTACAAGCTACTATTGTATTTTGAAACGGTTGTATTTTGAAACAATTATTTCTTTTTCAGGCTGAGATGATAAAGGTAAAAGCAAATTATGCTAAAACTCTTTGTAGTTAAACTGCATTCTGTAATAGTTGATTCTAATTAGTCAATCACTGAGATTTTCTAAGGACCACTACATGGAACTCCTGCAAATAAGCTATTAGTGAAAGTGACCTATTTGTGACTCAAAACGGACTGCAATAAGAACTAGATAGTAAAGTTTGAGGACAAACTTTATGGAATCTTGACAAAGCCTGGCCTGAAAAGTTTAACCTAGTTTGAAAAGGTACTTGAGGTGATTGCTAGGCTGTTGCTATGCGGTTGCTAGGGTACCTGGGGTGGTTGCTAGGCTGTTAGCAACTTTAAAAAGGAATACTTCACCCACTGGGCGAACTACAGCACGAGCACCCAATACATCATCACATTATCCGTGCATAAGCGTTGATTCACTATAATTTTATGTTGTTTACACAATGCACGTACGTGCCGATTGCCAACAAAACACAGAGATTTGGCGCAGTTTGACTTGCCGCGTGCAGTTCATGTCCCGCATCTTTTAGCACTGGGACCGCTCCATCTATCAGTTTCAAACGATCTTGAAATCCAGCGTTATACCCATCGTTTGTATTACATTTATCACCAAAATGCAGTGAACAAACAAACTCTCACTCTCGCTGGTTGACGCTTTTCCAGGAGAATTATCCAATAAGGGACTATAAAAAGTTGTTACGTAAGGGAATTTCATGTTGGAAAAAAGTTTCCGAAACATATACGAACCCTAGCATAGGGTAATACTACGTGATAAATCCAACTCGTTTTTTGACAAATTGACCATGTCAAGCATGAGAAGACCGCATGTTTAACATTGTAAAGAAGTCAGAATGCATGAAACACTGTTGCACCACCCCTTTAAAACAACTACTATTTGTTTATTAAATCTTTAATTATCTCACCTTTTTGTCTTTATGAAGAAACTCATTGTCTCGTGAGTTAATCTTCTACTTAATCTGTAATCTGGAAATAAAATACTGTATGTCATGTGTTATCTCAGAAATACACAATTTGGTATACCTACAGCAATAAGCTGCACAATTGTTATTTAAACTTTGAAGAGTCTTATGTCATTGTGTTAAGCTGCCCTAATGTTCTTTAAATATGTCTTCCTCTTCAATGGGGTTTTATCCCGTACAGGACAGGACTAGTCCTAGACTCTCATGCACTCAGCGTGAGACTCAACCAACTGACTCATATGGCAAGCCGAATTAGCTTTAGTCATTCTCAGGATATGAATTTTTGATATCAACAATTACATTTTTACTAGTAGAAATTCTATTCTTGATATCAGGAATTACAATTTTCACAATTAAAAATGTAATTGTTGATATCAAAAATTCATATCCTGAGAATGATTAAAAGCTAATTCGACCTGCCCTAGACTCAGTACCATTGTTTTGTCTCAAAATGTTTTTTGTAAGGCATGTTTGTAAATGTCCTTATTTTTAACTGAGGCCTAGTCCTGGTTTAAGTGAATCCCTATCCAGGAAACCGACCTGATATGAAGCTAATGGTATTACTTTCATTTATTTTGCACAGTTTCTTTTCTCTGCCACAAAATGGTGAAGGACTGGAGTTTATAGAGTAGCTTAGTGTTGTACCTTTTATGTTTTTGTCAAAAAAATGGCAAAAATAACTTGTTTGTTAATGTGTATGAACATTCTTGATTTCAAATATAACAAATGTTTTTTTTAGAAAGTTAAAGCAATAAACTTGATGTGAACTAAATTCAGAGCAAGACACAACTGATTCTACTAAACAAATATGTAAGATTTGTGATACTCACTGTATTTTCTCTCCTGGTGTGATTTAGATTTATCTCGCTGTAAAATGGCTCCTGCTGTAAGAGTTTCACTTTCACGTGTTACCTGTGGAAGAGGAGGAGCCTAAACATACTGATACACACACACACACATTTGTGCATGTAGGTGTAAGGTGCACATTTTCTAAACATATAGGCTGGGTGAGTAAAACACTCCCTCGGGGTAAAACTCAAAATAAACCCCAAATAATCACTATGGAGTCAAGATACATTTTTGTTGTTGCTGTGGACTGCGTTGACAAGAGTGATTTTGAGGTTTTTACTGTGGACCTTAAACTGGTGACGTGGAGTAAATGCATTTCACTGTAAGAGATCTCATTATCAGCAGTTAGAAAAACATGATTTAGCTTGTTGTTTACATAACTAATTATATTTTCAGAATAACAAAATATTTTTTCAAACCTAGTTGATCACATCCAGCCACTTTATACTGTAGTTATCATGTTCTGAACATCACATCCTTCCTTTTTTCAATAAAATGTAAATTAACTAGGGTGTTTAGTAAAAAAATATTATATATGTAGGCCTATTCATTTCTTTATTTACTTAAATATGTATTTTGTTGATTGATTGGCTGGTTAACTGTCTGTAATTACACGCTGTAACTTTCAGCATGGTTCATTAATAAATATTAGTATTTTTCATAGATAAATATTCATATTTATCTGCTGATTATTTTGGCTGTGGGGTAAAATGTCCCCCTTGGTAAATTGTTTTGTTAAAGGGGTCATATGGCGCGAATACATTTACATTTAGGCATTTGGCAGACGCTTTTATCCAAAGCGACTTACATTCCTTTATCCTATACATTTTACATAGGTATTTGCAATCCCCTGGGATCGAACCCACAACCTTGCGTTGTTAGCGCAATGCTCTTACCACTGAGCCACAGGAAAGCATACGTGTTATATACGTGTGAATACGTGTTTTTCTGTGTCTTTGGTGTGTTATAAGTTGCCCATGCATGTATTAGACACGTAAAATTGCTCAAATGTATGTGTGGGAAGCTATTTGCGAGATAAATTCCAGTTTTTTTTCCACGTGGCTTTATCTAAAATAATATCAGACTAAAATGATTTTGGAACTAAAATGTGCTAAAATTATGAATTATTATCCACATCAGGAAGGCCTTTCAAGTTAGCCCACTGAGATTAAATCATCTTTTAATATCACAGGATTAGGATGTTGACTAAAAATGACACCCTTATGGATATGAGCCATGATTTCCCTACACTATATATCAATAGCCCATTAGCTGCCAGTGCTCCCCCTGTGCCACACTTGTCACTGGTACGGCCTCAAAGCCATGTACTAACAGCCAAAGACCGGTCTGGTGCGGTCTTCCGAGTGCTAAACTACACCGCGCGCAAACAAACGTGTTCAGTGAACTGCGATCTTGAAAAACTACACGCCCCACATGGCGCGAGCGCTGCAATGTCCCGGATATCGAGCGCGCCGGAAGAGAAGCAGGTGTCTTCCTCGGCCATCTTGTGGTTGTCCACCGTGAGCTGTCTGCTCGAAGCCTCGAAGAATCGGAGGAGAATCCCGCTCTTGGGGCGCCATCATGCCCGGACATCTGCAAGACGGCTTCGGCTGCGTCGTGACCAATCGGTTCGACCAGCTATTGGACGACGAGTCCGACCCGTTCGAGATATTAAAGGCGGCCGAGAACAAGAAGAAAGAGGCGGCCGCGTCTGGCGCCTCAAAGACAGCAGCGCAAGCCGCCAAACAACCGAAGAAGGAGTCGCAAAAAGACCGGAAAAACACAGCCCCGGAGAAGAAGGAAGACACCCAGGCTCCTGTACCTCTGAAGAAAGAGGGTATGAGGGCTTTCAACACTAAACGTCAGCGCGTCAACGCGGCGCGGTGTCAAAACACAGCGCGAGACACCATACATGAGCGTAACACCACAAAACACAACACCGATCACGTGTAAAACCGCGTGTTAAAATGCACAAAAATAAATTCAATGGCGATGTCTCGCTAGACAGCTCGCTCGGGTTTGAAACGCAGACTGAGCGCTCGTGCATATAAACACAACAGCAAAGTCAACATGGACTCCAGCCTGAACGCTTGTCGTCGCATTTCATTGTTTATTTGCGATCGTATCACCCCCAGATACGTTCAGCAAACGTTTTTCTCGCGCAACTTGCTCTGACGTGCCAACATAGATGTTTATACATCATATGATCAACTTCGTTTATAAGTGCGTAGATGCTTTAGCCAAATGCTAGCCTGCTAGCTGTATGTGCACGATGTAGTTTATTCACGCTTGTGTGTTGACTTGGCCACAAAGGATCATCCTGTGTCATATTCATGCCGATGTGAATGGGTGTCGTTTCACTTTAATATCGCAATGCACGCGCTTACACTAGTAGCGATCTGTCAATGCAATGTAGGTCAGTGTTGTGTGGAATGTGCGTGTTATTTGGCAGTGTTACTCGGGTTTATTAAATGAACGGATGTTTGAGGGGACGGTGTGACTGACAGTGTAATTGCCGATTGTTTGTGATGTTATAATTTAGGGCTGTCAAATGATTAATCGCGATTAATCACATCCATAATAAAGTGTGTGTTTACACAGTATATGTCGGTTTTCTGTGAATATTAATTTTGTATTTATAACCATATACACATACGTACATATATAAAAAAAAAATATATATATACAAATTAATAAACATTTATATGTAATTTCAGTTATTGATAAATATAAATAGATACATGTAAATGTTTCCTAAATGTGTGTGTATGTTTATGTTTTTACAAATACAAAATGAATATGCGTAGAACACAGACATATATGATGTAAACACGAGCTTTTGTTCTGGATGCGATGAATCATTGGACAGCCCTATTATAATCACATTTAAGCTTTGTGGTTGGTTGTTGATCGGTATGGTTACGAGGTCATGTAGGTTTAAACTGCACGAAGCCTTTTATAGGAGTAGAGATGTAACAGTATGAAAATGTCACACCACAGGTATACCGAGCATTCAGATTATCAATATTATCGTGAATTTTTTATAATGTGCTGGAATTTTTCAAAAAAGTACTGATACCGACATTTATATTGATGGGACTTGCTATTTGTTGTCATGAACATCAAATAAATCACATTAATATTGATTCTGGTAGGTAAAAGTTTCTCTTGTTCGGGTTGAAACACAACACAAATCAGAAAATCATCGTGAGTAGGGATGCAACGATTATAGATTTTGTTGGTACGATAATAGTCAGAGGAATAATAAGCATTGCGCGATCATGACGATTATTGTGCAAACATTAATTTCAAAATTTTACTGGCCCTGACAAATACATTTCTTATATAAATAAATAATAATGTCTAGCTATTCGTTTTTTTTACCTATGCAACTCGTAATACCATAAAACTATTAGCCTAAAACATTAGAATAAATGATCAAATTATGAGCAATAGCACAAATAAATGCAATAAAGCAAACACACAAATGAAATTAACTGTGTTTTTAAGGTGTTTCGGGTGTTCTAACTGTGGTTTTTAGGTACAGAAACTAAATAAAGGATTAAAAATACTAAATATAGATCAAACCATATTAAAGTTATTGAAGTTGATCATTCAGGAGCCATGAGTGTGTCTTGTCTTCATTTTTGATATTTGATGAGAATTAAAACGGATACATTAGAAGAGTTTGCTTCCAAAACGCTACAAATCCATTTAGATTAATTTGAGTAAAAATGTGTTTTCTTGACAAAAAAGTGGCAAGATGAAAACCACTCATTTCTGTTTCAAAGTTTCACATATCATCTTTAGGTTCTAGTCACCTAAAAAATTCAAATCCAGATTTAGATTTGAAAAGATTTATTATAAAAACTGATAATTTTCCCCCAAAATACAATGAATCTTGCAATAAATGCAAAACGCAATAAAATAAAATAAAAATTGCGCCATTGCCATTGCTGTTTACAATGCATGGAATGGTGTGCTGTGATTGGTTGAGCGGATGTAACGCATTCTGCAGAGAAGTGAGACCTGCGTATATTGCTGTTTGGAAAGATATGGAGAAACATGGCAGATTAACACGGCGAATATCGCATTTTGCGTAAAATTCAAAAGTGACTTTTCAATATCGACCTGACAGATACTGATTTTGGTGGAAACTCATTTTTTTTAAATGGCATTTATTGCATTTTGGAACCAAACTCTTCATTTATTATGCCTGCTGTCCCAATGTAGGCATCCTGTCAGTTGTCCTCGACTCAACGCTTCTCGTCTGGCAAAGAAACAGATAGAGTTGAACGGAGCTCATTAGTCTGTCACTCTGTCTAAAGAAATATGAATTAAACGTGTTTCAGTA
The DNA here is from genome assembly GCA_006030095.1 of Triplophysa siluroides. Lineage (NCBI taxonomy): Eukaryota > Metazoa > Chordata > Actinopteri > Cypriniformes > Nemacheilidae > Triplophysa > Triplophysa siluroides. Next base: position 535,251 of record VCII01000435.1, read on the forward strand.
TATCTATAGTTCCCCCAATATGCACTATATTCACTTAATATTCACTAAAAGCCCTGTGATATCAAATAAACGGGAGCAGACTAGGATGAATATGTATGTCTCATATCAATGACATTATTTTGCACTCCTGACATAAATGAACAAAACCTGCGTTTCATAATAATATCTAAAAATGGCATTATATTACAAACAGTTGTTATCTAACGTTTTTATTGCGGTTTATCATAAAACCGGTATTCGTTTCATCCCTAAATAGGAGTAGTTTTATTAAACACCATCTCTCCAAACCTGTACCACCACCTGCTGTGAAACACAAAGGAATTATTAGGAACAATGTTTACGCCCATTTTCATACAGTGAAAGTGGATTGGGACTGGAGCTGACAAGCTTTAAAAAAAATAACAAAAGGCTATAGAAGTAGTCCATATGATTCTTGGACTAAGCCTTCCTGTGATCGTTTTGTGGAAACTACATATTTAAATAAAAAATATTTTATGATTTACTCATGTCATTTCAAACCTGTACTAATACCTTACCTATACTTTCTTTCATTCTGCATAACACGACAACAACACTGAACCTCATTGACTTCCATTGTATGGATACCAAATATCTTCTGGTGTGTTCCACAGAAGAATGAGTTGTTTTGATTCACTTTTGGGAAATAAGTGAAGTTTATTTATTTCCCTTAAAGTCATAGTTTTTAAGGTGAACTGTCCCTTTAATTTAAAGTTGTTTAATAACATTTTCTTGTAGTTAAATGGGCACTGTATTTTAGTTTCTTTTCAACCAAATTGCTAATAGAAAAGCGATCTTAAGAGTTTCTTTATTCTACTTTAATAAGTGATGAAGGACTGGGATGATAAATATCGCATTTCGGACTAATTATACCTGTCTAGGGTGATTCTGAAAGGCTTCGATTCTGTGTTTTATGCACAGGTCTTTCGTGAACTGCGGCTCTATGATCAGTAGGAAGTACTGCTCGATCTAAAATCACTACGAGATTGAGTCGTTTATAATGTGCATTTGAAAAAGCAAACCTCGTCAAACATCCTCACTATAAATATACTTTATTATCATGAAATACCTGAAAAGGTTGGAAGAACAGCGATAGAATATGACTATTGGCATTTCCCGAAACTACATGTGTAAATGGTTCTTCTTATGTGCCCATATTTGGAGCTTCTGCGCGATAGCGCCCTCTGGCTCTCGGATGTGGCGGCCTTTAACCGCATTTTCATTGAGAAACTAAGCATAAGAATTGCACAATATATCGTCCCAGGCCTATTATAACTGTAGATTTGCATTTGTTTGACATTTTACAAGTTTAATGAAGGTCTGAATGTTTACATCAGGCATGAGGAGGGTTGGCCGGAGACCGGAGCAGCAGGGTCAGGCCAGTACCCAGCACCAAGGAGGTCAAGGAGAGGGTCGCCCCGGTGAGCGGAGACCAGAGAGACGACCTCCACGCGAGCGGCGCTTTGACAAACCAGCTGATGACAAACCAGAGGGTGGAGAGTTCTCTGTGGACAAGTGAGTTTCTGTATTCCAAACAAGTCTGACTTTATTTTTTCTGCAGAACAAGAATGATGGTAAAACAAACAACATTGAATCCTATTGACTTCCGTTGTATGAACACAGAACCAACAAATGTCTCGAAATATCTTCTTTTGTGTCACATATAGACAATTTTATCAGACGCAAGCGATGGCCCGACGTTAACTTCCGTTCTGTGATTGGTTATACTTTAAAAAGAGATTTATATAATTTATATAAATATTTTTTGTAGTAAATTAAATTAAAACTACTCAACAGTTATTGATTCTTTGAAAAGTTAAGTTCGCACATATTGTATGTTTATGTTGTTGCTGCTGAAACGGTCTATAGGTTTTGAACGATGCTTAAATTAGATTTTTTGGTGAAGTGTCTCTTTAGTTTCAAATGTTTATCTTGAACAAAAAAAAACTGTTAAAGTAATGTGTAATTTCCACCAGGGAAGGGTTTTGAGACCATTTTGGCCATTCGATTCTTGTACATATGGTTTCGATTCAATAATGATTAGTTATCAGTATTTCATTTTAAATATTAATTTTGCAGACATGGAATCCATATTTCAATATATAGGCTTGTAACTGAAACCCCACTACTCGGCTAAATTAATGAAATACACATCTAGATTTATAGCAGAGCCCACACTACTTTTACTTTTACTTTGATTAAATAAACATTATTGTAAAAATGTAAACATTGTAAATGTGCAAAAGTGAAATAATGAGCGACTTAATATGTGTTTAGGAATTAAACAGATTTCACAATTCGACTCGAATAATGGCGCACATCCTCTGGACGAGAGGCGAAATACAGGCATGTGCATCAAGAATCAATTCGGGGATTAAATTGAAGATCGATTGAAATCGAAGAATCAATCTTTTGCCCTAGTTTTCCACACCGCCAAGATTGTCTTACAAAATGTGTGTGTCATCCTCAGGCCAACTGGAGACAAGCCGTCAAGAGGGCGTGGGGTGGGACGCGGGGGCCGAGGTGGCCGTGGACGGGGCATGGGACGTGGAGAGGGATTTGATTCTCGGGGGAAACGTGACTTTGACAGACACAGCGGCAATGACAAAAAGTGAGTGTGATGGAGCCAACAAAAAACACTTGGTCTATGTGCGTCTTGTCACACGAGTCTCACTGGAATGTTGTTGTTCGCTTCGTTCTAGTCGACAGAAGGGAGAGGAGAAGCGCAGCGGGAGTGGCCCGCACAACTGGGGCAATGTGAAGGAAGAAGCCAGGTAAGCTCGTTCAGCGTGTCATGTGATTCGTCGATTGAAACGCTAAAATGTAGCATTTTGGTTTACTGACAATTTTTGCATGTATGCGCTACTGTTATTGCTAATACTTGGGGATGGGCTTAGCACGCACAGCATTTATTCTGTAGTATTGGTGCCGTTGTTCAGAAAATTAGATTTTTTGAGCACATATTGATCATTTCTGAAAATATTTTTTTTCATGTTGGTCATTATAGAATATGGCGCTTCATATGATCCCCACATCTTATTTTGACAGTGAACTAGATCAGTCAGCTGCACCTGAGCCCGTTCCTGAAGGAGAGGAACACCCACCTGCCGATTCTGAAAACAAGTGAGTTTGTGATGACAGTTGCTGATGCCGAGAAGTGCAGTTGCCTGCGATACTGAGCATGACATTCGTGTGGTTGTTTAGGGAGAATGAAGTAGAGGAGGTGAAGGAGGAAGGTCCCAAAGAGATGACACTGGATGAATATAAGGCCATGCAGGACAAAGAGCGCGCCAAAGTCGAATTCAACATCCGCAAGCCCAACGAGGGGAACGATGGACAGTGGAAGAAGGGCTATGTCCTGCACAAGTCAAAGAGCGATGAAGTCGGCACGGTAAGATTCTTCAAATAAGTGTTCACCTTTTGTTCAACGTTGTGAAGTTTATGGTGATGCACATGATCTAGAAAATGGGTTCAAGTTTAAGCTGGGTCTTGTCATGATCCTCCTCTCTCACCCTCTGCTTGTCCCTGTTCTGCCATTTACTCAACATGGTGTTTTACAATTTGTACAGTTAGGCCACAGTTGCAGTGGACTTTACGTTCAGTATGACGTCCATGTATATATTACACGCGTAAAATGCAAAAAATATTGCATTTCGCTGTTTTTCAAAGACCGGTGAACTTGTATCTCATGATGACGTGTGACTAATAGAAGATTAGCCTTTTCAGTTGAAGGATATGCTATCGCACAACCCTGTTGCATGAAATACAGCTTTAAAATGAAGCATTAGAATCTGATATGTGGATGACAAACAACACTTTGGCACGTGATAACATATCTTGGTATTCGGAAAGTGTGACTGGCATTACAATAAATTAACCAAACTTTTCAGGATCCAAAAGTACCATTTGAAAATCGTAAAGTTGATCCATATGACTGTATTTTAAGCTTTATGTGAAAAAATAGCTTTGCTCATGTCGCCAGTAGCCATATCGCCCTGTAGCCCAAGACTGGTTGTCCACTGGAGCTAAGCAGGGTTGAGTCTGGTCAGTACCTGGATGAGAGACCTCCTGGAGTGTTCTAGGTGTTAGTGAGGCCAGCAGGGGGTGGTCACACTGTGGTCTGTGTGGGTCCTAATACCCCCAAAAGCACCATCTTTTTGAGACGTTAAAACTAGGTCCTGACTCTCGGTGGTCATTAGAAATCCTATATTCTTTGTTGTTAATGTGTATTTAAATGGCCGAGTCCTTCTCACAACAGACGATGCACTTCTCAAGCACACCTTCATTTATCTCTTTCACCAAATTCTGATTTTTTAACGATTTGCTTCAATTTCTTATGTTAACAGCGGCAAGCCGGAGCTGTGATAGAAAGTGGAGATGTTGATCCCGACTCATTCCAGAAGGTACCTGTCCTGCCAATGCACACTTGTTGACCTGTTGAAATTTGTGACGGTTCACAGTGCTGTGACAGTGTTTCTATTAGTTTTTTATAAATAAGTGGTTCTCAACAAATAATAATTTAAAATTCGACAAAATGAGCATTGAAGTTTATTTTAAAACAATTAAAAACTATTTTTGTATGAACACCTTTCCAGTTAACCAATTTATTGGTTAGAAAAGTTGAGTTTTTGTTATCAAGAGGGGGCTTTTGAATATTGTATAATACAGGTGAGAACCCCGGTTATAAATGACAACACTGCCAGTTCTGTAGTCATAGTATTGGGTATTAATGCACTCAAGTGTTATGAACCTTCAGCAGAGCTAGTTGTGTTCAGAAGTGGAAGATTTTATACCTAAAGCTGAATTTATATTTCTTTATTAGGCTGATGACGGTGCCGGCGATCACCACTTCCGTAAGCCAGCCAATGACATCACCTCCCAGTTGGAGATTAACTTTGGAGACTTGGGTCGACCGGGACGTGGCCGCGGGGGCTCTCGTGGAGGCCGTGGGGGTCGTGGAGGTGGTGGTGGTGGTGGCGGCGGTGGCGGCGGTGGTGGCGCAGGACGGCCAGGTCGAGGTGGCGGCAGATCTGAGAAGGTAAATAAGATGTGCATGTACCAGTACAGTTCATGGGACTAATTGATCAAAGTCACTGATGTCGATTCTAGACGATAACTGGCTGTGCCGTTGTGTTTGACAGAGCGGAGGTGTGTCCGTTCCTAACGTGGATGACCCTGAGGCTTTCCCAGCCTTGGCCTAAAGCTCAGCTCCTCCATCTAACCTTCCTCCTGCTCCTCCGGGCCTCCTCCTCCTCTTCGACGCTTGCATGCTTATGGATCCTTCGACCATTGAGAAACCATTGAAAAAAAATATCGAACACGAGAGACCGTCATCCACACACACACTGAGAACTGACTTTTACCTGCGGAAAAACAAAAATGGACTTCGCGTTACACTGAAGCAAATTATTGGTTGGGGTTTTATATTTCGAGACATGATAGCAGGGATTGTTCATACAGTATTTTTTCCCCCTTGTTTTCCCAGAGATTATGCGTTCGCCATAAATATTTTTTTATTGCTGCTTGAATGTATGCGATTCAAGATAGAATGGAAGCGTGTTGTGAAAGCTTACGCTTCCCTCAAGACACTCCGCTGTCCACGTACGTGTAAAAGCGTACTCGCTCTCGATAGCTCTACCAAAAGCAGAACGTTTTTTTTCTTTCTTTTTAAGTGAGATACAACAAGATTCGTAGTGGTTGTTTTACTGTTAATATATACAGGAGTAATGTATATTGACTTTTTGAAATGTTTTGAAAGAAAGCTCAAAGGTCAAGTTATCCTCTTGTCACTTGGATATATTTGGATGCGGCCTGTAGCAAGAAGCGGATGCCTCGTCTTGATCTTTCTTCATTGTTTTGTCGTCCTCTGGTGGACCAGTGATATTGGTATACATGTTTTGTTGCTCGCTGAGAGTAAGATGTTAAGTGCCCAGGGTTCAGTGTAGATCCAGGCTGGTCCTTTTAGGTCACGTAGATTCTTCCGTTAGAAACCTTAGGACCACTTTCAGCTGTATATGTGGGCTTTTGTGTGTGTGTGTGTGTGTGTGTGTGTGTGAGAGAGTGAATGATGACCTGTTTTAATACTCATCCACCATAAATATATTTTCCTGAACTTAGATTGTATGTTTCGGTAAGTCATGTTTTTAACATGCGGTTTTATTTTTAGTGGGATTTCTCTGGTTAAGGTTGTTGACATATCTTGCACTTAGATTTATGGTGACGTTTGAATTCTTGCTAATAAGCACGTGGTCTACTCACATCAGTACCATTTGTTTATTTGTATTTCTTCTGTGGTCTTTGCTGTGTTTTTAATTATTGCTATGACGGCACTACTGCTTGCTTTTTTCGAAATACAGTGTGTAATTCAGGGTGGGACAGCATTGTGCTGCGAACGAAACTTCGGAACCAGCTTCTTACATATGTGAAATGGCAAGACATCCGAGTGCGATGGCCGATGAGCTCTGTATTAATGAAGAAGAGGTGACAAATGAAGCGGAAGACGACATTAGATTGGAGTCCAGGCTTCCGGTTTGTCACGCTTCTACTGGAAGACTCATCTGGGACCTCCAGTCGTGACTCCCTCTTATTCTTTGTGACGCGATTGTTTCTATTATAAACATGTCTGCATATATCCCTGTTCAATAAATTGCTTAGAAGTGTTCAGTGAGTGCTCGTATAGTCATGGAAATGTCTCTTGTAAATGGACTTCTTGGTTTGGCTGTATCATAAATGTGATTGTAATTTTTCATTTGAGATGGGTTTAAAACTTCTCCCCTAAACCAAGTTAATCTTGGTCTCGTCTGTGTGTCCTTTCTTCAACATTCTGCAGTCCTGTTATTTATTTAAATGCGTTTATGTAGAGGCGTTTTCATGCAGCAATGCTGGTCAATTACTGGTAAAGCCCTTCTGGTAAATTTAAGGTAAATACACAAATGTGCTGTTCACACATCGCCACTTACTGGAATTTGCCGGTAGCGTTACTACTTCTATTACTGGAAAATTGGAAGTACCGATTTGCCGTAAAGGCCCTGTTCACACATGATCTGTTAACTTTTACCAGTACAAATGACTGTATGTGTTTCTGATAATGCTTCGGTTTTAGTGCTCGGTAGATGGTCCACACAAGGGCAAGACTTACTTTCCCCACAAATCAACATTCTTGTTGAACTTGGCAAGATAAAAACCTTGGAACAAACTATGGAAACTGAGCTGGAAAGACTAAGGATAGAAAATAAAGGTAAGAGTATTTTGTACTCAAGCGTTTGTATACATTTTAAAGGAGTAGTTCACTTTCAAAAAAAATGTTCATGTTCATTTACTCACCCCCATGTCATCCAAGATGTTTATGTTTTTTTTTCTTTAGTCGAAAAGAAATCGACTTTTTTCTCCATATAGTGGACTTCAATGGACTCCAAACGGTTGAAGGTCGAGATCACAGTTTCAGTGCAGCTTCAAAGAGCTTTAAACCATACCAGACGATGAATAAAGGTCTTAACAAGCAAAACGTTCGGTCATTTCTAAAAAATACATGTTATTATTACATTAAGTCATGAATGTGCATCGCAGAACAGAGCAAAGCGAGCATTTGTGTTTGTAAAGCATATAATATTTTAGAAAATGACCGATGGTTTCAGAAGATAAGACCCTTTGAGGCTGCACTGAAAACTGTCATTTCGACTGTTTGGAGTCCATTGAAGTCCAGTATATGGAGAAAAATCCTGGAATGTTTTCATCAAAAACCTTCATTTCTTTTCCACTAAAGAAACAAATACATAAATATCTTGGTTGACATGGGGTGAGTAAATGATCATGAACATTTATTTTGAAAGTGAACTACTTTAAATCATGTCTCCAGCAAATCAACTTTCTATCAAAACGTTTTTAAGGCTTTAAACACTGCTCATATCGTCATATGTCTTTTTTTTGCCCTAAATTGGTTATAAAGTATAGTTTCAATATAGCTTTACAAAGAAAAATACTTAAAATAGTATTATACCTAGTTTGACTCCAACACAAAAGTGTTTCATTTTTGTAGTTATAAGAAGCACATAAATTCATCTGATACATATTATTAAGGTATCGCTAGATAATGGGCTGTATACACTTCGTTATAAATGAAATGTATTAGTAGCACTTATTCATCTTAAGTATGTTTATTAAGGAAATGTTGTTTCTGTTAACGCGATGTCATTGATCTTATGTACTTTGAAATGCAGTTTGAGAATGCAAAGGTTAAAAAAGTTAATCAATTTGTTTTAGCCTTGACTGTCATGTAGGCACAGAATTGTTCTATTTATTCTCTCAGCACAGGCCGACACCTTGAAGTCTTTGATATTTGTGTCATTCATTGCATCATACAAAGTGGATGAACTAATAAACCAAAATGCAGGTAACAAATAAATTTAGTAGAAAATTAATAAATTAGCTTAAGATCTTCCTTATATGGTCTATATATATATATATATATAATGTCTTTAAAATAAAACTGAAATAGTTTATTAAATAGCTTTAAAAGTGGCTTTCTCAGCATCTCTTTTGAGCAGTCACGGACCACACAACATTGGACCTGTATTTGGTGAATTTCACACCCTGATTTACAACCATGTCTATCTCAATACTGAATACGCCCAACACAGGTAAACCTAGGAATAAATCCCTCGGCTTTTTGAAAAAGTAAACTTGACTTGATATTTGTCTGATACAGGAATCTTCACAGCACCAATCAGAGGAGTCTGTGTTCAACGCTGAACATCATCACAGCACATTCAGGTCCACCTGCTTTTTAAAATGTCATTTATTCAGAATATTCTCCATCACACAAATTTGACAAAATACTTATAAGCTAAATCAAGAATCACATGGTTTACATTTCAATGAAATAAAGGCATTTATGCTCATATCAGAGCTGTGTTTAAGGCAACTGTATCATGTAGTGTTACGGCATGTATAAAAGAATAAAGATTAGGGATGCACGATAAATTATCGGCCATAACGGTATCAGCAGCTATGCTATTAGCAAAACATTGTTGATGTAGGTACAGTATGTAGATATTTAGGGATGTGTAAGTTATAGGAACAAAAGCATATGGTTTGAATCAGAAGGCTGTCTGTCTTGAGACCTGTGGCTTTTAAGAACATTGTTCTGGGTTGCTCTGGAAGAACATCTATCATTTGTTTACTAAACAAAAAAATATACCAGAAAAGTTTGAAGGTTAAAGAATTGTTAACTAGTGTAAAGTGAGCTTGGTGCATGGTTTTCATGGGGAAAGAGAACTAACGGTTACCTTGTTTTCTGCAGTCAATGTTTTCAAATAAAGTCCACTTTCTGCCTGAATGATCGGTTATCGGCCAAAATGTACATATCGTGCATCCCTAATAAAAATTGCACGAGACCACAAGCCTGAGTTTTCTACATGCATCAAGATAAAGGGTTCTTTGTGTAATGGAAATCTTGAATTTTATTCAATTTCCTTTATGCAATCATCTTTTAGCAAAGCTTGTTACATGCATATAAGGAAACTATATAGACATGCATTTCTTGAAATATTTGTTAACCTTTAAGTCGTAGGCGCATTTCTACTATAAATCACTTTCTTGGAAAAAAAAATATTATTGTCCAAGTTCAAAACACTCATTGTTGTAGTTTTTCAGTGGAGCAGGACCTGGAGGTAACACCTACTACACCCTAAGAGATGTTGGGTAGTCTGTAGACCAGAGCCATTGAGAGAGAGAGAGTCGCGTCAACTCCGTCGACTCCAGTGGAACAGTTTTTCACAGGAGGCTCTCAGTAGTTCACGGAAGTTACTAGTTACACATGGATCTGCGACTAAACAGACCAACTGAGGTAAACTTCAAACCCATATAAAGACGAAAGCCGTTTAATGAATAAAAAATGAACGAAATAAAGCATTTCAAGAGAAAACGTAACTTCCTAGAACTATCTGAAGGCTCCATGAATCACGTGATGAACGTCCAGCGTTTTGGACTTCCGTTGGCAGAACTCTCTCTCTCAATGGCTCTGCTGTAGACGAGATCAAAGTTTTGAGAAGACAAAGAAAAAGCCATATAAGGGCAAGGAAGTAAAAATGATGATGGCTGATTGGATATTGAGAATGAGAATAAGGGTCTAAAGAGGTATGTAAGAAAGGAGAAGGTTCCACTCTCTTCAGACTGATAACTGTCATTCTGTATTGAGTTGATCCTACATGCCAAAAATACTTCAAAGACAAGCCTTGACCTCATCCCTCCATGACACTTTGATTGAACTTAAGAGCATCGTCCTTTCCAGGACAGGAAGTACAGTTGACCCTGAACATCTCCACAAACAAATTCTGTGAAGTTACTTGGTTTGACTTCCAGCACCTTCACCGCGCTCCGCACACAAACATGCCCAACTGTGGAATACAGAGAATCAATGTAAATAACAACTGGTGTATATACTGTGCAGCGGCTCCAATACCTTTAAGGACGCTTCAGTTACGTTTTAAAAGGTCTGTTTATGAATTCATAATAATGGTAAATGGCATCTGTTATCATGTTAAGTTAAGGCGAGACTACAGTCTGTGTTCAATGGCTCATAGAAAGATAAACAGACCTGTTTCTTAGTGTGTCTGTCCCACAGTTTGACGGTTCTGTCGTAAGACGCAGAGATGATGAGGTCTTCAGTAAGTCTCAGTACAGTCACTCTGTCTTCATGTGCCTATAGGATCCCGTCAATATCCACCAAATTTATCACCAACACAAACATACTGTACATACGAATAAATCACATGACATGATCATATCTACGAGAGAAGCTGAAGGACACTTGCCAGTCGTCTTTGGGTCCAGGTGGAGGGATTGTTAAACCACATGTAGCCTTCAGAGTCTCCACACACAATGAAGTCTGCAAAAAACATCACATCAATGGATTAGAAACATAGCAAATAGCTTTTACGGCATCTTAGTTTCAGCGTCAGGCAGAGACGGCCCTCCCTATAAGCTGATTAGGGCCTCGCCGTCACTAGGGGGCCCCCAAGAGCACATTCAATTACAGATTTTTTGTGATATATTCACGACACACATCCGTTTTCTCACGTTTCTGTGGTGAGTGTCAAAATTTGTGAAACTACTGACCAAACGCAACTTCAAAATAAGTGAGGTGGCCAATCAAATGAAAGGAGGCGGGGGTTACTGGTTACAGAGCCGAGCAGTGACCAATCAAAGCAAAGACGGAGCTACGTCACATCTTTTGCTGTTCAGCAAAACACTTAATTTCAAAGTTGACAGAGTGCTGTGCACCACACGACATACTGTAAGTGATTAAAAACATTCAATATTTGACAACTGTTTAGTGTTTAACGACAGTATTCACTGATGCAAACGACAAAATGCTGATTTAGATGAAATATACGTCATTTACGGTATTCATGTAATTTATAATTATTTGTCAATTCAGCGTTTTATTTGGGATAAGTTTAAGAATTATTGAGTGCATATTGTAAATTTATTTAATGGTTATCAAGTAAATACACTAAATAAATAAAAAACGAAAAAAGATTAAATCATCCTCAAGGGCTGTGTGGCTTTAAAGGGATGTTTATAGGTCGTGATTAAAACAAAATAAAAATGTTTTTTTAAATAAAATCTTTGCAAATAGTTAAATGCATTAAACAATAAATTCCACGACCTTTGTATGGTCTGTGCTGTTCTGTTTAAAGGGACAGTTCACCTAAAACAGCCCTAACTACAACGCCATTGCTATGTGTATATATTGCTATATTGTTCTATGATATTTTCTAGGAATCATGAACATTTCTCATCTCATCTTATGTTTTCATCACCCAGGTTTTATGCGCATTTTTAAGTTTCGCTTCAGAAAGGAATTACGGAAACGGCAACTTTAGAAAAAAAAACGCTTCTGGCGCATTTTCACGGTTGTTTAAAGTGTTTTTACCTTTTTGCCAAAAACATTTCATGCAAATAATGTTGTACTGTGGGGACATTTCCACGCCTCTAAAAATGGTGCAGAACAAAACGAAACGTGATTGGTTGTGCAACCTGTCAGTCATGTGGCCTCTTGGGCGGCCGTGGCCAATGAAAGTAGCCTAAGTTCCCAGAGCTTCAGTTTGAAGGCTACGTGAGAATACCAACACAACTGTGATACGTTCGAGGAACTTGATGCAAACGCTATTTACATTACGTTATTTTCTGTTATTGAGAGCTTTGAAAAGATTTGCATCACAGCAAACCCGGCTATTGTCTTAGTCAACCGGTCGGGGTTTGGTTAGTTAGAGGTTCAGGGCGTTTTTTCTCCATTAATACGTTGCTGTACAATTCTACATTCTGACAAAAAGAAATGTTTTAATTGTACATAATGAAATATTTATAATTTGTGGCTTTTAAGTTGTGTGTCAAATACAAAAATGTAAACAGCGGGTTCAGAAAGCTGTATTTGAACAGGGTGTGATCCTCCAGAAACAAAGTGTTGAAAGCATAAGAAAGCAAAGGTTCACTAACCGTCCTGCACGGCCGAAGCTGTGATCCACGGTCTTCTCTCTTTAGTCTCCCCGTCCTCCCCATCACCTATCGTACTTTCACAAGTGTCTATGGTGTCATTATTGGCACTCATAGATATCTGAAATCGATCAGATCATTTCAACAGCTGTTTTCAAAACATCAGGACTAGTACATGATGTTGGTGTTGATGATGCACACTTACGACGAAACTAAGATACACTTTGCTCCTGTCTTGTCCCCACAACCAAAAGCTCTTCTTGTCATTGGCCATCACTCCCGCAGGACGTGCCGAATGCCGAAAACTGCAATAACACACATTTAGTCGCCTTCATTTTAATACCCAATAAAATCATTCACTCTTCACTTTATTTAATACGTGCTACTTCTTAGAAAATCTCACACTACAATCAGTTCAGTTCACTTCGCTCTTCCAAACTACGCCCACAAAAGCTGTCTGTTCTCTCAGAAGGCGAACTCGTGTCCGGGATGCTAAGCACGCTAGCCGTTGAGTTGAGGAGGTATAAATAAAGGATACAGTATATGGATTATATGCACTTTCAGTGCATACTAGATTTATTTTTGCTCTGATCATGTGTGTCTCCGTCTTCACTGAGCTATGTCGGTTGTTTGGTTCTTGACACACTCAGTGTGCGTGCAGCATTCTGAAAAGCTGAAATATTTTCATCTAGATGCGGTGCCTTGATAAACAGGAGCCACAGTTACCGAATGGTAAAGACTCGGAAATGTACTCCTGCCCCATAAGACCGATGCTGTGTCTTTCTCTGACACTATAACATGCTCCACACGCTGCCACATGTTTGCTGCACTTATAAAGCGTGCACGTCTCTCTCTCTCTGCGTTGGTTGCTACTTGATCGTATCACACGTCACACTTTTTTGACCAAATATTTTCGGTGCATCCCTATTACTCTATGAGCTATGGGTGTGTGAGATGTGCATGTGTCTGTGAAGTGAGTTTGTGTACCAGTAAGTTTCTGTGGCCCACTCATTTACAGTGGAGAACACAGAGACGATTTTGCCATTGGCAAACACTCCAAAGAGAGTGGCACAGTAGTGTAAAAAACACACGGGGTGGTCCACTGTGTATGAAGACACCTTTTCCAACCTGGAAAAACAATGTACACCAAAAACCAAATTGAGTGACAGATTCATATAAATGTACATACCTCAGCTTAACCCAACAGGGCTAGAGCCAGCATTATAAAACATTACAGACATTACGTTTGTCCCCCCACATAATATTTACTATCAATATATACTATTATTAATTCTTGTTAGCTTGCTCACAATGCAGAAGATAGGCTTAGGAACGTTGTGTGGAAACTAAAAACTTATTTATCTTGTGACCTTATAAAAGTTGTAGGTATAGTATGAAAGTTCAGAGGTTAAAGGTCAATACCCCACAATGCACTTCTCAGAGTCCCACTCCCGTTTCCAAACACACACCGAGCAGTCAGAGCAGCCCACGGCCACCTGATCATCCGGCATACCGGTGACAGCACACACGTCGCCATCACTGACCTGAGTCAAGAGCAACACACACAGAATGAAACACTTACTTGCTTCTGTGTAGCTGCCTGTGTTTCACAATCGGTATATTTTGGGTCAATGTTCTGTGTTGATGACTGAAAGCCTGTAATTTCAGCCTACAGAAAGCCTAACCCTGACATACTGTATTTGACAACTGAAAATTGTCTAACCAACATAATATTTCACCATTTAATCATTTGCAAACTATTGCGATATGCACATTTGCGATATTTTCGATCATTTTGATATCCTGGGCAGCCCTAATACCCATCATTCATTCATTGATCTATTGATGTAGTTGCTTATATACAGAATCTACTGCATATATCACCAAGCAGCATGTGAAAGACTGAGAGCATGTAAAGACGCATGAAAGCTGTGAAACATATATGGGTTATCCCAACATATGTTCAGTTTTGAACTGATCCTAAAATAGATGTAAAGAATCCCCTTGTTAAGCCTGACATCACGCACCACCATATGTACATAGAAGGTCATATACCGTTTCCGGGTCCTAACGCTCTATGAGATGGTATAGGCAAACAACCAAAAACGCTTATATACACTCACGGCGAGCTGTAAAAGATCCTAACCTTCACCTGCATAAAATATCCCACATATCCAGACATCGATTATATATTACAATGTTGATGTGGGAGAAACCGTGAGCCTGGAGACTGTAGTGCAGGCCTATACTATGAGTTTATTACAGTTTGGCTTTAATGTGCAATATAAACAGTTGTTCAATTACCTTCTTCCAGTAAACCATTGAATTCTGATGCCACAACTCCAATCTGCCCGAGTCATAACCACACACCAGCAGTTCATCCGTATCCAGGAAGCACATTGCTCTGACACTGCCCTTCTGTGAAAGCGGAGAATCTGTGTGGTTGTATGAAAACACTGTCGTTATGTTATTCATATCAAACAAATGTTGTATTTGGATATGTAGCTGTATTTCCCTAACAAATAACTGTGACATTTGGTTTTGCATCAGTTCAGGAAACCTTGCAGTACCCATTGCTGTGGTGACACTCCACGACCTGAGCGATCGATCTCTAGAGACGGTGAGAAACTCCGGCTGTCCGGCCTGTTTGCACACGACAGCCTGAACCTCGGCACTGTGGCCATGCAGACTGTCGTGATGCTGCACCTATAAGAACAGACGCTTTCAGAACTTCCTCTCGATAATAATGATTTATAATAATAAATAATGATGTTTGGATTTTATAATAGAAAAGCAACGAGTGTCGACAAGGCAGTGTTGGTCACCTGCAGTGGGTGCCAGAGTTTACATGTTCCATCTTCTGATGCTGTGACCACCAACAAGTCCTCTGCTCTCAGTGTCTTTTCCATATCTGTTGTACCTGGCTGGATGACAAGAGTGCAGTGATGGACCCGTGACCTGTGTGCATGGATCCTGGTGACCTCTATGCCTGAATTCCACTTCCACACCATCAGCAGTCCGTTTGCAGACCCGGCCATCACATAATCCTCCTAAAAACATTCACTCAATTAATAAATCACACTTTCCAAAGGGACATGTTTTTATATACTGTTTAAAGGTAATGCGTGTGGATCATGCTTTCTTAATGGCTCACCCAGCAGCACAGTGTGCTAAGAGGAGAACTACACGAGATGTTTCTTATCAAACTTCCTGTCTGGATATCCCATACACACAGTTTGCAGTCACTGGAGCAGCTTATCTGATGTGAGAGAGAGAAACTTAATGCATTCTGTCAATCACATACATGCATACGGTTACAGATACACCATCATAGATGTCATTGCTGGAAATTTGGTTTTGGCACTTTGTTTTTCTCACCACAGCTTGTGAGGTCCAGGCACATCCCGTAATCCAGTCTCCATGGCAATGGGGAATAGATTGTTTGAGAACTTGAGAGGAGGAGTTTACCTTCCATATCATCAAAGCCTACATTGACAGATATAAATGTACATAATATTGACAGATATAATGTTGTCATTAAATTCAATTCCACATTAGTCCCCTAGCAGCTATTTCCTGCTCCTACAGCTGGAAGGTGATTGTGTCTTTTCAGTTTAAGGAAAGACTTTAACCTGTACAGCCACTATAGTAAGCAATGCCACAGATCGCTTACAGAATTATACCAGACCAATATTCAAGGACAGGCATTACAACGGATCAGATCTGACCGATATCAATTTGTCCATTTATATTGGGAATCATGGAATCTAATGCAAGTAAATTAGGGATTGCCTCACGGATCGGTTTTAGGGCCTTTGCTATTCTCTATATACTGTACATGCTGCCCCAACACTATTAGAAAACATGGAATCAGATGCTATGCTGATGATACTCAGTTATATATTTGCATCCAGGACATAAAACATTGGATGACTAAAAAACTCATTATAATTCAAATAAAACAAATAAATATTACTTATTGGAAGGTTTGGATCAAAGACACGTAAACAGAATATTTTGGATTATAACTTGCAAATAGAAGGGTGCACTGTCACCCTAGAAAATACAGGCCAATGCTTTATATTAGACAGCAATCTGTCATTTAAAAATCACATCTCAAATGTCACTATAACACTATAACCTTCTTCTGTCTCAGAAATATAGCCGAACTATGAAATATTCTGTGTTGCTGATGCAGAAAAGCTAATCCATGCATTTATGACCTCAAGACTCGACTATTTTAATGCAATACTTGTCCTGTGTCATTAAAAAATAAATGACAGTTAGTTCAAAAGGCAGCTGCTAGAGTGCTTACAAAATCTAGAGAATCTGAACACATAGCCCCAATTTTATCATCGCTACACTGGCTACCCATGAAATATCATATAGACTTTTAAGTACTGCTAAAAACTTATAAAGCCTTAAACGGACTAGCTCCTACCTACTTAATAAGAGCTCATGTCGCGCTACAACCCATCACGATCCCCAAGATCCCAAAACTCGGGACTAGTACCTTGGATAACTAAATCCACCACAGCATTCTCATATATAGCACCTAAACTCTAGACTAGCCTTCCTGATACTATTTGGGGTTCAGACGCATCTTTTCCACCAAGCATTCACAGCTAGTTTTTTTTTCTCCCTTTACTCATCATTAGAGTTTTGGTTCCTCGCCACTGGGTCGTGTTGGTTTGCTCACCGGGAGACTGCTGATATTAGATTAGTTGATAGTTCTCTAATTCCATTTACATTGCTTAGTTAGAACATCTCTTCATTTAGTGCACTGTACAATATTCTGCCTCTTTCTGTCCTCTCATCATCTGTCCTCCAAAAGTAAATTTGGCATGTCTAGGTACCTGATCTTTGCCTCCTGAGAGAAGTTCCTCTCCATCAGAAGGCGAGGCATGTGACCCCTCCATTGTGACCTCTCAGAATACACACCGCAGTAGGGTCAACCCAGGGTTTAGAGGTCAGTTCACTCTTCAACCACAAAGCAATCGTGAAGTCATCTAAAACAAATTGTAATTTCAAAATTAAGATCCTAAAACCAAGGGGTTACAGAGGAGTGAAAGATGTTTACACATGCATGGTATCAAACTTAGATAAACCAAGCATAAGTGGCTACATACTGTATACTGTAATAGACCACGCCAACTTCAGTTTAGCAAAGATGTGACAAACCTTCACTTTTCTTTTAAAAACACATGGTTTAGATTCCTTCGTTTAGAACAAAGGATGTTAATATCAAGTCAGTATAAACAGATATATGATGACCACAAAACACATGGGCCGTGTCCACTGACCGGATGCAGATGCAACATGAGTGGTGTTTTGAGCCAGGGCGAGGATGGGTCCCTTCTGCACTCCAAAGGATCCTATCAGCACAAGGCTTTCTCTTTGCCTTTCCCAGACTCTGAGACAGTTGTCTGAGCCTCCAGACAGCAGCATATCTTCATCTTCAGCTTTAATCCACATCAGGCAGAGCGTGGACACCCGAAGCCTCTCACTGCTCCACACCTTCAGTCCTACAACACATACAAGCACCATCTGGTCACTCCAAATGTTTCCCAGAACAGAAAATGAAGGTTTGTTTATCCATATTGTCTTGAGCTGAATTCGACTTCTACGATGAGAACAATGTGAAGTTGGTGTACCTGACTCAGAGTTGTAGAGTTTGATGCCCTCGCCGTGATAACCCACAGCTGCGTACTGACCGGTTACAGCCACACAAAGAGCGTTCGCTTCCACTTCATCTGCATGTCTGGAGCGCTTCTGCTGCTGTAATGTTAGTTTCTGAAAATGATAAAGAAACCATCATGCTTTAAGGACGAAATAATTCGGAATATCAATCGATTCTAATAGCAAAACATGAAGTACCTTTTCCTCTCCCAGCACGGTGACACAACGTCCAAACCCCGCTGACCATACCTTAACCTACACAATACAAATATTATTGAATGGGTATTCATACAGATGATCTGTGAGTGACAACGAGGTGATACGGCTGCTGGAATTGAAATTGTTATCAAATATAAACAATACGCGAATGTACAGCGAGCGATGCTAATTGGGTGGTGTGATAGCCGCAAACGTGAACTATTCGCCTTGATTACGTCTAACGCGCAAGTTGAACAATTTTAACTCCAGGTTTAACTCCAACGTATTTGACACCTACTGTTAGACACCTCCGGATGCACAAAGACATTTACAGTCTTTTTATTTCGCATCATAACTCTTCAGATCAAGTACTTGATAAACTTATTTATATATTATAAATACTTTTGTGTAGATTTGTATATATTACTAGGCCGAATGCTAATACTAGCTAATGCCCAGCTAACATCATAAAACTAGCCGCCACCTTAAATGGCTGGTTTAATAAGGGATTCTATTCCTCACCACACGGTCATATCCAGCGCTCAGCAGTAGTGTTCCTCCCTGTAGGAAGTTCAGGGACTCGGTGGAGCCGCGGTGAGCATGATAACTACCCAAACATGTAGCTGCTGAAACCGACCAGAGGCGCACTTCTCCGAGCAAACATCCTGAACACAGCAAAGAGGAGCCGGGAGAGAAAGACAGACTGCGCACAGAACTCTCATGACCCAACAAAGTCTGAGGAAAGAAATAGAGAAGGAAAGTCAAAAACATTACATTTGCTATATTAGGCGTGACGGCATACGTTCAGATCTTCCCTACCGTAGTGTTTTGATTCTCTAGCCAGCGCCACACACAAACAGATCCGTCCCAGGAGCCCACGGCCAACAGCAGCAGACCCTCAGGGTCAAAGTTCACACAGTTCAGAGGCGAGGGATTCTCCAGAGACGCCACCTCTTTACTCTTCTGCGCTGACCACACCTGAATGTGACCACATCAATAATGAATATTACAAAGTTTAACAGGTCGATCGGATTTAAAATGTGTTTTTCTCACCTTGACGTTAAAGTCTATTGACACAGTGACAAAGTGTTTTTTGTCCGGACTGACGTCACATCCTGTGATCCTGTTGGAGTGGGCGCTCATGCGGGCGGTTCTTAAAGGGACAGAGCAAGATTTTCACAGCCAAGTCATCTCACGATAAACATTTCGATTCAAGTGAATTCAAAAAAGTGAATGTATTCCTTACCTGCAACCACTCTCAACATCCCACACTTCCACCTGCCCGTCAAATGAGGTTGTTCCCAGAAGTCTCTCATTCAGGAAAACGCATCCAGAGATGCCATCGCAGCAGCTTACCAATGACTTCACTTCCTGTTCACAAAAGAAACAACAAAAGAAGCCATTCGTGAATGATTTTATAATGTCGTTGTATAATATAACAGGAACATATAGCTCAGTTAGGGGCTATTCACATTTTGCGGCCTTTCCTTGCACGTGCAAGTTCGTTATTTTCAATGTAGGTATGTCGGGACCAAGCTCGCAGACGGCACTAGGGGGACGGGGGGGACATTACCCCCTCAGATTCATAGTGACCCGAGCCGTCCCCCTCACTGTCCCCACGAAAGGCGTTATACTGAGGACTACTCCGATTTTAGTACATTCCGCTATGTACATTAGCGTAAGTGGCGGACAGTGTGCTGTATACATTGACTGAGGTAAATTTACTGATTATTGTTTAAATAAAACATATTTCGCAGAAGGTGGGTGACTGGCATACTAGACAAATAACGTTAACAGTTTGATCATGCATTGCAAGTGTTGATAGATAGGCCTTTGTTCATTGTGTATCCAATGGCTTTTTAGCGCAAACCATTAGCCCAAAACAATTTCAGCACTATTTAAAGCCCAAATTACGCAAAATAACTAACTGAGTTGAAATCATTTGCTGACAGTTTGGCCCCCCCCGTTAAAAAATCCCATCTGCGCCCCTGGTCGGGATCGCATCGAGACGAAAATATTTTAACTTTTCAGAATGCCGCAAGCAGGTCATGTGACCTTTTACAGAGGATCGTAGAAAGATGAAGATGAAGGAAAAGAAGATCACAGCATAAATAAATCTAGTAGCAGAGTTAATGTCATTTTCGGTGCTAAAAATCCCTTTATTCTTTACTGGAACTTCACAGCAAACGTGGCTCATGGTTGCTTAGCATGCGCGCTTCCCGTGCGGTTTTAGAACCGAAATGTGAACGGCCCCTTAAGTTGAGATCATTAGTACCTGTCCAGTCTCTGTATGAAGAAAGTGAAGCGTCCCGTCTTCAGTACCCACTGCCACAAGCTTTCCACCCGGACTCAACACTACACAACTGGGCTCAGACCGGAAGGTGGAAACCAGCTCGCTGAGCAAACGAAAGCAACAAGATTAACAACTTTTGAACACGACTAGACACCGACCAACAGGTATGAAAATGATACGAGCCTAAACTACATAAACACCTTATACAACAAAAAATATTGCATACAGTAAAACCAGTTTGTGTAAACTGAGAGTAAAAGACTCCTAATATTACAGTACGTGTTATAATAACAGTTATTATTACATCATTGAAAAATGACAGGCTCAATATGAATACCTGGCTTCTTTTTGTCCTTCTCCTGTGTTGTTCAGCCACTCAACAGCATGCACACCTCCCTTTCTCGTCATATTTTCAGCCCATGAATGAGCGGAGCTGTCCTGTGGTTCATTGAGAGCCGTCTGTACAAACAGAGCCGGCCATTGAGAGAGGAGAGGACTGTGACGCTTCAGAAAACTGAGGCAGTCTTCAAGATCCTTCATGTTGTCTGAAACAAACAACCAAGAGTGAGAAACGCTGGACTTGATTGTGACGCGAGATTTCAATCTGCACACAATGAGAGTAAACACACGATACCTGATGCACTTGTGGACTGAAGCGGACGGGACGCAACTTTCTCGGCTAAAAGGTTGAAGAAAAAGTCAACGACGTGAGAACCTGTGAAAACTGAAAAGCGTATAAAGCGACTTACAGATTTCTTACCGAACGTGATGTAGGTCTCCAAGAGCTGATGAAGACGTCCGTGCCGCACGTTAGCGTACAGGAAGTAGTAACTGGACAGCAGGAAACGCAGAGCCTCCCATTGATGACAGTTCATCTGAGCAATGAGAGAAAACACATCCACAAACATTAGATACGTCTCACATAGACGACACAGAGACTGAAAGATGGAACGTGTGTAGAGACACTGACCAGATGAGCCGGCAGACAGGACAGAGAATCAGGATCAGAGTGAAAAATGTGTCCTTCCCCTGAGGGTTTGACCTCACCCAGAAGTGAGCTGAGACAAACGTCATGTATTTAAAATATATGTATTAAGAAAAACGTTAGCAGCACTGTGCAAGTACAATGTCCAGCGATGATGTTTTACCTGCGATTATCAGATGTGTCCTGGTTTTGTCCTCCTCAGTGTGAAGATAGAGTTGTTGAAAGGCCGACCTCACCTCCGGATGAGTCAACGTCAGAACATCATCTGACCCCTGACCATGAGACGGGCCGATCAGACTGCAGTAACCATAAAGTTAGCTAGCATCAAAACAATATTCAATTATTTTCTATGATGCAGTCATTCTGCTGATATTTAAAGGTGCTGTACCTGTGCAGAGCTCGTGCTATTTGAGAGAACGTCGCCATGGGAACACGACTCTCGGGATGTTTAGCAATATGTAAAGTTTCCGGCCATGACACTCGCCCACCTCTGGAGTTTAAATCATTGCACGTGTTCAATACAGAGTAAAGATCCGTCTCCCGCAACCCTGACAAAAGAACACGCATCAATGTTTACACAGATCATTTAATAATAAAGATGACACAAGTGATGCAGATTAGCCTTCTTTTATTTACTAATTATGTGTCAAAGGGGATAGTTCACCCAAAACTGAAAATTCTGTCATCATTTACGACCTCAAGTTGTTCCAAATCTGTGTAAATGTCTTTTGTTCTAATGAACTCAGAGAAAGATATTTGGAAGAATGTCAGTAACCAAACAGATCTCGGCACCCATTGACTCCCATAGTAGGAAAAAAACAATGGAAGTCAAAAGTGCCCCAGAACTGTTTGCTGTCCTACATTCTCCCAAATGTAATATGTCCTACTATGGGAGTCAACGGTGGGCAAGATCTGTTCGGTTATAGGCATTAATCCAAATATGTTCATCAGAAAGACATTTATACGGTGAGTAAATGATGAGTAAAAGCTGATGATACCGATTCGACCGATTCATTTTTTTCTGAATTAACTATTTATGTGTCTATGTAAATTGACCACTTTTAGTTTTATTCTGTGAACTACTGACTACATTTCTCCCACGAAATGTTTTTATTTGCATTTTTTTCATAAATGATCTAAAGAAAACTGGACAAGGCATATTAAAGGCATATTCGAAGTGTATTCCAGAGCTGTATCTCATATTTCACAATGAATAGTCGATGCGCAATAATCAATCTACATCAGTTGTGGTTTTTAACTTTATTTGTACAGAAACAGACCGTAAACAACTTTTTAACGCCATGCTAGTACAAATGACACTTTACAGCACTTTGGGGTGCCACATAAATACA
Organism: Triplophysa siluroides; assembly: GCA_006030095.1. Taxonomy (NCBI): domain Eukaryota; kingdom Metazoa; phylum Chordata; class Actinopteri; order Cypriniformes; family Nemacheilidae; genus Triplophysa; species Triplophysa siluroides. Next base: position 558,271 of record VCII01000435.1, read on the forward strand.
CATAATTCAGCACCATGGTATATTTCAAAGTAAGATTATAATCACTAGATTCATTTATTGTAACATATAAGGTGTTGTAAAAGTGAACAGGTCTATGGCAGTGGTGTACGTAACATACCGGAGGAGCTGATGGCCAGTGTAGCTAAAGCCCATCCCAGTCCTGCTGCTCCATACTGACTCTCCATCCTCACCAGGGATCTCTGAACCAACTCACACAGAGACTGAGGAAGAGACTGCAGGCTGTCCTTCATCTACACAACACAATACATCTTTAGTAAATTAGTATTATGTGAATAATTCATCAAATTAAAGTATTAACAGGGTGGTTGCACAGATTTAAAATTTTCAATTTTAGACCTGTGTAATCTCCAAATCTGCAAAGAAATAATGGACTACAAAGGACTACAATGAACTGATCGTTGGGACTACAACAAGCTTTTTCCCCGAGTTAGTTAAATTGCAAACCGTTAATTTACTTTGACCAGGCACCCTGAAACACGGATAGGGTAATGAGCCATTGAGAGCGAGAGTTGCGTCAACTCCATTGACTCCAATGGAACAGTTTTTTCACAGCAATGGCTGTTCACGGAGCCTCTCAATAGTTCCCAGAAGCTACTAGTAACGCATGGAATTGCGGCTAATCAGACCAATTGTGACAAACTTTTAACGCATTTAAAGACGTCATTTAATTAATAAAAATAATTAAAGAAAGATTTATTCCATGAATCACGTAACGCGAGCGTACGCGTAAAGCCGAACGGACGGCCTTGCAACGTTTACTTCCTTCAAATCATACGCGTACACACAGGTTTTGACAGGGGTCAGGTTTTCTTCTACGACCTTGAAACGATGCTCCCAGGACACGGTTGCCACCTGGTGGTTAAACTTATTGCGCGTACTATTCTGATGACGAAATTTGGGTCACGCGCACTGTACGCTGTCCCTCGCGTACGCACAAAAAGGGAACTATACTTCACCCTTCAGCTTGACCAATCAGAATGTTTCGGAAGGAGGGACTTCAAAGAACCAGGAACCCAACAGTCTGTTTTTTGGAGAATCGAGATGATGGTGTTGAATTCAGGTAAAATATATGAAATATAAGCATTTTCAAAAAAGCTTTTTTTGAAAATCGAAACATGCACACTTATTGTTGAGCATGAAATAATAAAATGAAGACTTCATGGGGGTATACCTCACCCAAAAGCACTCTTGACACTAATACTAGAACTTTTACACTAATGCATTTGGTAGACGCTATCCAAAGCAACTTCCCAACACACCACCACTTCAATTTCAACCAATAGCTTAAGCAGAGTACATCCAAACAATGGAAGACATATTACAGAGAACAAAAAAATTCAACAAATGTCACCGCAGACAGACAGAGAAATCTCTAAAGATCAAGCCATTACATCATCTGAGAGAAGTTAAAACAACAGCGTCTCATTAGAGTGATTCTGAACCTTCTCAAAGGAGGCGTAGTTCCTCAGCTCCTCGCAGGCCAGATGGAGATACAGTGGACTCAGAGAACCTTTCTTCATCAGCAGCGTCTGAAGCTACAGGTGCACGCAACGATAAATCTTCATCGAATCATAAATTAACAATTTGTAGGACTTCAAAGACTGCACAAAGAAGGTTTACCTGGTTATTGAAAGCAGAATCGCTCAGCTTCTTTCCATACACAACCAGTTGCTTCTGTACAATCTCCTTCCTGTCAGGTAAAGATAACTGTCCCAGCGGAAACGATCCGACATCTTTTCTTTTACAAACACTGCTCTGGAGGGATGATTCTGACGTCACGCTCAGAACCAGACAGACGCCCTTCAGGAGAGAGTGAGAAATATAACATCTAGTCTCTCAGTAAATGTAAGTGTGTCCTCTCTCTCTCTCTCTCTCTCTCTCTCTCTCTCTCTCTCACCTTCGGGAGGTGTTGTGGGATCCATTCAGACGCCTTCTGACCTCGAGCATCTTGTATGCGGTCGGCACCGTCAACAAGCAAGGCCATCGGCTTTTCTTTCTTCAAGTCATTCAACAGCATGTGAAACTCTGACAGCAAGTCTCTGTAATGCAGGAAAATCATTTAGAAACCAAACACAATGCAATATGTGACGTAGATTACACAGCTTGATGAAATGAACACCCTATATTATCTTTCTTACTTGTAAGAAGTGTTTTGAGTCAACTCGGCATCACTTTTCCTCATTCTCAGCCACTGGACCAGACATCGAAGAAGCTGCTCAACGCTGCACGCTGATTGGCTAGCGTCCGTAGAGTAGGAAATGACATCACAGACTGGGTTTTTCTTGTTTTTCCCTGAAGTTTTGAGCGTCTGGGCAAGGGCAGCCTGAAGAACAAGAGATACATTTAATCTCATTTTAATTTAATTAAAAAAATGTAATGATCTGCTGCTGACATATCTTAAATTGAGCAATAATACATGATGCAATATATACAACGTATGTGTTTGAAAAGCAGGTCACCATGAACACAGTTTTGCCTTCTCCGGGATTTCCCTCCACCAGCAGAATTCCTCCTTTTTGTTGACTTTCATGGACTTTCTCAATCCCCATAGACATGTGTTTTGCCCTGCCGTGAAACTGTCGCTGTTGGGAATCCTGATGCACTTCCTGTTCTTTAATCTCAGAGGTGAAATCTTCTTCTGTCTCCTGCAATACAAAAGAAAATAAATACACATCTAATACCTACAAAAAACTTGATTCTGAACGATTTGATGATAATTGATGATCGCTTTTGAATGACATTAAAACGACACAATTTTGATCAATGACATCACTGATGATCTCACGTCAACAAAGAGCTTCTGCAAAGCCTCCCAGATATCCTCCAGCGCCGCCTTTGAGAACTCCTCCAGACCCTTGACATAGGGCTTTCCATCCACCACTCCACCCCACTCACAGGGATAACTATGAGAAAACAGACACATTAGCCCTATTCAAAACAAGAACAAAAACAGCCCACTTATATTCAGATACAAATGAATGCTCGACATGTTTTCAAACACCACACCAGTGGCGGCGAAACGTCCTCTTAATGACATCACAGAATTTTGGTGATGCATTTCGATACTGATGCTGTATTGATCTTACCGGAAAACAGACAGAACGTTGTTGCTTCTGTTAACGGCACATTTTTGTATTTACCAGTAAAAGTACTTTATGTCATTTACCAGAATGAATGTTTCTTTTTTTATGGTGTGTGTGTTATCGCAAACCAATTGCCCCTTCGGGGACATCAATAAAAAATTGATTCAAAAGAAAGCAGGTCATTCAACAGTGTGTAGAAATGTATGCCGAAACATTAGCATGCAGAACTTACTTTTCTCTAACTTTGAAATGATTGTCCCTGGTCCATGTTTTCAAGCTGTTCATCTTAGCTTCTGCTTCTCTGGATTCAGCAACAAAGTCTGTCTTCCACGCGACCGGCACTGACCTAAACATACAAACACAGAACACAGATGAAAAAACACTGAGTCTCATGTATAGTTGGTCGCCTGACAGAACGACACGTGGAGTAAAATCCGGTGGCTGGAACTTTTGGTGGGAGTTTGGAAGATTAGCTTCTGAGGCTACGTGAATATTATTGGCTGAAGGCGCTGTTGCTTTGCTTGTTAACCAGCCCTGGCCGTGCTTCAGCGTTGCGTGTTTGAGCAGTTAGGTGTAAATCTAGATTGTAAGTTGTGCAAATTTTGTGAACTCTAACGTTTGAAAGAGCCGTAGCAGTGGTTGCAACTTTCATACGAACACAAAACACAATACGTTTTGTCATGTAATTTTACGATCGTTTCTTTACTTATTCGCAATATTTTGAGGCTATTTTGTCACTTATGGGAGGACGCCGCGGTGAGTGACACAAAAAACAGTCCGATGAAAGACGAGCAATGACAATGGTTTTGATTTCTCACTATATTATGAACAGCATTTTTGAATCGCAATTAAATTTCTATTTCATTCATACGATGACCAATAAAAAAATGGGTCTTTGAATATAAAATTTGTAAGAACTCACACTGGACAAATGAGGGATGAATATATACCTGGTGAGCTGAGGTGATCTGAAGTAGAAGAACATACGGCTCTGTGCAGAGTCTGGATACAAAGCTTCAAACTGTCGAATCTCCATTTCAGTGATGGATAACCCTGATGGAGCCGAGCCCAGCTGACACGACACAAATGATTTTATAAAATACTGCGAAATTAGCCAAAAACCATAGCTACAAAGATGTGTACACAGAATTAAAATGGTAAAAACAAAAGGGATATTTCGATTAAAGGGATTGTTCGAGTCAGTTTTACCCAGTTATACTGAGGCAGTTCAGGGAGGTCAGGGTGGGGCGGCACCAGGCCGTATCTCTCTCCCAGAATTCCCAGCAGCAGCTGGCTACGGCAGACCTCAGACAGACAGAGCTCCACAGCGCGGCTGGACTCCTCTTCTGTGACGCCCCAGCGCAGTTCCACCTCCTGCAGGTAGAGGCAGTGTGGCGCCGCTCGCCTCCTGAGCTCCGGAAACACGCTACGAATCAAAACGTCTCTCTCGGCATGCATGTCCCTAAACGTAGACGAGATGAACACCCGCACGCCTCTCCACCTATGAAAAGGGAGAGAGAGGAAGCGTCGACAAGACGTGACACAAAGAATGCAACACGACAGACGCATGCTATTTTTGAGCTAAATTGATTAGCTCAGTATAATAAACTAATACGCTTCTCTCAACTTTTTCTTGTCAAAAAGGACATCAAGTGTTCATGGCCTTACGAAGCAAAACCTCAAGAATTAACTTGACATCCACATTCAGCATGTTCTGTTTAACACCAGAGGATTATGGGTCGTTTTACTGGCCGTACCTCAGCTTCGGTGTGGCCGGTAGTGGGACGATATCGGCCAATCTCTCGGGCTGGGTTTTGTGCCCCTGTGGAGGGGGGATGTTGTGCACTTTGTCCATGTTTTCCACGTGCTGCAGAAGTCTTGAGGATCCTCTCTCCGTGACAAACCTACAATCGCAAAACCCAGTTTCTCAAACAGCCAACCACGGTCTCGCTCAGGTCACAGCACCTCGGCAAATTATGATTTGGTTTGTTTTCGAACATCAATGTACTTATGTATTTTACAGATACACAAATTGTGAATGTTATACATAAAGGCATATGGGGGGCTGTCACTTAGGTCGCAAAGAATACAGCAAAACGTCTTACTTCAGGATCTGCTCGCTAAACCCATAGAGCACTACAGTTTTGGGGTCCTGTTTTGTTTCTCTATCTAGTGGAGTCCTGATAAAAAGAAACAAACACACAACATTTCTGCTTAAAGCAACAGCCGGTAACTTTTCACACCCGCAACCTTCGGCAAAACTTACCTTTGACCAAGCAGCACATCTATCAAGACAGCATCGCTGCCGGTCTCTTGCCAATAACTATTGATATTCTCTGTCAAAGTCATGTCCATCCAATTATTGTCGATCACGATTATACGATCTACCTGTGGAGCAGGAGGTTATTTGTCAGGTCACATGATTTTAACACATTCTGGTTTCAACCACAAATGCAACAGTCACACCTTTGTCCTCTCTAAGGTTAGCTTGGAAAAGAACTTGTCGTGCGTCAGGCTTTCACATTCTTTGTCGGAATCCTTTATATCCTAAGAAGAAGTGAAGAAAGAAAACACAAGAGCGGGCCACGTCATTCAAAGCACGTCTCCAAGAACAACAATAGAGATGCAGAGACGCACCGATGTATATTTATCGGCCGATTTTAAAACAGTTGCCAGCTAAGTCCCGAGTGCTTATTTGACTCCATCCAGGAAAATGCTCACCTCCACTTTTCAATGCCTGCCTCACATTCTCCAGCAGGTTATCGGACTTCAGTTTTATCTCGTAGAGGTCGTTGGCCTGCAGCAGGACCTGAGCGTGTTCGCTGCAGTGGTTTATCATCATAGACAAGAGCAAAGCGGCATCCAGGTTCTGTTGAAGCAGGAGAAATGATGTAACATGTCTAGAGATTATTTCACAACAAGGCAAAACTACATAAGACTAACAATGTTGGTGTCTGACCGAAGCTGAGAGTTTGGTCTCATCGATGGTGTCGGTGTTCTCTGGGGGGATGCAGAAGTCGTGAGAGACCTCCGGGACATCTTGGGCATCAGATGACATGGAAGTGCTACAGATGACAAGAGTGTGCCCGGGGAGAGGAGGAATATTGAACGTGCAGGAGATCTGAATGGCCTTCTCCAGGGCAGAGCGGTACTCATCCAAAATCTGTTGAGTGTAGAGCCTCTGACTAAAAGAGATCAACACAAAACACAAATATCGATGCAGATGTGACACATGTACTCATGTAAAACCAGTGTTGGGTGTGACTAGTTACTAATAATTAGTTCCTGTAATTCAATTACTTTTCCCTTGAAAAGTAAAGGAAGGGATTACTCTTATTTTTTCTGTAATTGAGTTACAGTTACTTCTGATGTAATTAAACTCAATACTTTGTGTAATAGTGCATTTGAAATAAAAAGTCTAACTTTAAAATCGGTGCTTTAATGTATAATTCTCACATTTGTAACACTTTGGTCATTTATACTACATTATGTAGTTTATCTTATTTATTTGAATGAATTAAGACTTCTTAACTAATCAAGGTTGATGTAGGATATAGAAAATAGTTAGTAATATGTAATTAAATACTTTTTGGAGAGAGTAGTTTGTACAGTAATCTAATTACACTATTGAATATGTCATTAGTAACTAGTAATTCATTACTTTTTCAGAGTAACTTACCCAACACTGTGTAAAATGTTAAAGGAACACTTAACCCAAAAATGGAAATTAAGTCATCATTTCATCACCCTCAAGTTGTATACATTTCTTTGTTTTGATGAACACAGAGATTGGTATTTGGAAGAAGGCTTTTAACCAAACAGTTATTGGCCCCCATTGACTACCATAGTAGGAAAAATTGCTTTATAAATGTCTTCGTTCTCTTGAACACAAAAGATATTTTGAAGAATGTAGGACAGCACACAGTTCTGGGGCACTTTTGACCACCATTGTCATCTGTCCTACTATGGGAGTCAATGGTAGCCAAGAACTGTTTGGTCATAAATATTCTTCCAAATTTCTTTCTCCGTGTTCATCAGAACAAAGACATTTATACACATTCGGAACTCGAAGGTGAGTAAATGATGACTGAATTTTCATCCCTTTAAGTCCAATGCTATTCCAACATGCATTTTTGTTTTGATCCAAACATGATCTTAGGAAACTAAATGTTCAGCAGCACACACTTTGCTTTTTTCAGAAGATTGCGTTTAGCGCTGTATAAGCGGTAGACGAAAGGCACCCCCATCGTGACCCTCAGTCTCTTGCGCTCTGCTGTGTCCCAGTCGTGCTTGATGTTCCGTTTGCTCTTTGGCAATTTCTTCAGGATACCCCGCAGGATCTCAGAGGAGTTTGGAACCGCCTTTGTAGGTCCACCCGCTTAAAAGAGAAACACGTCTTTAAAACATCTTCGAGAACAAAATCTTACAAAGATCCGCAAACCTCACACTAAAATCTGATCGCTTGATAGGTCAGCGTACACTAACTTACCAAATCTACTGAGCTCCATAATGACTTTATAAGCGGACAGGAAGCGGAAGGGAAACTGTCTGCTCTGGATTACAGCTTTCTGTGACATCAATTCAAACTCGTGAATGACCTGATAATCGTCCGTGTGTTTCATTGAGTTATTGGCTAAATGAAGGGGGACGTACCTTTGATGTGAGCCTGTTGAGGATCTTACTGTGATGTTTCTCACTGATGCCCACAGTGATCATGTTCCTCAGGTTTCTCAGCATCGCCATGAAAGGAAGAGATCTGCTGTCTACAGTCACAACAAACAATACATTTACACATTAAAACTAGATGAGCGAGATGTTTGCCTGTGCTGTACTGAGAAGACTTGTAAAATGTTAAATAAACATAGTCTCCATCAACAAATGTCTGAATGTGGGAGTGTTTATATGTCTTATGTGACTTTTTCACACCGATAAGCTTCTCCCAGGTGGCAGCTTTGTTTCCCTCTTGACTCAGTTTGCGCTCCCATGTGTCGGGCTGCTTGAGTTTCATGCGTTCACCGGCTCGCTCTCTGTCCCAGACCCCGCTGAGACCCCTGGCAGAAAAACTTTGGGCATCACTGGGGTACCTGCAGAGAAGACGGTTAGTAACCAAACAGTCATGTGATTGTGTGACCTGCTTCACCATTTTTACTCATTTCTACACAAAAACACATGGTTTGAGGTTAAACCACTTGACCAAGTGATACTTCACCAAGAAATTACAATTCTGTCATCGTTTACTCACCATCGAGTTGTTCCAAATGTGCAAACATTTCTTTGTTCTGATGAACACAGAGAAAGATATTTTGAAGAATGTCAGTAGCCAAACAGATCTCGACACCCATTGACTCCCATAGTAGGAAAAAATACAATGGTAGTCAAAAGTGTCCCAGAACTGTTTGCTGTCCTACATTCTTCAAAATATCTTCTTTTGTGTTCAATAGAAAAAGTAATTTTTCCTACTATGGGAGTCAATGGGTGTCGACTTCTGTTTGGTTATAAGCATTCTTCCAAATATCTTTCTCCGTGTTCATCAGAACAAAGAAATGTATACAGATTTGGAGCAACTCTTAGGTGAATAAATGATGATTGGGTGAACTGGGTGAACACTCGATGATTGGGTGAACTGGCCCTTTAAGTAAACAGGACACTAAATGTAATTTTTGTTAGTCAAACCGTGGCCAACATGCAGTCATTTTAACGGCACATTTAAAAATAGAAAAAAATCCATGAATGAGACTGCTGATTAAAGTTATTAATGTTACCAGTTACTTACTTCTTTCCCAGTATGGCCATGACAAATTCTGCAGGATCTTTGATATGAAGTCGCTTTATCATCTTCTTGAGACTGAACTCACTCTGTTTTTTATCCACTGCAACACGCTCCTCGCTCCTTAACTGTATCACAACATACACATCACGTGAAGAAGAGATGAGTTTTAATGTGCAATGTACCGGTCACTACCGGTATCACTTTTTCCACGTCATCGTAGCTAGAAATGTTAACTAATAGGCCTGTAGCGGCGCGTCGATAATTTTGCGTCGACGCTTCGCCACGGCTCGCCACACACATGTGGGAGACCAAAACATTGCAGAATGGCGGACGAGACCAACCTCCTCACATAATTCCAAACAAAGCTAGGGATGCACCGATCCGATACTCTGGATCGGAATTGGGGCCGATACGGGTTTTCTTTTGCTAGATCGGGTATTGGACTCACGGGTAACGTGAACGTTAGCTACTAACCTAGCACGAACAAACTGCAAAGAGAGCTAAGATGCGTTGGTTACTTGGTTAGCCTAGCACCACCAAAGTGCACAGCTGCTAGATAGCCACGTTAGCATTAAAAAAACTAATCATAGCATAGCACTGCAATGAGGTTAAGAGTAGATTTAAAATGCCCCACTGTCATAGCTGTTGTTCTAATAAAGTATATTATTAAGAATTTTTTGGGATTTATTTGAGATACATTATGTTTTTTATTAATCAAGCAACAGAAAAATTATCGCTAGATTAATCGTCAAATTAGTCGACTAGTCTATAAAATAATCGACCGATTAATCGTTTAATAAATAATCGTTTAACCCCAGCCCTATTAACTAAATTTTATTAATTACAATTCTTTACAAAAATTACAAAAATTAATTGCAACCCAAATTAAACTTTAGCAATCTAAAAAAAGAAACAATAAAATGTCTAAAGCACGTAACAAAATGTCAATAATAACAACGTGCAATGCTCACATATTTTTGAAGAAGGGGTGGATTCATTTTAAGGAGGTCGCTCCATGTTTTCCACTGTGCGTTGGTTGGTTGCTGAGATAAGAGGGGGAGAATATGAAAGAGTTAACAAAGAAACTGTACAGTGAGCTCAAAATCTACTTTACATCTGAAATAAATGTATGCTTTTAAAATCTAATACGAATGTCAAACAAGTTCAAAAGTTTGGGTCACCAGCCAAAAAAAGTTCATTTGTACCATTGCTTACGTTCATTTGCTATAAATTACATTTATGCTGGGATAGAAAGGACCATCATACTGCATGACCTTGTAAAGGTCACTAAATATGTTATTTTAATTTAACACTTAAAGCGATAGTTCACCCAAAAATGTAAATTCTGTCATCATTTACTGACCCTCATGTAATGTCATACATGTATAAATTAGATTTTGGAACAATTTTAGTAATTTTCAGCTCTGGGTCATCATTGACTACCATAGTAGGAACATTTATTTTTATACAATTGTATGCATTGGCTAACATGATCTAACCAATTATTCTGCAGCAATAATTAATGTTAGTTCATGTTAAATTTCAGCATTTACCAAAACATTTTTTAAATCAAACGTTGCTGTTAACATAAGTTAATGCACTACGAACTAACATTAATAATTGTATTGACATTAACTAACATTAAGTAAGGGATAATGTACAGGCAGCCGGTTGTTATCGCAGAAATAAGCCCCGACAGTGTGATCAGGACCCGACGCGAAGCTGAGGCTACTTGCCACATGAAAAAAACTGGAGATAAAATGTGAATTTGAAATATTTTATTAGCTCATTTTTACCGAATGTAGACCTTCCGCGCGGAAAAGCCGTTTAGTTTCGGTTTCAAAGTAAGAATAGGCAACGAACTTTCAAACGTTCACGAACAGGCAAAAATGAGATAATCATTTGTAAATATAATATCATATATATAATACATTTTTGTGTAATATTAAACTGCCCCTCTCAAAATGATATAATTTGATGTTCAACAGAACAAAAAACTTTTTTCTACTATGTTAGTGGATGATGTCCCAGAACTGAAAATTGCTGACATTCTTCCAAATATCTTTCTCTTCGTCCAACAGATTTGAAACAACCTGAGGGTCAGTAAACTTTTCATTTGTTTCAATTGTTCACATTGTTAGGCTGATGGTGTCATTTATTTGAGAAAAAGTTCGACCAGACACATTGTACAAATGGTCTTAAAAAATTAGGACCCCACTTTTAAGGTTAAATCCATAATATAAAGTGTGTAATGTTACCTTTCCTTTCTTTCTCTTCTTGTTATGTTTGCAGCGATGCTTCCGTGTGTTGTATTTGGCCAGCTGATATTCACTGAACTGCTTAAATTTATCCACTAGGGCTTTTTTCAGACAGGTGGGCAAACATTTACTGAAACACTGTACACGAGAAACACACGAGGCTTTAAAAACCACAACACACTTGATAAACACCCAAGCGCATCCAACATAAAGCATGTTCCACCGCATATAGAACCTACATTTGACATAAAAGTACTTTGAGATATACAGTATACGGTACGATGGTAATACTAAAATGCTATTTGAAGTACAACGAAATAAATAATTTATCATAATATCAAAGCATCTGATATCATTACTGTACATCGATCCTCTTAACTTTTAAAGGGACAGGAAACTAAATTACACTTTCTCCAACTTACTGTGTTGTAGATCCTTATCACTTCCAGCCAATCAGATGGCAGCTGCACGGCGGCACAGAAGTATCGTCTCACGTGTGGCTTGGAAGCGGGCAGATGGGAAGCCAAGGAAGTTGGTGACACGAATGTGTTCCTGTGGTGGCAACCCGATATGTGACGGAATAATCAAAACACACACACACACACTCATGCGTGCAAAACACAAACCTTGAGGAGGAACTCAGGGTCGCTGGAGGAAATCTCTGCGGCTAGGCCCTTCATCAGAATCCACACGCTCTTCTCATCATCCCAGTCTTTCTGGCCTGGAGTACAGTTCTTATCCACCAGAGAACAGCACACCATATTTAACAGGTTGTACTGAGGGACAAACACAAAATAAGTGTCATGAGAAGAGTCATTTAACACCGGTCAGAGTGTTACTGTGACCCCTCGACTGACCTTCTTCCCTTGCAGTTCCTCAAGGTCTTGGTCTTTGCTCGGTTCAAGCACCCTGAACTCCTCCTGAGGACCTGCTGTGTGTTCTTCATCATCTTCTTCTAAATTCAGATCCACAGCAGGCATCTCTGAGGACGGCTCCTGGTCCATCGCCTCCCAGCTTTCACATCTAGCATCCTTTGACATGGAAAGATAGAATATCTATTAGACATTTTTGTCATCATTTATTTATACTTTTTAACTCTTTCCCCGCCAGCCTTTCTTTAAAAAAAGTTGCCAGCCTACGCCAGCGTTTTTACATTTTCACCAAACTTTAATGGCTCCCAATACATTTTTTGTAAAGAATATATGGACAAACAATATGTCCAATGAAAGAACAGCGTCTCTGCTTTTTAAGAAAAGAAACCGTATTCTATCTTCATTTGTTATTTTTTTATCACTTTTTTTATCACTCAACAGTCAACTGTTTTGCAATAAATAAAAATGTTTTGGTTGCAAAACCATCTAAATGCATACAAGCTTTTCTCTGCAAAAACCTCAATTTCTAAAAATATTAAAAATATAATTAAAACACTGCAAATACAAATGAGCAAATTCCGCCAACAAAGCGCTATTTCTGAATGGCGTGAAGCCGGTACTTTTGAAAAATTGTAAAAACGGAGTTATCTCTTTTTGGAAAGAAACTCTTCATAATAATCATATACCATAGAGCATTTTGTAAATATCATTATCTCAGCTGTGACTAAGGTGGCGTTTAGCGTTCTTTTGCTTTATTTTTGCACACTTACTGTGCTTTTTATTTCTATGCACGTGCTTTTGTCCACTTTTTGCATGCAAGCAACTCTACCTGACTGGTCTCCTCATCATATCCCAGTGTGTCCTGTTCCACTTCTCTCTTGTCATGCAAGCCTTTCCCGTCTGATGTGGACAGAGACGGACCCAAAAGTGGAACCGCACCAGCAGTGGACATGTGCGAGCGAGAGAGTAAAGGATTCATGGAACGGGTGGAGGTCAGAGAAGAAGAGAGCAGATGACGTTGCGTGTCCTTCATCAAGAGTGTGTTCTCAGTGTTCAGCAGTGAGGAGGAAGAGGACGTGGACGACAGAAGACTGAAGGTGGGCTCGGTGGAGGACAGGCTTGTCGGCTGGAGGGCGGGACATGGTGAAGATGTGGACGTCTGATTGGCCCAAGACGGAGATGTGTAGAGACACCGAGACAAAGTTGAAGGTGCTTGAGCCAGAAAGCGGTTTTCCAGACTCGGTCTGGTATAGTTTGACTGTAGTCTGGCATCTGTATGAACCTTCAGATCCGTCTGAAGGAGAGCCGGTGCCTTCATGGCTGATTTTGTCTAAAATAAGGAAACACAGAATAGAGATTTGTGTTTTTACTCACACATGTACGGCCTCGGTGTCGGATAGGGTGGGTGTGGCTTATGCAAACAACCTACATAATGCAGACACACCTGGAAAAACAAATAATCAGTGCGGTACAAAGTTCTCAGCAGATAAAAAACACGGATCCGTTCACATTCTCGGTAAACAGGACGAACAAGATCAACCTTCATTTGATTCAATAATGTTTACATGCAATCAAAGGTTTAACCATCTGGATTGCTTTGTGCATTAAATCTTTCTTTAATAAGCGCCAAGTTGTCCGACAAACATGTAGGCTGCACACAACATTCAAGTATAGTTTTTTTTGCATATTGGTTACCATTTGTTTTAGCATAGATTACTACTATTAATTGGTTAAACTACGGAGAGACCATAGTAAAGTGATTATACTACCATAGTAAAACTGTTAAATCATGGTAAATGTTCGTACAGGTTACACGTACACATGTTGTTGACATTACAGTAGCTATTTGAATGAAAGTTACGAAGTTGCGCTGTTGCGGATAAACGCACACACAGTGTTTTTCATCGTTTCGTTACCGACGTGAGAACAACGTACCTTTAATAAGCAGGTTTGTAAGTTCGGTTTTCAGACGCGATATATCGCGTATCTTCTGAATGTATTGTGACAGCTTGACAACTTCCTCGTCCTCACCTGTCATGTGTTTCTCCTTACCGTAATAAACCGAACAGACGTGCATCACACTATCGCGAGAGCGATTCGAAATCACGTGTCTCTCTGAACATCAGTTTGGTGTGAGTTTAGTTGACTCATTTCGTTCATAGGGTTTGTTTGTTATTTACTATAGTAGACTGTGATAAATTGATATAGCCAGAATTGTATTTTTGGTGTCCCAGTTTGGGTCTAGACATGCTGTAGTATAGTAGTTACTGCATCTTGTTAAAGGGGTCATATAAAACGAAAATGATGTTTTTTTTAGATGTAATATATGCAATGTGTAAACACCATTAAGGTTAATATTGTTGTATTTCCACATACCGTGCATGTTTGTATTTCCTCTTTGCCCGCGCAGATTTTTTACATGGCTCTGAACAGCGAGGTGTGCTATGATTGACCAGTTAACCAGTGATTGGTCGAATTCTGCAAGCATGTGACGGAAATGTGAAGCCTCTTACCATATTTGGAACATCTGGTTCCGGAGCAATTGTACTGACAGGTACGCCCACCTTACTTGCGTATACATTTGGGCGGTCTTAGTCAAATCAGACCACCAACTGACGTAGATTTGTGGGGGTTTGGTTACACAAGGCATTTTAGGCAGGTCTGGGTGAGCATTCGCTTTTAGAGAGAATGAATCTTTTGTTCCGGCACTTTCATTTGTGAAATTTTACATAACACACCAAAGACACAGAAAAACATGTGTTCGTGCCATATGACCCCTTTAATGTACAGTGGCGCAGTGGTCTGTGCACATGCTCCAGACCCACATATGAGCCGCTGCCGGTCCTTCACACACACAGCTCATGATCTTAAAGACCATTTGATCTGAAGGTAATGTCTGAAAGTAGATTTAAACATGCTCGCGTTTCACTTCATAACAGTAACCTAACATTAAAAAACTAAAGTCTTTTGTTTGTGTGGTTTATGATTTGTGTATACGTCTAAAAATATCTCACATATGGCTAAATCATAAACTGGGGAACAATGTTATCTTTCAGATAGCGTTCACTTTTAATGCATACGGTATTGTAATACCCAGTTATGCCACCCATTAAAGAACCTGCAACTTAATTGTCTTTAGCCCTATTCGCACGGGATTAGTATAACCTGGGGACCTCTGGTCATTTGTAATAATTGCAGAGATTGTCTGTGATCATGAGGCGCATTCGCACAGGATAAGTGAAGCCTGTGATTTTACTCAAATTTACTGACTTATTTCCTGGATGTGATGGTAAGGCTTTACGTATAGTTTAGCCTATTGTTGCATGGTGTTTAATGATACATGACCGTACCTGTCAGCATCGTGGTGATCTTCTGTCCGAGTCTCAAATGCTGATAATGTTACAAGAGTTTCCACGATAAATAAATAAACAGGAGACTCCCGGTAAAAACAACAGTTTTGGCAATGTATGGAAATGACTTCCTGATATTTCCAAATTCATATCAAAACACTTCAGAGCAGCCCCATTATTCGCAAACTGTGGATAAACCTTGAAAAATGATATATGAGCCCGCCAAATCACAGATGCCGATTCGCACGGGACTAATATTATCACAGGAGTGTTCGTCAAAATATGGTAGGTAATTTGTGGCCGAATTTTTACTTTACAAATTACAGACATGGCCGATTCACACAGGATTAAGATCACAGACAATCTGTTAGTTTAATAAATTTTTTCGAGTCATTCTCAAAAAGTTCGAAAAATCTCAAAACTCTTCGGATCTAAAAGGCCGTTTACTCGAGACTGAAAACTTTAAAGCTGTTTGTTTACACAACAACTGCGTTCTGTGTTTGTGCTACACAACATATCTATTAACGTTTCTCCAGCGTTTAAGTAGATTTACTGCACCACTACCACCAGCAGATACATATTATTATTTACATAAAAGAAACTTTAAACAAACATACACGCCTGCAAAAGATGTTAAAAAGCACAATTGACTTAAAACAAGGTATATGTGCATGTTTTTTATTGATCCTTAAAAGACGACAGATAATACAAAATGCCATATAATAAAGAAAAATCTAACATCAAAACAAGCATATAGAAGCACAAAAGTATATTTCTATGAAAAAAACTAGGCACGTGTATGTGAACAGGCATGTAATGTTTCTTTACCAATTGACATCGCCATGCAGATTGTTTTGACAGCGCTGTGTACATGAAACTGAGGATTTGAGGACGAGTGGCTTCGGCTCTAGCACTCACATTACCAATTCAGAGAACGATGACAGGAAGTGAGGCCTATTTATGGCCATGGCGCAAAGCATTATGGGTAATGCAGTGCAGCATGGAATCCAATGAGAATCTGAATGTATTAAATGTAGAAGTGTAGTGAGGATCATGTTGACCAAAAGAAATAAAGGGATTGAATTCGAAAGCAGCCCCCCGATACAGTGATGTATTTGCTATTAATCCTCTATCGCAGGTAATGTAATCAACTTGGCAACTGGACGTACATAGGTTTACCATTGACGAGAATTTCGGCAACTCTAACTAGCCCATCCTGACTAGGTTAAAGACGTACTACCCTGCCAACGGGCCATGATGCTCTTGGGAGTTGGGGATCTATAACAAGTACAATGGCGGAATCGTTTAGTGAAGGTTGTTCTTTATTCCATTTCTGACGGAGCTACTGACCTGGTAAATAATGTCTGGTAAAAGATGACCAAAATTGGTCCACCAGAACTTGACTATGGTGCCAGGATCTTTGGCCGAGAAGCTCTGTATTGGCATAGATCACTTGGTGTAGGGAAGAATCACGCCGCCACATGAGGAGGAGATTAGGGGTGATGGGATCAATGTTGGAAATATTTGAGAACGCAATTCATCCGATACAGTCTGTTTACCAACTACAACTCTAAGTGCAGTTTTAACTGAACAAATCTCTCTCTCCCATGACCCTCCAAAATGGGGAGCTTTAGATGGATTAACTGGAATTTAATTTGCTGTCTTTCCAATTGTGATTTGTAACTTGGTGGGGAGGGTTTGGAAAGCTTCCTTTAGTTCTCTTGCAGCTCCACGGAAGTTGCTCCCTTGATCACAAAGAAGTTCATAGGGCTGCCCTCTCCTGGAAATGAAGCGTCGTAAGGCCATTAGGAAACTGTCCACATTTAATCTAGGTAGAAAATCAATACGTAAACAGAGAGTAGTCTGACACTTAAACAGAATGCCCCGTAGTTTTTCCACTCTACGACCAATATGGATTTGGAAAGGGCCGAAACAGTCCATTCCCATGGATCAAAAAGGAGGTTTAAACAACCGAAGCTTGGAAGGTGGCAGATCTGACATTCGAGGAAAAGAGGGTTGTGATTTCCACTTCTTATATTCCAAGCACGACCATTGGTATTTCTTTACAGCTTGTCTTCCTCTAATTATCCAATAATTACGCCTAAGATGATAAGGGAATCATCCCAGTCACGAGGCTTTGACCAACATTGTTGCATTATGACTTTCGCTCAGGTTGTAAAAGGGGTTATATAACCCAAATGGTCATACTGTCTAGCAACGCATCTATAAATATTGCGCATAGTGATGGGTTTACGCTCCACATTTCAAAGTTGATAGCTTAGTGAGTCAGAGGAACAGTGCTAGTTCAGCTCTAAAGCTCCTTCCGTCGGATCCGAATGATCTTCAATGATCCAGAGTTCAGGACTTTCAGATCTGACTTCTCTGGGAAGATGTTCAACAACCTCAGGCCGATTACTTATCCACTGTCGAATTTCAAATCCTCCACTCCTCAACAATGAACGCATTCTATCCAGATGGTTCTTGGCATCTTGCACACGTAGAACGATTAAGTGAGGACTCTCTCCAGAGTGAATTCTCATGTGGACCCGAAGTTGACTTTGGTTTGAAAAACGTTTCACACACTCAAGACAAGTCTAAGGACTCTTTTCAGAGTGACTTTTCATGTGGGCGTTAAGATTACCAGTCGTTGTAAAACTTTTCCCACACTGAAGACACGGGTATGGACGCTCTCCAGAGTGAATTTTCATGTGAACATAAAGCATGACACTTTGTCTAAAACTCTTTCCACACTGATCACACGTGTATGGCCGCTCTCCAGTGTGAATTCTCATGTGTTTATTAAGTGTACCATTCTCTCTAAAGCTCTTTCCACACTGAACACACGGGTACGGTACGGGCGCTCTTCGGAGTGAATTCTCATGTGGTTACTTAGCATACTGCTCTCTCTAAAACTCTTTCCACACTGAGGACACGGGTATGGCCGCTCTCCGGTGAGGATTATCATGTGGGTTT
Organism: Triplophysa siluroides; assembly: GCA_006030095.1. Taxonomy (NCBI): domain Eukaryota; kingdom Metazoa; phylum Chordata; class Actinopteri; order Cypriniformes; family Nemacheilidae; genus Triplophysa; species Triplophysa siluroides. The sequence continues at coordinate 576,598 of VCII01000435.1, forward strand.
TAAGCGCACCATTCCGTTTAAAACTCTTTCCACACTGAAGACATGAGTACGGGCGCTCCTCAATGTGAGTTCTTATGTGCTTTGCAAGTCGGTCTTTGTACGAGAACTGTTTTCCGCACTGAGGGCAGATGAAGATCTTTTCTCCAGTGTGGACTCTTATGTGCAGCTCAAAGTCTGTTTTTAAAGCAAAGCCCTCTTCACAATGAGGGCAAGTGAAAGATTCTGTTGTGTTCGTTCTTTGCCTTGTTTTTGAAGAAGTATTTTTCATCTCTGAGCAATAAGAAGATATTTCTTCCAGTTTGAAATTATGATGTTTCTGATACTGATGCGTCTCCTCCAGTCCATTCAGTTCATCACTTTCATCTTTAATTTCCAGCAGATCTAAAATGAAACAAGAAAAAGTTATGTTTTGTGATATTTCATGATCTGTAAAGGTCATTTTCTGACCATTAAATCATAAAATTGTAGATAAATGCTATACGTAGATACATTTTTCTATTTAAAACAACATCCAATAAATCTGGAAATTTTACATTAATAGTTAATGAAAACAATTGTGGACACTTGCTTCTATGTTCCCCAGTATCATACATTTTCACTCAAATCTCATTAATATTTTAGCCAATCTTGTTATCTTTTGTCATTTCTGTATCATTCTGTATAACTTTGCGTGGATTTCATCCTTAAAGTGTGCGCACGTACAAAAGGAAGATTTATAAATTAATTTAAAAAAAATACTATTTTCCGGTCATATAACACTATCGAATTGTTTTGGCTCAATGAAGTGTTCACTCAGCAATGTAAAGAGGATCTGTCATATAGCTGATATATAACTTTCTTCTGTTTTTTTTAAAAAACGCCCATATTTGCCAGCCAAAAATCCCCCTTTCCCATACAGTGTTAAGCACAGTTTATACTTGAGCGACCCTTGGGTCCCAAAAGCTCATCAGCGCCATCTTGTGCAACTAGCGAATTGTCAGTGAAGTCCACTTCAACAGACATCCCGTGTTCAGGGAACAGTTAACACTGCGTAGGAACCCTATGAATTAAAACGCAGATACAGAATTAGGACAATATGGCGGACACCCGATTTAGTGCACTATATAAGAGATAGGGGCGAATTCAGACACAGCTATTCTTAGGAGCATGCAGTGGAACAGATTGGCTGCGTCCGAAAGCTTGTTCAGACCAAACGCGAATGGCGCGTCAAGCGCGAGTGATTTAAATGTTAAGTCAATGCAAAGACGCGATTGACCTACTTGCGGCGCGAATGAGGCGGCGCGAATGGCGCGAATAGCGCGAATGACGCGAATTGCGCGAATGACGCGAATCGCGCGAATTGAGCGTTCGCGTGATTCGCGCGAGTTGAAAAATCTGAACTTTGGCGAAAATTCGCGCCGCGTTAACCAATCAGGAGCTTGCTCTAGTAGTGACGTGATTAGACGACGTAGCGAGCGGAGGCAGAAATCCGAAACTGGAGGACAAAATGGAGGACAAATTGATCGTTACTGTTTGTGGACACCCGGAGCTGTATGATTATTTTTCTTACTTTTATAGGAACAGTAATAAAAAGGATCTTGTTTGGAAGAAAGTGAGTGAGGAGGTCGGAGAATCTGGTAAATTGTAAAAACGCTGTTTACTCAATTTGAGCTATATATATATACGAGTTTACGCCGTTTTTCAGCCTTCCATAGCACATAAAGCGCAGCTACCCTCTCAACAAAATCCATGTCCACCATTTCGAAATGAGACGGGAGCCGCCTGCCAGAAGCCCCTCCCATGACGCGAATGAAGCGAATTTGACGCGCGAATGAAGCGGATTTTACGCGCGAATGAAGCGAATCTGACGCGCAAATAAGCGAGTAAACTCAAAATGTTCAAGCGTCCAACTACACGCGAATAGCGCGATTCATTCGCGCCATTCGCGTTTGGTCTGAACACAACATTAGGCTGCTGACTTGTGAGGCAGTGCCGAAGGCAGCGTTTGGGCATGTTGACAGCTCTGAGAAACGCTTTCGGAGAGCCTTCAGAGGCAACATCACAGAATCGTGTTTGAAAGATAAACTGAGGGTGCCTTTGTGATAACTCATCGAATATTTTTAAACTACAAAACTAATTTCACATTAAAAATGCCATCAAACGTTGTATAAAGAGAAAATATAACTCTTTACACAAAAAAACTGCTCCAGCCGCTTTCTTAGCCGTAATTATTTTTACCAAACTCGACCAATCACATTCCTTGCACGCATACAATTGACCTGATGGTATGGAAGCCCAATCCTGGCCAAATTTTAAATAAATGAATACAAAAATAAATCAATTAAGAAATGTAAAAAAGCAAAAATAAATAAGAAATGTATTTTCTAAAATTATTAAAGCTCTCATGAACTGGGCTTGTTTATTGTCTTATGTTGTCTTATGTTGTTGTAGGAGGTCTACTTATGACGTTCGCATGGTTTTTACATTCAAAAACATCAATATCAATAAGTAATGGGCTATTTTCTACCTGGGTTTTGAGGCCAGCTCTACAAACGCTCGGTTTTAATGAGCGTGCCGCATTGAAGACTAGGAAGTAAACGCCCACTGCTTTGATGGATAGCAGTTTGCGTAGTAAACTTAGTTGGAGCCTTCTGTGAATTTGGTTAGAGTCGTAATGTTAGGTTACACATTAGCACCATTCGCAGGAGATTGGTATTATCTGGGGACCTCGTGTGATTTATAAATGATCTCCCCACAACTGTATTTCATGTGATGCATTTGCACGGGACGATTTTACGGACTTAATTCCCGAATGTGATGGCAAGGCTTTGCGTATAGTTTGTCTTGCCTATAGTTGTATGGCGTTTTATGATATATGACTATACTTGTCAGCATTTGAGACCGGACAGAAGATCACCGCAATCACGGGTCTCAAATGTTACGAGTTTCCATGATAAATAAACAAATTGGAGACTCCCAGTAATTTATGTATATGACCCAGCACCCGAAAAAATACCAAAACACTTCAAAGCAGCCCCAATATTCGCAAACTGTGGATAAAACCTTGAAAACTGATATATGAGCCCACCAAATCACAGAGATCCCGATTTGCACGGGATAAAGATCACAGACAACCTCTGCAATTATTACAAATGACTAGAGGTCCACAAATCCACTAACTTAATCCCGTGGGCATATCAAGCTATCTCTAAACAAAGCAATAGTGAAGCATAGTACAAATATGTTGTACTCACATAAGATTGCTGCGCAATTCATATTAGATCCAATATTGACGGCACAGAACTGCTTTTTAATTTTAGTCTCTCCATAAATCCAGCGTCGACCTGTGCCTTGTTCACAAAGGAATCCGTTGAGAAATTAATCTCAAGCCTCATCAGTTATTTTTGGGATAATTAAGTTTATTTATAATGATCATGTTTGACGGGTGTTGCTTTTGTTTCCACTGTGAACGGGCTTTTTCTGTAGCAATTTTAGACAATAAAAGTTTTTTTTTATCCGGTAAACCCGTTACAGCAGAAAAACATGATGTATGTGATATAGCATTGTGAGTATGAAATAGCAGTATATAGTCATATAGTAAAGATGAATTGTTTCGATTTTTCCCATGATTTTAAAGGGAATGAGCTGTGTTCTGATCATATGCATTTAATTTATCTTAAATGATTTCACTTTAGCGATGTGTACACAATTATTAAGCCTAAATGATTGCTTGCCAAGCCTGAGTTTTAACAGTTCCGTAGGACAATAAATACATTTTAAAGTCTAACCATCTTTAACTGGAGCCAAAACGTTTCTATACTCCACGTAAATAGAAAAGTATTGAAATAAGTTGAGAAATGAAAACGATAATGTGTTTTTATCTAGATAACTGCAGCTCCACCATTCACTCATATGTCTTCATAGTCTGCTTTTGCCCTCACCAATATGGCGGCGGCGATGATGTACGATCCAGCGGTAAATGGGGCGTCTAGTTATATACATATGTCTATGGTGACCACCACCCTACAAACCGAATGTGGGACAATGTGGGACCGCACTGAAAGGTAGCTTGAAACTGGGATATAATAACGGAATGAAACACTTTTATTTTTTTTCTACCTTTCAGCTCGTAAAAATAATTTGTTATTTAGTGCATTCCAACTACAACACAATTAAGGCATAGATAGAATGTTACAGAACATTAACCATTTTAATGGCGATTTCAATTTAAGGTTGTAACACTGGTATGCACCGGACTGCTTTGACCATAGGCTGTATAAAATATGGACGTGGTGTTCGTGACGTCACCCATGGTTTCTGAGGAACGTTGTTGAAGCTTAAAGTGTGCGGAGCCGGCCGTCGCCATTTTAGTCATCCACGGATAATCGAAAATGGGTAAAAGGGCGGGACGTGGTTGGAGCCGAGGCGCCTGGATGGCTGAAACTACTTGTCACTCAAGTGCCCACGCACCTAATTTGCAGAATTTTAAGGCTTAATATAATCTAAACGGATGAGTTCCCCTCACAGTTGTCATGATCAGGCAAAAGTACCTATTTAGACCAAAATAATGTTTTGTACCAGGCTGTAAACATGTTTTTTTGGTGCCGTAAAGTTTAACATTTTAACATGGGGCTCAATGAGATTCTGCTTTGTTCTGCTCTGCTTGGATGCGTTGGTCGAGTGGGGAACATTTCGCTAAACAGCGCCTTCCTTCCACGCAGCCGCTAGGCAACCAAAAGCGAAATGATTTAGTTCTCTCTCACAACATTTATGATAAATTTACATTTTTACTTACCAACAGCTTTTAAAGGTTTCTCCTGCCGGGTGTAGTCATGGATTCTTCTTAGGTTGTATGACGGATCGCGAAACAACTTGAGAGGTGCATCTCATTGGTTGTTCATTTGAATTTAATCGTGGCCTCCTAGAATATAAAAACATATATGTGTGTCATGGCTTTTGCTAATTGGATTCACATGTTGTATCCTGTACATGTAGTTTAGCGGGGTTGGTGGCATCCTCCCCCGTAAGAAAATGTAATTGATGCATTCTGGCGTATTTATTCGCTTTAAAGGTTCTGTGTGTAAGTTTCAGAGGCCACTATTGGCGATGTAGGAAATTGCAACCTACAGTTCCGATACCCCCCTGTCCCTCCCATTAGAGAAGCTACGGTTGCCGTCACAGGACAAAAGGGTTCCGTAAATGATAGCGGCCATTATCGGTGGTGTTGATAATTGCAATCTACGTCTCACAGGCGAACAACAGACCGAAGCTACGGACACAGGACAGAGATGTCGTCGTCTGAGACAGCAGAGAGTAACCTTTGCAAGTCAAGTGACGAGGTTTATTTACAAAGAAAAATAAATAATTAAATTGACTTAATTCATTATTTACTCTAATCGTTATAGTGAATATTATTGTTACTTGTTTAGCATTGTGTCAGTGATGTATTCGCTTATTTTGCATAGCATTTTTTGGCACGGTAACTTGGTTCGTAACTTACTGCCTATTGAAACCGCTTGCTAATGCTAAAGGCGTGTAATCTAACCGCGAAAGTCTTAGCAGACGTTTTTCTCATCATCACAGAGTCAATCAGAGGACTTTACACACCGCCTTTTTCAGGCCTCCCTCACCAGTTTACTTGTCAAACTGTTTGTTGTCCAGCGAAACAGGACAGCTGTTACTGAGGTTTGCATTGGAATTATATTCAGACCGGTTTACATAAAATAGCAGCGTTATTAACATCTCATCTCTGTGCTCATATAGCAATGTCACGGTTACGTTAGTCTGTAGATGTCTATATATATTTATTAGTTCATACATACATACACATATATATACAGTTCACTTATAGCGGAAATTAGACAAACTTACTGGTCCAGCAGAAAGCTGGCAACTTCGGCGTCGCTTAGCAAACCCTTGTCCTGCTTCAGTGCCCTCCATTTGGGAAAAGCCACGCCGATGTTTATTCGGGTTTTCTGCCGTTTTTTGTCTCGACTTCGCCTTGCTGCATCGTATTTTCTCTTTTTTTGAACGAACAGATTGACGCTCTATCGGCTCTTGTGCAGAGTATGTGTGGTCCGCCATTATCGCACATTTTGCTTCTTACTGCAACAAAGAACCGTTTATATTTCTAATAAAAAACACGACAAGTAAATGCTGTTATTGTTCTTCCTCTTCTTCTGCTAATCCTTCTATGTAGTCGCTTTGCAAGCTGCCTCAAAACACAGCCGAAGAAGAAGAACTAGTCCCGTGCATCCTTAGATTTACGAAACGCGCTCAGTTTGTCCGTGTAGTGATACTATAGAAACATGGCTGTGCACATTGATAAATTGCATGTAAGGGTGTGCCCGCGGTGTATATACATAAAATGGCTCATTGTAAGGTAATATAAACATTTCAGTTCATTTTGTAAGGTATTTCTTCACCACCTCACAACATAGTTTTGTATTATATATTACATTTTGGTGAATAAATCCTTCAAAATCCTACACACTGTACCTTTAACAATATTTGCTAACATAGAGTCTGAGGACTGATTCAGTTAGAAAAAGCAGAGGATTGCCTGAAAAAGTGATTACGTCAGAAGAGATTTGGCTTTAACCAGGATCGTCTTCTGAGCAAGTCATCAACTTGCCAACGGAGACTCTAAAATCCTAGACGCTTCAATTGCAGCCATCAGGTTTCTGTCTACATGTTCTTTTCTGTATTTGTGATTTTAGTCGTATACTTTTTAAAGAGATCTTGCATAATAAGATCTGTCACAAAATGCCACATTAAAGCCTGTTAACGTCACAAACAGAATTTATTATTTACATCAAGTGACCACCATAAAAGAACAGAAATAAGCTGCCATGATATCTGCATAGATGCACTGAACATTGTCATCGAAACTGACTGATCTATCGCTTCTAATCTAACCTACTATTCTCAGAGTTTTGGCAGTTTGTTTACACAAAAACGGCGTTTTATGGGGCTACAAAAGCACATTTTTACAAACAGATCCCAAAGTGTTTGGAAAACGACAGCATTATCGTTGTAGTGTAATTCGGGGAAACTATGAGTTTAAATCACAGTAAAATACGTACAATTAATGGTGAATCATACGTATTTTCATACACTTTGCCTGATGTAGCAGACTTAATAATAGCGACAAACTAAATGCACTCGTCCACCGAGTGATCAGCAGATCGTATATCAACTCTGATGTTGTGTTCAGACCAAATGCGAATGGCGCGAATGAATCGCGCTATTCGCGTGTAGTTGGACGCTTGAACATTTTGAGTTTACTCGCTTCATTCGCGCGTCAAATTCGCTTCATTCGCGCGTCAAATTCGCTTCATTCGCGTCATGGGAGGGGCTTCTGGCAGGCGGCTCCAGTCTCATTTCGAAATGGCGGACATGTTTTTTGTTGAGAGGGTAGCTGCGCTTTATGTGCTATGGAAGGCTGAAAAACGGCGTAAACTCGTATATATATATAGCTCAAATTCACTTACCTGATTATACGACCTCCTCACTCACTTTCTTTCAAACAAGATCCTTTTTATTACTGTTCCTATAAAAGTAAGAAAAAGAATCATACAGCTCCGGTTGTCCACAAACAGCAACGATCAATTTGTCCTCCATTTTGTCCTCCAGTTTCCGATTTCTGCCTCCGCTAGCTACGTCGTCTAATCACCTCACTACTAGAGCAAGCTCCTGATTGGTTAACGCGGCGCGAATTTTCGCCAAAGTTCAGATTTTTCAACTTGCGCGAATCGCGCGAATCACGCGAACGCTCAATTCGCGTCATTCGCGTCATTCGCGCAATTCGCGCCATTCGCGCCGCCTCATTCGCGCTTGACGCGCCATTCGCGTTTGGTCTGAACACAACATAAGAAATATTACTTTCCTGGCCTTGGAAACACAATACTGTTGTGTTCAGACCAAACGCGAATGGCGCGTCAAGCGCGAGTGATTTACATGTTAAGTCAACGCAAAGACGCGATAGACGTACTTGCGGCGCGAATCGCGCGAATGAGGCGGCGCGAATGGCGCCGCGAATGACGCGAATTGCGCGAATGAGGCGGCGCGAATAGCGCGAATGACGCGAATTGCGCGAATGACGCGAATTGCGAATGCGCGCGAATTGCGCGAATCGCGCGAATTGAGCGTTCGCGTGATTCGCGCGATACGCGCAAGTTGAAAAATCTGAACTTTGGCGAAAATTCGCGCCGCATTAACCAATCAGGAGTTTGCTCTAGTAGTGACGTGATTAGACGACGTAGCGAGCGGAGGCAGAAATCCGAAACTGGAGGACAAAATGGAGGACAAATTGATAGTTACTGTTTGTGGACACCCGGAGCTGTATGATTCTTTTTCTTACTTTTATAGGAACAGTAATAAAAAGGATCTTGTTTGGAAGAAAGTGAGTGAGGAGGTCGGAGAATCTGGTAAATTGTAAAAACGCTGTTTACTCAATTTGAGCTATATATATATACGAGTTTACGCCGTTTTTCAGCCTTCCACAGCACATAAAGCGCAGCTACCCTCTCAACAAAAAACATGTCCGCCATTTCGAAATGAGACGGGAGCCGCCTGCCAGAAGCCCCTCCCATGACGCGAATGAAGCGGATTTGACGCGCGAATGAAGCGGATTTTCAAAGCTTTCAAAGCTTGCTTTTCAAGCAAGCGGGTGAGTCTGTCGGATTCTTTCTTAGACCCGGATTGGCTGACGAAGGTGAAACGAATTTAGCCGAAGCAAACTGCCGGAGGAAGCTGTCTCCAAAAAAAGAGAGGTCTCGAAATGTGACGACCCGAAAGCGCGAACACCAGATGAGCGTAGTTTCCTCCGTGCACAGATGTTTTGAGCCTGAGGGATTGTAAGTACATTGACCTGTAATTTGTACAAGAACGTGAATATAAAGAGAAAACAACTAAGCACATGCCCTTGAGGTTATAGGTGAGGTGGAATATCATGGAGGCCAACATACAATGTGGAGATATATGTGGATACACATTTAAACCATTCTTTTGTGGTTAAAGAGAGAGAAAAAGAAGATGGGTATCTCAGTCTTTGGGGAAGATCTGGTCCCACACCTCTGTGAAACACCCGCCCCCCCATTCCTGAACCCCCTTTGAAGTCCAGGAGAGGGGATTGGTATCTGTCCTGTTCAATGATAAATGCTTTGAGCAATAGCAGTTTGGGTCAGACTCTTTGGCGCCGGAAGGGCCCTGAGAGGTCGTGGGGTTTTACGATACAACAAATGGTAACCTTTGCTCCTTGACCAGATCCTACATGGTATTCGTGTAAACTGCGAAATTTAACTGTAAACAAACATAACTTACAAACTGTGTTAAAAAGCACAATAGACTTAAACAAGGTATATGTGCATGTTTTTTATTGATGCTTACAAGATGACAGAGAATACAAAATTCCAGGCTGAACATTTAAGAACATGACACACGTCTACCAAAATCCTGTAATTCCAACAATCAACTTTGAATCTGCTAAAGTGTTTCAAGTTCAGCTTGCCGTAAGCATCAGACGTTCAGCCAGCGGCCATTAATTGCTAAACTTCCTACACTGAAGTTGTGTTTGGAGTCTCTCAGGAGTGAGTTCTCATGTGGGCCTTTAGACTTGTTGTCTGTGTAAAACTCTTTCCATATTGAGCATATGCATATGGGCGATCTCCAGTGTGAATTCTCATGTGTTTATTAAGCCACTACTCTCTCTAAAACTCTTTTCACACTGAAGACAGGGGTGTAGACGCTTTTTAGTGCAAGTTCTTATGTGGTTTCGAAACTGTTGTCTGTATGAGAACGGTTTTCCACACTGAGAGCAGGTAAAAAATCTTTTCTCCAGTGTGGACTCTTATGTGCAGCTCAAAGTCTGTTTTCAAAGCAAAGCCCTCTTCACAATGGGTGAACATTTACAAACAGCACTTAACAGCACATTTACTTCAATTTACTAAAGTAAGTAAATATACTCTGTGGTCGAATTATAAAAAAAAATGTAGTAACTTGTTCTCAAATAAAGGACTTTTATTTCGACGGGTTGCCGCAAAGGGGTGTTTGACGGAAGCTTCCTCGTTGTGAAATGCGGACGCTGAAAGCTCAACAAGCACAACCATGTCACTCTTTCACTCATACACATGCAAAAAAAACATATTGCAAACTTCGGCCATTCGGTCTACATTCATGTATGGAATATGACAGGCAGCAGCAACTAATTCGCCATTTAACACCCGAATACACAGAGATAAAACAACGCAAGTATCGATAACAGTATCGTCATTTTTGCAATGCTACACGTCTAATACTTGCATGGGCAATTTATAACACAACAAAGACACAGAAAACACGTGATCGCGCCATTTGACCCCTTTAAGGCACTATTTTGTGACCATGATTAAACTGCTTTAAAACAACAAGCACAAGTCCTCTAAGGAGAGAATTCCCCTTTTCCTTAAATACTTTCTGTGAACACTATTTATTCCTTTACTATGGTTTAAAGAAATAAATCGTCATCATAATCTTAATCTACAGCCTCTGGATTTTTTATGTAGTCAAAAGTTTAATGAAAAGATGACCCTTTTTGCTAATCAGAAAAATGATCTTTACCTGAATATAGGGATCAATAACTAGCAATCTATAATATTCCTAATCCCGACAATGCAAATGCGAAAATGAAAATTGAATTCCTTGGTATTGCCCCTCATTGTGCTCTTGTCCACTTTGCAGACCCCGAGTATAAAATCCTGGACACGCAACTGCCAGGTTTGTCTTTAGGAGGTATTCATCACGTCCCAACAACGTCCCAGTTACGTCTATGGAACGTTATTTGGTACATCGCTGGAACAAAAACATGTGACCCTGGATCAAAACAGTCTTATGTAACAGCACGACAACATTTGTAGTAATTGCCAAAAATACATGATGTAGGTCAAAATGATCGATTTTTCTTTTACAAACTAATGTTAAAGTCATTCATTTGTGCATATAAAATGAATACGTCGGTCGATTGTGAAACATCTCGCGAAATAGCGCTTTCCTTCACTTTCCCTTCCTTCACAGCAGAGGTCCTAGTCGAGCTCTGATTTGAAAAACATTTTGATACAATTTTGTTGAATGCTTCGCTATCTCTACTTTTCACGACGCGTGAAGCAACAGTTTAAGGTTTCTCCTCAGGGATTCTTCCTCGTTTGGTTGTGTGGGGGAATGGGAACAAACTCGAGAGGTGTATACCGCCCCCCACTGTAACGGAGTGTAAATAAACTTGACTAACATTCCCACCTGGTTTCAACTGTACAATGTCATCAGATGTTCTGCTAAAATATCGCTTTAATTTGTGTGATGTGATTGTCAAGGATCTACTGTAGTAAAAATGTAGTTAATTTGTACCATGTAGTAAATGTAAGAAGGTACGAGAGGCTAGTGCTTTAGGTGAATAAATGTAAGCTGAAACGCGTTGTTCGGCACTGTGAATCGTGAAACTAGTTTATAATATAAAATAACAATGAAGATAAATCTCTAGTTTTTTTCTAAATTGTTGCCGTCACACCACACATTATTTTCAACCCTTGTAGCTACTGTTTATAGTTAATTTACTAATGTTTTTTCAATAAAAGATTTATAATTTCCACAAGGGATTTGCTTATGTCTGACATTGTATATCCATCTGTAATATATCCATCCATCTTTTATATCTTGTCGCCTAAATGGTTTGCAGATTTATTTTTCAAGCAAGCTACATTATAGGGGTAAATTACTAAAATAACATTGCTGATGAAATAATAAAAAAATATTTGTCATAAGTTGTGTGTGTATTAGACAACTTGATCCGCTAAGTCGAGAGTTCTTCCACACATGTGTGCCTTCTCTCCGGGAACCCGGCTGCGTGAACTCTTCACAATATGAGAATACTTGAAAGGTTTTTCTCCAGGATGGATTATCTGGTGCTGCTTCACTGACTCTAATAGGCATCCAACACTCAAAGACACACATTTCTCTATTTCCACACTCAAGCAAAAGAATGTTAAACAAGCCTTTTATTTAAAAAAAGCCTTAACAACTGCATAATTTCCCCATAATAAAATCTAAATGATGCTGATTCAAGGGCTCCACTTGTAGAATCTAAAAAAACGGATTTAGTTGGCTAAAAGGGGCCATATTAGAAGCAATAGCTTACCCGCTAACAAAAAATCATTAGATATTTTGTTGGTTACTTGGCACTGTCAGGAACATTTATGCAATTGATCTTTATTATATATCCTCGAATATCTTAATTTATACCAAAAGCGCTTTGTTTGAACCCTTTCCGCTCCGCGAGCGCTGCCTCTCAAATGCCAAAGACGCGCCGCATGAAGAGCAGCAGACAACTGCTTATTTGTTAAAAAAGTAGTGCAGACACGCAGAGCAGTTAAATGGCCACACAACAGTAAACAAAATGCAGCAATATTAAAGCATTTTGTATCTGTCAGTCTGTTAAATGTTTGCTATATGTCTCCAACCTTTCAACCAGATTTGTGATATTTTATGAACCATAACGTTTTATCTACATTTAGCATTAGCATTATTGATCAGCATGTAAACATTTGTGAAGCTGTGAAAACCCAGGCTAAAGTCTCATGATCTAATCAATTATTAGATAATCAAAGATTCGTTTCAAGCATTAATTTGACTAAGATTTCAATCTGTAAAAGGGCATTATGTCAAAAGTGAAGATATTGTTGTTATATTTTCACAGAATATTCTGTAGGATGATTTTATGCAAAAACAGTAAAAAATACTTTTGCTGGGTTTTCACAAGCAGGGTCACATTGAACAACGTTCTAAGTGAGAAATTATTTAAAGATAGAAGTTGTTCTGGTATGAATGGCATGGAAAGGCTTATTTAGTAAGTAACTTTGTGTTCTGTTTATGATATGGAATTCCAATACTGCCAAAATGTTAAATAAATGAATACAAAAATGAATGTATTTTGTAAAGAAAGCGAAAATAAATACAGAAATACATTTTCTAAAAATATAAAAATAAATGAAAAATGTATATAATTTATTTATTTAAACATTTATTTATTTTTACATTTTCTATTTCTTTTATGCGTTTATGTTAATATATATGTATTTCAGCCTTTTTACATTAATTTATTTCCACTTTTCTTTGTCCATATGGTAAAGAGTGTCTTGCTTTAGACATGGCAGTCGAGGACAGAGAGCTGCTGTAGGCCACAGGCAAACTAAGGCCATTGTAACATCTTGTGCTTTGACGAAATAACATGCAAGAGATGAATGTAATATATTATATTACAGCATTTACTGTAGTAAACTGCAACGTACTATATATTACAGTAGTGTTGTCACGATACCAAACTTCGGTACCAGTCGGTACTAAATGTGACGATACTCGCATTTCCCGCTATCATCTTGAGCGCTGTTGAACAGATTATGAAAGACCTCTGATTGGCCATTGTGTTTCCAAGCTCAGCGGATATGTCTTTGAATGGCTCCTTACCCAGCGCTTGCGCAACCAAACCCGGAAGTGCATGAAATGACCATTGCATTGCACTCTCTACCGAGCGCTTAAACAGATACACGCGGACGCGTTTGATTTAGACTTTGATAGACTTTCAAAACGCTTCCGCGTGTATCTGTGTAAGCGCTCAAAATGATAGCGGCAAATACGAGTATCAACGTTCAATATGGCCGCGCTAGCGAAGGAAGTCCCGCCTTCCAGTGAAACGAGCCAATCGTCAATCAATATTGACTGACGATCCTCTGGGGCGGGGCTCTCGTGAGGCGCTTGCCAGCTTGTGCGCATGCACAGTAGATGAAGCGATCTTGAAAAAGTAGTTTTTTAGCACAATTTAAGCTTAGCAAACCCCGGTTATGGTACAGTTCATGTCAGGTTTATTGATAGGACTGATGCTGTTTAATTGTGATCTATTAACTGCCCAAGGCCGTTGCAAACATGGCCGCCAAGTGGCATCTACTTTGGTATCGTATCTCTCTGGCTAAAACTAGTTAAAGTCCCAGTGAAATAAATGACAATTCTTATTTTTTCATGAAATTTTGCAGCGTTTATAGTAAATAGCTTATCAAAGTGGGTCAATGTCTTTTAAAATGTATGTACCCTCATAATCTTCAGTTAAAATCTGAAAATGACTATCCATCTCAAATGATTCGTTAACTCCTCCCCTTCAACTGTCTGTCTGCTGCCGTTTCAAAATCATGTATGACATGTGTTTGGTTGCTCTCCAATGTGAATGCTCATGGGAATCCTAAAATGACTTTGGTTTGCAAAACTTTTACCACACTGAACACATGGTATGGACTCCCTCCAGGGTGAATTTTCATGTGGTCATTAGATGATAATTCTTTCTAAAGCTCTTTCCACATTAAACACATGGTTTCTCTCCAGAGTGAATTTTCATGTGGTCATTAAGCGCACCGCTTTGTCTAAAACCGTTTCCACACTGAGGACACGTGTACGGCCGCTCTCCAGTGTGAATTCTCATGTGAACAATAAGCGCACTACTCCTTCGAAAGCTCTTTCCACACTGAGGACACGGGTACGGCCGCTCTCCGGTGTGAATTCTCATGTGGTTTTTAAGTGCATCACCGTGTTTGAAACTCTTTCCACACTGAAGACACGGGTACGGGCGCTCTTCAGAGTGAATTTTCATGTGGACATGAAGCGGACCCCTCTGTTTAAAGCTCTTTCCACACTGAACACACGTGTACGGGCGCTCTTCGGAGTGAATTTTCACGTGGTCATTAAGCATACTGCTCTGTTTGAAACTCTTTCCACACTGAGGACACGTGTACGGGCGCTCTTCCGAGTGTATTTTCATGTGGTCGTTCAGCATATTTCTCCGTCTAAAACTCCTTCCACACTGAACACGGGTGTACGGGCGCTCTTCAGAGTGAATTTTCATGTGGTCATTAAGCGTACCGTTCTCACTAAAACTCTTTCCACACTGAACACACGTGTACGGGCGCTCTCCAGAGTGAATTCTTATGTGGTCATTCAGCATATTTCTCCGTCTGAAACTCTTTCCACACTGAACACACGTGTACGGCCGCTCTCCAGAGTGAATTCTCATGTGTTCACTGAGCGCACCATTTTGTCGAAAACTCTTTCCACACTGAGGACACGGGTACGGGCGCTCTCCGGTGTGAATCCTCATGTGGTTTTTAAGTGCGTCACTTTGTATAAAACTCTTTCCACACTGAGGACACGGGAATGGGCGCTTTCCAGAGTGAATTTTCATGTGGACATGAAGCGGACCACTCTGCTTAAAACTCTTTCCACACTGAACACATGTGTACGGGCGCTCTTCGGAGTGAATTTTCCTGTGGTTTTTGAGCATCCTACTCAGTTTAAAACTCTTTCCACACTGAAGACAAGCGTATGGGCGCTCTTCGGAGTGAGTTTTCATGTGGACATGAAGTGGTCCCCTCTGTTTAAAACCCTTTCCACACTGAACACACGAGTACGGCCGCTCTTCGGAGTGAATTTTCATGTGGACATGAAGCGGACCCCTCTGTTTAAAACTCTTTCCACACTGAGGACACGTGTACGGGCGCTCTTCAGAGTGAATTTTCACGTGGTCATTAAGCAGACTTCTCTGTTTAAATCTCTTTCCACACTGAACACACGGGTATAGGCGTCCTCCTTTAATGTGAGTTCTTATGTGACGTGCGAGATGTCCTTTGTACAAGAAATGTTCTCCGCACTGAGGGCAGGTGAAAATCTCTTCTCCAGTGTGGACTCTTATGTGCAGCTCAAAGTCTGTTTTCAAAGCAAAGCCCTCTTCACACTGAGGGCATGTGAACGTCTTTTCTCCAGTATGGATTCTTATATGCAAATCAAAGTCACTTTTCAATGCAAACACATCTTCACAATCAGGGCAAGTAAAACATTTCCTTGTTTTCGTCCTTTGCTCTGTATTTGTCATCTCCGAGCAACCAGAAGATATTTCCTCCATTTTGAAATGATGATTTTTCTGATACTGATGCGTCTCCTCCAGTCCATTCAGTTCCTCGCTTTCATCTTTCAGCCCCACCAGGTCTAAAATGAAACAAGAAAACATTTAAGTTTATGTGGTATTTTATGCGCTACAAAGATATTTTCTGTCATTCTCTAACCATTAAATGATCAAATACACAATTGTACACAAATGCTACACGTATAGTTAGATCCATAAATATTTGGACAGAAGCAAATTTTTTGTCATTTTAGCCGAGTTACAGTTTTATAATGGATATTCCCTTACAGAAAAGACACAAGATAATTCACATGTGCAAAAAAACACATGTGATCACGTGTATAATGTCTGTTTTTGGAACTTTTTGGTGTGTACACCATGTGAAAACCGTACACTCTCAGCTTTATTTAGAGTGTATTCACATCCAGATTAGCTGAAAGCTTTAGGAATTACAGCTCTTGTATATGAACCTCCCCCCTTTTTCAAAGGTAACTGCTGTTTTATTCACAGGTTTTTCCTTAAATCATTTCTTCATAAATGAAACACGTTAAAGGTCTGGAGTTGGTTCGTGTGGTGTTTGCATTCGGAAGCTGTTGCTGTGAACCCACATCATGGGGTTCAAGGAGATATCCATGCAAGTGAAACAGACCGTAGTTAGATTTCAAAAACACAACAAATCCATCAGAAAGATGCCAGGAACATTACGGGCCCTATTGTACACCCGCCACAAGGCGCAGCGCAAGTGTTTTTGCTAGTTTCCGCCGACACAGTTCTCATTTTTCCATCCTGCTCTGCGTTGTTTAAATAGCAAATGCATTTGCGCTCATTTGTGCGCACATGGGTGTGTTGGTCTAAAAAAGAGGTGTGTTCAGGCGCATCGTTGGCGTTTTGCTATTTTTAAGAACTGAAAATAGACTATATTTATATAATAGGCAATACTTTTTTGTTATTTAAAGAGCACGTTAATCCACAATGCGCTTTCACTTTACTTATTACAGAGGAAATAACAATAAAAGATATAAAAATGCCTGGATGTCATAATGCTGTGGTTCTCAAACTTTTTCATTGTAAGGCCCCCTTTGTGTAGAGTGCATCTCTTTGTGGCCCCCCCTAATAAATACTTAGAATCATGAACTTAGAATTTTAATAAAAACAAACAAATACTGTTATACAATGATGGAAAATCAATCCTTCTGGTTGGTGGTCTTGTTTTTCTAATGTTTAATTGCATAAAATTGATTATACATTTCTATATTTTATATAATTCCACAAAGTCTGTGGCCCCCTTGGATTTATCTTGGGGCCCCCGGGCCATGGGCCCATGTTTAAGAACCACTGTCATAATGGACGGACATTGCATGTATCAGAATTAGGCTAAATATTTACTGTTCAGCCTACTTTGCTGTTCAGCCTACTACTACCGAATCAAAATGGCTAATTATTTAACCAATCGTGCCGATACACACATGTATTTAAACTGATTCGTCAAGCTGAACTATTTCCAAGCCGGCATCCAACGCAGACGACTGAAAGATTGACTGGCCACTGAACATGTCATATGAGCAAAACATCACTTGTTGAACTCCTCAGTTTATTCTGTGTATTTTAAAAGTCAGTGTATTTTATAATGTAACACTTTCGAATTGTTCAGCCAAATGGAGTACCTGCTCAGCCAAAGGATTGAAAGACAGGCAGAGGATCTACCGGCCAAGGTACATATACCTGTCCTTGACTGAGGACTTTAGGTGTGAAAATAAACTGTATGTGCCGGTGCCAATTAACCAAAATCCTCAAGCAGCAGCACGGGCGAGGAAAGATCAGCTGGCAGAAGAGCTGCATCATCTGTAGCCTGGTAAGCTGCATTGTCTGCTAAAAGTGCAAACCTTGCATTTATTTTGAAATGTCTTTTTTATGCTATCCCATATATTTTTTGTATAGGAAGATTTTGTACCTCTGGATTTTGTCCCTTTTTTTAAATTAGCCTTTTTCCAAAACACTCACAGCGCTTGCTCCCTTAGCAGTTGAACGTTTCGGCTCTCGAAACATTTGTAAATTCTTTATCTGCTGTTTGTTATCAGTACATTCTTTTTAGAGTGTAGACCTTTTTTTGCATATTTGTAGACGATTATTCTTAAAATACTTGCATATTTTGGAAATTACATGTATCTATACTTTCAGCAATTAAAACCCTGATCATTTTTCTTATTACTTCATGACTGGGGAAAAAACACTTTTAATGAGAACCAAAGCTTTAATAAAAAATTTCAACATTTCTATTAATAATAATAAACAACTCAATTTTAAACTGGTCCTCTTCTTCCTCCTCGGGTTCGCAGGCGGGAAGCACCACGGCAGGACGGGCGACGGGACGTTCCAGGAGGAGAAGAGCGCAGCGTGGACATGGATCGGGTGGACAGAGAAGATCTGGGGGATGGAGGAGTTATTACAGGAGATGTTGCAGGTGTAATGCGCTCAACTGCATCAGCGAGCCTTCCCATGCTGTCTGCGATGCGACTGAGGGGCAGCAGCAACATCTCCAAGCGGCTCAAGCGGGTGTTCACGCGTCGCAAACTGTGATGTAGTCTACCCAGTTCCCTCTCCAGCATATTGAAGCCGGCCTGCTGGAGTGTCAGGAATGGGGGGTCTTCGTGGCTGACATTCTCGCGTCGTGCTCTGGGTCGCCTCGCCCCTTCCCTCAACCTAGATGGTTGTTCCACAGTTTCTTCTCCATCCGAAACTACCCCCTCCTCCGGCCTACTGGGTCCGGCCGCGCAATCTTCAGCCAGCGGAGCTGCATAAAATTGTATATGCCTGAATGTTTTGTACAAATATTTTTTTCCCATTATCATTGCATTACCTACGACGCCCACCTCTAAGCCCCCAAACCCCCCGATGCTTTCAGGGTAGAGGTGGCGATGTCCTCCGCTGATGTTAAGTCCGGGGTGGCTGTAGGCGGCCCTCCTCCCGTGGCCACCTGCTGTTTTTTATTAGCGGCGAGCTTTTGTTTTCCCCGTCTCCTGACATCATTGTACCTTTTTCTGCATTGTACAGCCGTTCTTCTGATGCAAGAAGACTAGGACACATTCACCGCTACTTCCTCGCACGCCTTCTTCACCTCGGGAAGCTTTAGTGGATTCCTGCTTGTCCTGTAGATGATCTGCTCGCGTGCTTTTACTTTGCGCACGAGCAAATCCGTTTCTTCGCTTGAGAAGCGTTCAGCTTTTCCGCCAACAAACTCCGCCATGTAAATGGCGATCCACTATGGCACGAGCGCAAATGGCTCTTAAAGGATGGAAGATGACACTCTGATTGGTTTACAAAACAATACACCCCAAAAACACCCGTAACTCATTAAGAGAATCGGGACAACCCGTTAAGACCATGCGCCCAGGCACGCCGACCGTTTTCCCGCCGTTATACTAGTAAATGTGGGTTCTGACACGCCCTGAGCGCACCTGCGCCATGCGCTTAGATCGTGAAAATAGGGCCCTAAGAGCTGCCAAATCAGCAATTTGGTACATTCTGAGAAAGACAACACACCACTGAGCTCAGCAACGAAAACTCATAGGCGTCTTTATGAGATAAAAGTGATAGATGATGACATTATTCACTCCGTGATAAAGAAAAACATCTCCACATCTTAAAACAAATTGAGGCTTATGAGGAAAGCTTTCAGGGTTCATATCCATATAATGGACTTCAACTGGGAGCTGTTGGTTATGCTCCAAATTTCAGTATCATCTACATGTCACCAGCCGATAAATAAGGGTGTTGTCTAGCTAACGAATCGTGAATAAAAAAATACTTTTTAAACATACATATAGGCTTGCACTGCCCCGGAGTGCCTCCACGATGCGCGTCCTCGACTTCACCTACTACGTCCTCACGTTGAAAAGGTCACACGTGACGTAGCCTAAGCTGAAGTTGTGATCCAGTGTTTACGAGTGTGGTGAAAGAAGACTTTGAATGACTATTCATATGTCTTTGCGCAAGATTATTGTTTAAAATGGTCAGTTCGTGTGCAGATCAGGGATGTTTCAATCTTTTGACATCTATGTCACGTGTAGGGCTGTCCGGTATGACGGAATATTTTCCTTTACCGTGGAATAAAATGTCAACCATAAGAGATTTTTCTATTCTGTGTATTCCGCGGAATGTAAATAAGTAGGCGTGGTTAACTAAAGTGAAATAAACAAACCTTAAGACGCAACACACTAAAAATGCTCATCTAATAGAGAGTGAAGAGTGATAAAGACGTACAGTAGGCCTACAGACCCCGTGAACACCAGTTTATAACACCAGTCATCGGGGCGCAGATGGGATTTTTTAACAGGGTGTTAGCAAATGCTGTCAGCAAATTAGTTATTTTGCGTAATTTGGGCTTTAACTAGTGCTCAAGTACTTACTTTGCGTAAGTTGAGCTGATGGTTTGTAATAAAAAGCCATTGGAGGATTCTTATTTGAAATCATGGATAAGGTAATTGTTTTTTGTCTCTTCATTGCCTTAATGTGGCAGTTCTGCAGACCATTTGTTCAACCAGAAAATCACCAGAGCAGTCATCGACGATGGCATTTGATCACTATGGTTACCGCTACTATAGGCACAATAGGGCCTTTTCACATGACTTCAAGCATCTTCCGTTCTGCCTCGAAGCAGTGTATCGTTACTTCCGCTAGCACCTCAGAGTTTACCAAGTCCCTTGCACAGCTGCCACAAATACGGCTAGATGATGTACAAAGTCTTGCAGACAAATTTTTGCTTACGACAAGATCGAAGCTATATAAAGGATACAAATTCTTCGTTGAAAAGTACACGTTTGATTATGACGGTAAGTGTTTTGTTTTCTTTTTGTGTTAGCGAAGGTGCTAGGATAATGAACGACCAATAAAGTTACTTTATTAGCCACATGTCAAGGAGGAATGCGATAAATCATCTTACCATTTAAATAGTCAAAGTCCCTTTAACTTTTTTTCCTGCGCACTCTTTCTCCGTCCTCCTGACGCACACGCTTGCTTTCAGTGCAGAGAATGACAAACTCCGAAAATCTGCGCCGCGCTTGCTAAATGCAGTGATCTTGGTTATTTTACTTTATTTTTTCTATCATGCAGCACAAAGTTCAGTCTAAGTAAGGCTATGGTTTTGAATGTCAACACTCCAGCGGCGGAATCTACATAATGTGCCTTTAATCATTAAAGCGGATGTAACGCATGCAATTTCTGGCAATCTCATATTATCTTGAGTACCTACAGAGTAGTATTGCAAATGAAACAATAAACCTGCAGGTACCAAAACAACACTATCAGAGAGCAATCCTCCAAAGATGATGGTGCTGCTGCCCCAGCATGCAATGCTTAATATAACATAGATTCACATGATCCATATGTAACTGAAATAATATATATAAATTATGCAACAAAATATCCATATGAAAGAAAAGAAATAAAGAGCAGAAAGTATTCTTTAAAAAACTTTATCATCACTTACCACTATGCATTGCAGTACAGCACCAGCACCAGCACACAATACATCGCTTTATCCCTGCAGAACTGTTGATTCACTAAAAGATTTTGTTGTTTACCTTATGCACATATGTGCCGATAGCCAACAAAACACAGAAATCTGACTCAGTTTAACTTACTGCGTGCGGTTCATGACCTGCATCTTTTAACGCTGGGACAGCTCAATCTATCAGTTTCAAACGATCCGTTACATCCGATAGCGTTATATCCAGCATTAATATAACATTCCAGACCGAAATGCAGTGAACAAATAAACACATTTGAACTTAACGAACATGGCACAAAGTTCTCTCTCTGGTTGACGTGTGGGTGTGCTCTCTCTCACGCCGGTTAAGAATTGTCCAATAAGGGACTAAGACAAGTTGTAACGTTACAGAATTTCATGTTCGAAAAAAACCTCAGAAATACTATGTCATACATAGTGAGCAAGTTGACCATGTCAAGCATGAGAAGCCAGCACGTTTAACATGGTCATGGTAAAGAAGTCAGAATGCATGAAACACTGTTGCACCGCCCCTTTAATGAAAAATCAGTTATGGACACCAACCTGGTTGTTCCTCAGTATCTTCATTTTTTAATTTGCATGGGTCTGAATCGCTCATGTCCTCACTGTCTTCTTTAACAACCTCCATTTTGGCACACAGAATGTGTTAGTGTTTGTTGGTCCTACTTTTGGATGATCAGTCTCTTCAACTGTAAAATCATTTGAAGGAAAATCAAATTTTAGTTTTCACATAACACCTGTAACAATACAGTTTGATTGTAGTTAATATACGTACAACGTTCTTTTTTTCTTCTCTATATATCCCCTCTCTATTAAAGATTGTATTGCTTTACGCAAACCAAAAAAATAAACCTTCAGGTACCAAAACAACGAGACTATCTTCGATGGTGCTGCTGCCCCAGCATGCAATACTTCATATAACATAGATTCACATGATCCATATGTAACTTAAATTATATATATATATATAAATCATATCATAATAAATCATGCAACAAAAATCTCCACATGAAAGAAAGAAAGAGCAGAAAGTATTCTTTCATAAACGTTAGCAGCACCACTTACCACTATGCATTGAGATACATTAGCATTATTTTACCGACGCTAACGGACACAACAGTAAGCATGCTTGGAAATTTAACTTAACGTTTTTGTTATTTAACAAAATATTTAACATCTTTCGTTACACTTCATAGTTTGTATAAACAGCAAGCGTGTTTGAATGCCCACGCACGGTATGAACACACTTCTCACAGAACACTCACATTGACGTCACACAGTTGCCTGTCAATCAAACGCGTACGAATTGATTTATCTCTCATAACCTGTCATAACTTTTTGTTATTTCGAAAATTACAACTTACCAGCGTACAGTTGGCTGCTATGTCGTTTACTTCTTCTTTTGTTTTCATGGCGGGTTTGTGAACCAACCGAAGACGTACATACCGCCCCCCCGTGTAATGGAGTGTTACTCAAATATCACATCAAATATTCTATATATTCTCGCTGTTTGATGTTATTGTTGTAAACCCATAAAACCTAAGAATGAATCAGAACATATTATTGATTTATCAGTTCATACGTCATAAAGCTAATGCTATTAAAACCACTCTCATCTCTTCTGCAAATGCAGATTTAGCTACCATCTGTTATTCCCCAAACTCTCAAATGTCAAACTCTGCAACATAAAACACTGCTTCGTTTTTAACCTTATTTGAAGAAATTAATAATACATATTTGTATACATTATGTGTATAGTAAAGAAGCTAAGATGGAGGGTGGTGAAAACAAGCTGATGTTAGCTGCTAATTTAATTCAATTATAGACATTTACATTTATGCATTTGGCAGACTCACATTGCATTATCCTAAACATTTATACATAGTATGTGCAATCCCCTGGGTTCGAACCCATAAAGTTGCGATGATAACACAATGCTCTTACCACCGAGCTACAGGAAAGCTGGGTAGTTTATAGGGTAGAAATTAGATTTTTTGTTAAAATAAACAAGAGATGATAAATAATACTTTACTTTAAGTGGTTTAAGATGCTAATATGAAAATAAAACAACTATAGCTCATGATAGCTTTTCTGTGAGCTCACAAGACTAAAGTTCAGAACATGTATGACCTATCGGTAAGACCCGCCCACCTTAGTCCTGTTGCTAACAATTATGAAATTATGCTAATGCAAACCATGAAATTGATAATATTGTAACATCCCTTTATACAGTAATATACTGCAGAACACTACCACTTAACATTCAAAAAATACCAATAAACACTTTATTTAAGTCTGATCACATTCTTTGTTCTAGTTGCTTCAGATCATTCCAGCTTGATGTCCATTATATGTGTTTGGTGTCTATCTCTCCAGGTGTGAAACACATCAATATTCATCCCCATTCACACTCACTCACATATGGAAAAGTCATTATATTGTTTTATGTCAACGATCATTTAAGTATTAAAAAACTATTATTTTATTATGAGTATTTTATTTTAAGTTCATTCTTTATGAAATTAACTTTAAAGCAGAAAATGTAGGTGGCCATTGACCATGTAATAATATATTGTGACCAGACACACGCCAGACTTTAGGAGCTCAGAGACTACAGGATGATACAGAATATGAGATCAGAATGTTATACAAATTGCAATAATAATACTACATTTACATTAAAAATAACTCTACACGTTTTAGCGCTTTTCACAGCTGTCACCGTTGATGTCACGGTCTTCAAAGAGAAAAAGGCCTTGATGATCTTTACTGAATGAAGTGAATCCTTTCACTCTGCATTTGGTTGTTACAATCAAGGCTTAGTACTGTAAAACATTAAGAAGAAACATCAGATATGATATTAATATACACTCATCTCAGTCATTATCAACATCATGTCAGAATGACTTTATACTTGCAAATCATATTAAATGAATCCAAGACAGAACACAATACAAGAAGTGCAACCACACCAACATTAACACAAGTGTGAGTACAAAACATTTAAAACAATTTACTTTAATTTAATTTTAGCCTCCCGCCAGTGTTTCATTAAACACACCTGCCTATTGTTATTATCCCTTGTTAGTTCCCAATTCACATTTACATTTAGATTTACATTTACATTTAGACATTTAGCAGATGCTTTTATCCAAAGCGACTTACAAAGAGTTTAGGAGCAATAAGCGATATGTCATACAGGAGCCATAATACATTAAGTTCCAATACAAAGTTACTGGCTTCAACAAAAGCTAGACCACTACCTGTTGAGAGAAAGGGTTATTTTTTTGGTCTGTCAAGTATTCACAGAAGAGATGCGTTTTAAGTCGTTTTTGAAATGTTGTGAGAGATGTGGTTGAACGGACAGAGTTATGAAGGCTGCTTTGTAACAATGAAAATTGTAAAAAGCGCTATATAAATAAAGTTGAGTTGAGTTGAGTTCCACCAGGAAGGAGTTGTGAATGAGAATGAGTGGGAGAGCGATTTACTGCCCTTATGGGAAGGCAATATAAGACGCCGCTGGTTTGCTGAACGCAGGGATCTTGATGGGTGTAGGAGTGCAGGAGGGTGTGAAAGTAAGCCGGTGCAGATCCAGTGAAAGTCCTGTAGGCAGGATTAGTGACTTGAATCTGATACGGGCTTCAACCGGTAGCCAGTGGAGAGAGATGAAAAGGGGAGTCACGTGAGCCCTTTTGGGCTGTTGGAAGACGAGGCGTGCTACTGCGTTCTGAACCAGCTGAAGCGGTTTGATAGCCTTTGCAGGAAGACCAGCAAGGAGAGCATTGCAGTAGTCCAACCTTGAGATTACCAGGGCCTGGACAAGGAGATGTGCCGCATGCTCAGTGAGATAGGGTCTGACCTTTCTAATGTTGAATAAGCCATATCGGCATGACCGTGTTGTCTTTGCAATGTGATCATTGAAGGACAGCTGTAAATCAAATATGACTCTGAGGTTCCTGGCTGTTTTGGAATGAGTGATTGTGGTATTGCCAAGATGGATGTTGAGATCGTGTTGGACCGTAGGGTGTGCCGGAAACACGAGTAGTTCAGTCTTGGCAGGGTTCAGCTGGAGGTGGAGGACATATATAATGCCCTTGTGTCTGCTGTCTTGTGCTGATTCGTTTTGGTTGCTATGTTTTGCTTGGTGAGCTTCGCTGCTGTGCAGTATCGAAATCTTTAACTTGTGTCTCGAAGCCTTGTATATTCAAGCCTTGTCCTAGTCTTGTGTGGATTTAGTTTTGTTATCCTGACTCCTTGTTTTGCCCCCTTGTCATAATTTACATTGTTCAGATCTGTTTTCCCCATCGTGGACCTTTGTTTTGATACTTTTTTGAGTTTTTGCACACGGGTGTTCTGCAATTGGGTTCTCTTTCAGGAACGTTCACAACATTTCTCAACATGTAATTGTTTTACAGCGTGGTAGCGGTTGAACGATCTTAGATTGAGGTCGACTATAATGTGATAAATGTCGCGTCGACTAGTCGATGACGTCATTAATAAATAAAATAAGAGCTCGGAAATGTTTTGCAACAAGATTTGATGTGTGTGGGCAGTAAGACACTTGTGTGTGCGGGAGAATGGCGGGACTCCCGCAAAATAACCTCTAAATATATAGAATCTAAAACCAGATAAACTGTTGTTCATCTATTGCACGAGAGCAACAACAACTAAAATAAAACTCTTTTAAAGCGTGAGGTCGGTGGCAGCGGGCTGTGCAGTAAAAGAGCAGCAGGTGGATCTCTACAGCAGCTTTACGTTACTTCAGATCTGAAGCGTGTACAGACCAAACTTCCCTGACATTTACAACAAGTCGACTGAAAGTGTCATGTTGTCACAGTTGTGTTATGTTTTGTTAGGTTTTTTCCTTCCCCTGGTTTGTTTCTTTATTAGTTAATTAGTTTTCACATGTGTTACCTCATTGTTAATTAGTCCCACACCTGATTCTGTTTTCCCTGAGTGTCTTCCTTTTGTACTTAAGCCCTGTGTTTTCTTCAGTTAGTTGTCGGTTATTGTTTATGTCAATGTGTGTCATCTCCCGTGATGTTCCCCGATGATTATTAAAGTTATGTTTTTGTTTATACTTCGAGTTTTTGTTTCAGTTTAGTGTAACCCGTGACAGAATAACCGACCTAACACAAGGCATGGATTACTTGAGGCTCAACGTCTCGCCAGAGGACAATTTGAGATACCATCTCAGCCAGGATGGTCGTCCTCTGGAGAGATACGTGGAGGACTTCCTGGAGCTCAGCCAGCAGGTGAGTTGGGACGATTGCTCCCTGAACGCGTGCTTTGTGATGGGGTTGGATGATGACTCCCATCGGTGTCTGGCTCCTGAGTTTAGGGACAGACCCGTTTGGGAGTTTATCAACCTCATCCATTGGATAATGGAATCTCGCCCCAGTGTGGGCGAGACCATCCTGGATGAGGTTGATCATCCAAGCCATCCAAGCACGCGTTGAGCAGCCCAACTCACCTCACTCCGAAGCCTCCACCGGAGATAGAGCCTCTGGCCTTCCCGAGCCTCTCCACCGGTCCCGTCCGGCCTTCCCGTGCCTCTCCAGCCGGTTCCCGTCCGGCCTTCCCGAGCCTGTTCCCGTCTCCAGCCGAGCCTCTCCAGCCGTCCCGTACGGCCTTCCCGCCTCTCCAGCCGTTCCCGTCGAGCCTCCAGCCGTTCCAAGCCTCGCGTTCCGTACGGCCTTCCCGAGCCTCTCCAGCCGTTCCCGTACGGCCTTCCCGAGCGGCCGTTCCCGTACGGCCTTCCCGAGCCTCTCCAGCCGTTCCAGTCCGGCCTTCCCGAGCCCTCTCAGAGCCAGTCCCGTTCGGCCTTCCGAGCCTCTCCAGCCGTTCCCGTACGGCCTTCCAGAGCCCGCTGCCCAGCCGCCAGAGCCCGCTGCCCAGCCGCTCCAGGCCAACCCCCATATGAACTCCCGGACTAAGCCCAAATATTTTTTTGGGGGGAGCCATATGGGAGGGATAGCCTCCCAGGCTAGACCGGTCGTCGACCTCCCCGAGCGGCCGGCGCCCTCCAGGCCTCCCGAGCGGCCGGCGCCCTCCAGAGTCTCCGAGCTGGACGTATCGTCCTGGAGGTCTCCCACCCCATCATGTTCAGTGTTCCCTGCACCAGCCTCCAGGACGCCCACCCCCCCTTCCCCCAATGCTACTGTTTTGGCGCGAGGACGCGCCTTTTGGAGGGGGGGGTAATGTCACAGTTGTGTTAGGTTTTTTCCTCCCCTGGTTTGTTTCTCTATTAGTTAATTAGTTTTCACATGTGTTACCTCATTGTTAATTAGTCCCACACCTGATTCTGTTTTCCCTGAGTGTCTTCCTTTTGTACTTAAGCCCTGTGTTTTCTTCAGTTAGTTGTCGGTTATTGTTTATGTCAATGTGTGTCATCTCCCGTGATGTTCCCCGATGATTATTAAAGTTATGTTTTTGTTTATACTTCGAGTTTTTGTTTCAGTTTAGTGTAACCCGTGACACATGTGCACTAATAGACGAAACAACAGAAAAATGAGTCGAGTTTGTTTGTGACTATACCTATGACTTTAGAACAACGTCAATATATTTATTAGCCACATGACCTGCGACTAGTCGACATCAAGCTTTAAATGTGGTGCCAGAGCATTCATGTCTTTCCTGTAGCTCAGTGGTAAGAGCATTGCATTAACAACGCATGTTTGTGGGTTCTAACCCAGGGGATTGCAAACACCTATGTTTAAATGTATAGGATAATGCAATCCAAGTCATTTTGGATCAATGCATCAGCCAGATGTGTAAATGTCAACTAGTTTGTGCAACCACTACAGTGAGGTGATAGTTTTTAAAAATAAAATAGTTTATAAAATAATCAGTAACTCACAGTAGTTTGTGTAGTTGACAGTGTGGATCCTTCAGTAGATCAGAGAGCAGCTTCACTCCTGAATCTTCTGGATTATTAAATCTCAGATCCAGTTGTGACAGATGTGAGGGGTTTGATCTCAGAGCTGAAGTCAGAGCAACACAACCTTCAGATCCAATACTGCAGTTATACAGACTGAAGAGAGAAGAAAAATAAAATAAATAATGACAATAACATTTAGACAATAATCAGGAGTACAATTGTTGAATATATTATTTATTATTCATCAATGTATCAAATTATGTCCCTTTTTACAAGATGTAATAAATTAAATGACTGTAAATCACTGTCATATTACAATAATAGCATGAATAGTTTAATATATTCAAGTTAGTTATTAAAATGATCTCAGTTTTTACATTTACATTTAGTCATTTAGCAGACGCTTTTATCCAAAGCGACTTACAAAGAGTTTAGGAGCAATAAGCGATATGTCATACAGGAGCAATAAAACATTAGGTGCCAATACAAAGTTACTGGTTCCAACAAAAGCTAGACCACTACCTGTCAGTATTGGTGATAATGCTGTGAATCTAAATCATCAGAGTCATTGACTGACAGTCACTGTTGAGTCTCTTATATATAAAGATGATTCTGATAAACTGAAGACCTCCATTTACACAATACAGACATACACGTTTAACTTTATTGCTTTAAGGATTTTCTTACTTTAGTGTCTTCAGTTTACAGTTTGTGTTCTTCAGTCCATCAGAGAGCAGCTTCACTCCTGAATCCTGCAGTTTATTGTGACTCAGGTTCAGTTCTGTCAGACTTGAGGAGTTTGATCTGAGAACTGATGCCAGTGATGAACAACTTTTCTCTGTCAGATTACAGTCCCTCAGACTGAGAGAGAAATAACAACACAACAGTGAGTTATAATGTTAGTAAAACACTTATGACTTTTTTCTGACAGCATGATTGATCTTCAGATTTAAATAACGCTGCACTTGTCACACAGAGATGAATAACAGGCAAATTATTAACAGATCGATGTTTAATGATCACTTCTAATCTCATTTCTATTTCTCAGGATATTGTTTGAAGCAGCAAGGTTCACGTGAGACTTAAAATCTCACAGTTTCAAAAATGTAATACATATAACAATGTTCCAAGAGAAAGACACAAACATTAAAAACCAAGTTGATCTCATTAATTTTCAATGAAAGCTTTACAACTTCTATGAGTGACAGTGAACTTCAGCAAAACATGATGTGTATGTGTCCAGAAACACAACACAAGTATGTCATGTTTAACTTCCTGTAAATGGGGAGAAACTTTCTGCATAATACAATTACATTTATTTATTGGGGAAATGTTTTTATCCAGATGGATTTACACATGATATTAATACAAGCAGAATGAGATAATCCAAGAGAAAACATCATACAAGTAGTGTAACTACCAGGGGCAGCGTTTGTTTATAGCATTCAGACAAAACTGTTGAAACAAAGTGTGTATAATGATGCTCAATAAAGATCATCAACATATTTCAGGCTGCTGTATATTTCTGTCATGGGCGTCAGAAGCATGTGTGTTTAAGAGTATAACAACATTCACTGACTATCAGCTTCAATGGTGAGGTGAGTTAGACATGTGACTGATCATTTTAACACTATCACGAGGCAGCTTAAAATCCACCTTTCGCTTGTCTACATTTTCACATAACATATTAAATCATGCAGGCATTTATTTTCAACTAAAGGAAGAAACTATTTAAAAATCCCTTACAGTTAATAATAAAGGGTATGTGTCAGGAACGGTGGACAGAACCCAAGCGCAGGCAGGTGAAGGGTTAAACTATATACTTTATTATAAAACACGAAAAAGCAAACACCCTCGATGGGGAAAAAAACGATAAATAATAAAAGACTTAAAACCAAAAACTTTCCACAAGGGGGACAGAACAAACAGGATGAAAATTCCAAAATAATAAGTCCAACTCGAAAAGGGAAAGTCCACAGCAACACACGCAATGCACAAAAAAAGGAATGCACAAGGGGAATATACGAGTACGAATACGAATAACGAATACGAATACGAATACTAATTGAAATGAAAACCTGCTAACAATTTGTGGTTCCCAGAACGTTTCCCTCCCGTTATTTTTTGGTTCCCAGAACGTTATTTTCTAAAGGTTCGTTTTTGGTTCTTCAGGGAAGTTTTCTTTACGTTAATAGAACGTTAGTTTCTGGTTTAACGTTCTGGGAACCAAAAACTAACGTTAGGAACGTTAGCCTAAAATATTTTTCTCGGGTCCGTTTTGCCTCACTACACGTCAGTAATGAATACATACATGCTGTGTTTTTATCCATCGCTTGTCTAACGTTAATCTAATTAAAATAAGTAAAATACATCATCTCGCACAATATGGCGGATGAAATCAATTAGATCATTCTTTAAGCCTAAGAATTATTTTTTTATTACTGAAGTAGCCTTATTTAAACTGCACAGTAACGTTATATCATTTCTAATAAAACCATGTGTGTAGGCCTACCTCAACATCAGACATTTTAGATATTGAAATAAAATAACCAATGACTTCAACACAATATTTAAAGCAGATTTTTACTGACAGAAGAATAAACATTTAATTATCTTCAGGCTAACAATATTCTTGTCTCACCACAGAAGTAAAGCGCGGCTCCGTCTTTAGATATAACAATCGAAAGCCACGAGTTTCAGTCCCTAAATCATGGCCTGTTGATTTAGATGTGTCAAATCAATCGAAAATAACGAAAATATAAAAGTTTACTCTCAAATCTACACGTTTTTAAATAAAAAATTCAAATAAATAAACCGCTAAACTAATGTGTTAGTTGGTGAAGTAAAACGAATGACCGTTAATTTTTAAATGACGGGAGTGTGCGGCAGAGCGGAGAATGCAAACACACTAAAGAAATACACATGGATATGATTGTATTTTCAATTAGCTTAACTAGTTTATTATTTTCACCCATTAAAGGGCAAACGTATTAATTGAATTTGGTCAGTAGAACATCTGTTAATGTGATTTTATAATTTCTGTATTGCACATGTCAATGACGTTTACCAGTTGACCGCTGACTATTTTTACCATTAAAAAAGAACCAAAAAAAGAACCACCAGGGAACGTTATTTTCTGGTTGCAAAATAATAACCAGAAAAAAGAACCATCAGGGAACGTTGTTTTCTGGTTATTTTCTGGATATTAAAAAAAAACCAGCCTGCAACGTTCTGGGAACGTTATTTTCTGGTTGCAAAAATAAAAACCTCAAAATAACGTTCACAGACCGTTGTTATTTTTTTGGTTCCCCAAAAAATACCGTTAGGGGACCGTTCTGTGTTTGCTGGGAATGAACCGGCAAAGACTGGGGAAGGAACAGGACAATATATAGGGAATAACTGACGAGGGGTAATAATACAGGGACGGTGAAGGACAGGTGACAAGACTTAACATTAAGGGAGACTGGCGGGAAGATGAATGAAGATCAGATGTATAAATATTGCAAGATGAATAATATTTGTTACGTTAACTGTGAATATAAAAAAAATACTCCATGTGCCGGTGTTGTGCAGACGCAGTTCATGGCACTAAATATCTGCGCGTCTTTTTGGATTACCTGTGTTTTAATGTGGATGTCACAGATTTTTCACTGCTTCAACCTCTCCGCCACTTAATAACAATAACAATAAACTGCACTGTGACAAGTTAAGACATGTTTTATATTTAATAATGTTTGCTGTTAATTTCATTTAATGTTTGGCATATATTTTAGACTCGTACCAGATTGACGTAGTCGTTTGTGGTTGTTATGACAACATCTGGCTGTGGGTTTGAAGAGATTGTCACACACAGTATAAATGACAGATGGTTTAGTAGATATTTTGTTGGAGTCGCTCTTTTACTGCAGAGTTAGAGCTTTAAAAACACATTTTAATGATATGAGGGTTTGGGTTTGTTATCTGTAAGTCTCTGTGCATGTTCTTGCATTCATTCAGTTTCGTGGATTATTGTAAATGATAAGTTTAGATATGATGTGGTATCATTTATGGTTACGTTACTTTGGAATACGTTGTTGTTTGGTCAGAGGAAATTTTGCCTTCCCATTGGTTTTGATTACACAAGAACAAGAGTGAAACGGCAAAAATACTTGACAGTCACTTGTGATTATTAAAAATAGTGAGTTTATAAACAAAATTATAATTTGATCAGCAACTCACTGTAGTTTCTGTAGTTTACAGTTTGTATTCTTCAGTCCATCAGAGAGCAGCTTCACTCCTGAATCCTTCAGATTATTGAGACTCAGGTTCAGTTCTGTCAGACTTGAGGAGTTTGATCTGAGAACTGACGCCAGTGATGAACAACTTTTCTCTGTCAGATTACAGTCACTCAGACTGAGAGAGAAATAACAACACAACAGTGAGTTAACATTTTAATCAAACAATTATAATCAAAACAAATTGATCTCATTCATTTTCAATGAAAGCTTGACAACTTCTATCTTGAGTGACATTGAACTTCAGCAAAACATGATGTTTGAGAGTCCTTTCTGCATAATACAATTACATTTATTAATTGGGGAAATGTTTTTATGCAGATGGATTTACACATGAGATTAATACAAGCAGAATGAGATAATCCAAGATAAAACATCATACAAGTAGTGTAACTACATCAATTTTACACAAGAACAAGCGTGAAACAGCAAAACATAAACAGCAAAAATACTTGACAGTCACTTGTGATTATTAATAGTAGTGAGTTTATAAACAAAATTATAATTTGATCAGCAACTCACAGTAGTGTCTGTAGTTTACAGTTTGTGTTCTTCAGTCCATCAGAGAGCAGCTTCACTCCTGAATCCTTCAGTTTATTGTGACTCAGACTCAGTTCTGTCAGACTTGAGGAGTTTGATCTGAGAACTGACGCCAGTGATGAACAACTTTCCTCTGTCAGATTACAGCCCCTCAGACTGAGAGAGAAATAACAACACAACAGTGAGTTTTGTTGTTAAATTAAAATTTAAATAATACAATTATAATCAAAACCAGTTGATCTCATTTCAGTGAAAGCTTGACAACTTCTATGAGTGACATTGAACTTCAGCAAAACATGATGTGTGTATGTCATTTCTTCATAATTCAATTACATTTAATAATTGGGGAAATGTTTTTATCCAGAGGGATTTACACATGAGATTAATACAAGAAGTATGAGTTTATCAAAGAGAAAACATCATACAAGTAGTGTAACTACATCAACTTTACACAAGAACATAACACTGGAACAAAAATGCAAACATACTTGACAGTCATTTGTATTAAACAAAATAGTTTATAACCAAATCATAATTAAATCAGTAACTCACAGTAGTTTGTGTAGTTGACAGTGTGGATCCTTCAGTAGATCAGAGAGCAGCTTCACTCCTGAATCTTCTGGATTATTAAATCTCAGATCCAGTTGTGTCAGATGTGAGGGGTTTGATCTCAGAGCTGAAGTCAGAGCAACACAACCTTCAGATCCAATACTGCAGTTACACAGACTGAAGAGAGAAGAAAAATAAATTAAATAATGTCAATAACATTTAGACAATAATCAGGAGTACAATTGTTGAATATATTATTTATTATTTATCAAATGTATACAATTATGTCCCTTTTCACAAGATGTAATACATTCAATGACTGTAAATCTCTGTCATTTTACAATAATAGCATGAATAGTTTAATATATTCAAGTAGTTATTAAAATGATCTCAGTATGGTGATAATGCTGTGAATCTAAATCATCAGAGTCATTGACTGACAGTCACTGTTGAGTCTCTTATATATAAAGATGATTCTGATAAACTGAAGACCTCCATTTACACAATACAGACATACACGTTTAACTTTATTGCTTTAAGGATTTTCTTACTTTAGTGTCTTCAGTTTACAGTTTGTGTTCTTCAGTCCATCAGAGAGCAGCTTCACTCCTGAATCCTTCAGTTTATTGTCACTCAGGTTCAGTTCTGTCAGACTTGAGGAGTTTGATCTGAGAACTGACGCCAGTGATGAACAACTTTCCTCTGTCAGATTACATTCCCTCAGACTGAGAGAGAAATAACAACACAACAGTGAGTTAAATGTTAATAATACAATTATAATCAAAACCAGTTGATCTCATTTCAATGAAAGCTTGACAACTTCTATGAGTGACAGTGAACTTCAGCAAAATATAATGTGTGTGTCCAGAAACACAACACAAGTATGTCATGTAAACTTCATGTAAATGGACAGCACATTTTGAGGATCATGCAGAATTGGGGAACATTCAGACAGAGGTGTGTTTTACACATGATAATACAACACAATGTAAGATAATCCAAGAGACAAAACATCATACATAGTGTAACTACATCAACTTTACACAAGAACAAGAGTGAAAACAGGAAAAAATACTATTGACAGTCCCTTGATTGTTACTCATATTAATAGTTAGAGTTTTATTAATTCACAAAATTGAATTCAATCATTTAATCACAGTCCTGTGTACATGTAGTAAACAAAATACATGTGATCAGTAAGATCAGTAGGGCTGCCGAATCTCTCTCCGTTTAGATCTCGGCTTCAAGCTCTGGCAACACAACCGAATCAGATCCAAATAGCATTATTTAATATAGGCAATCTTATAACACAAATAAGGATACAATTATTAATATAGTTAAATTAATACATGCCATATATTACAGGAGGAGGCGGAAACCGCAACATTTAAATAAAGTTTTAATACCATAAACCAAGTAAATACCAGCCGGGCAGCCCCTCACGACGACTGCCGACGAATAAAAAAATACATAAACATAAATCAACTTAACATACGTCGGGCCCGGTCCCTCTCTCTCTCGTACTCTGCCAATTCGTTCTTTTATGCTTCCGATCTCCACCGTCAGAAATCCGGAGCCGGTGTGCGCACAGCTGATAACCATTATTACTCACGCCACCAGCCCCGCCCCTTTGTCTGACGGTTCTCGCCCCGCCTTCCTCGCTACATACCCCCATCGCCCCTCACAGGCCGGGGGGTACCACCGAGACAGTGCTTACTCCCCCCCGGGGAGCCAGTCTCGGCATCCGCAGCCCCTGGGGGTATTCACCGACGAGACGAGAGAACGGAGACGGAAGCACCAGGAGCGACAGGGACGAGAGAGGGGAGAGAGGAAAAAAGAATCTGGTCCGGTTCCCCGACATGCTGCCGCTCGGTCCTCAGCCAGCCGAAGGGCTCTTCCTCGCGGTGCCATGCGGTGGTACTGGATGCCCGGTGGACGCCTCGATCCTCCTCCGCCCCCTGGCGGCCGGCGACGGCTCCTCCAGCTGAGGGCAGCCAGTGAGTCTCCCATTTCCTGCTCCTCCCCTTCACGGTGGACGGCAGCAGGCTCTGGCCGAAGGCAACGACTCACCCGCTCCCTCCTGGATGGCAGCCACCCCACCTTGACCCAGGAGCACGGCAGCGAGCTCTCCGTCCCAGCCGATTCATCTCGTTCCA
This sequence comes from Triplophysa siluroides, assembly GCA_006030095.1. Classification (NCBI taxonomy): domain Eukaryota; kingdom Metazoa; phylum Chordata; class Actinopteri; order Cypriniformes; family Nemacheilidae; genus Triplophysa; species Triplophysa siluroides. The sequence goes on from VCII01000435.1 coordinate 612,467, forward strand.
GCACCACCGCCTCGGGCAGCGTCAGCGAACTTCCCTCGTCCGCGCTGCCCGAACTCCTCAGCACCGCGATGCCCCTCAGCAGCGAGGGTTCTCCGACAGCATGTCTCTCCTTCCTCCCGGGTTTCGGCACCAATGTAATACAGTTCAATGTAGGGAAGGAAGGAGGCGGGAACCGGCAAACATTTAAATAAAGTTTTAATAATAAAGAATAAACAAAGTAAATAAACAGCCGGCAGCCCCTCACGGACGACTGCCGACAAATAACAAAATACATAAACATAAATCAACTTAACATACGTCCGGGCCCGGTCCTCTCTCGTCGTACCTTCTGCCAGCTCGTTCTTTTATGCTTCCGATCTCCACCGTCAGAAATCCGGAGCCGGTGTGCGCACAGCTGATAACCATTAAAACTCACGCCACCAGCCCCGCCCCTTTGTCTGACGGCTCTCGCCCTGCCTTCCTCGCTACAATATTATTCAATTATTATTCATCAATGTATCAAATTATGTCCCGTTTTACAAGATGTAAACTCACCACCACCCGCAGACCCTACGGAGCCCATGCAATTGGGTAGTACCCGTATCTCCCCCACTGAACGTGACCGCTGCATGAGAGAGCGTGCCTGTCTCTACTGCGGTCAACATGGACACTTACGAGAGGCCTATCCGGAACTTTCGGGAAAAGTCCGCTCTCGAGCAGAGAGAAGGAGACTGTCTCGGGAATAGGCTATACTCACTCTCCTTCAAGCTCAGGACTGTTCTTACCCGTCACCCTCACTTGGGGCGAACAGAAACACCAGGTAAAGGCCCTAGTGGACTCGGGCACTGCGGGCAACTTTATGGACCTTAACTTGGCCAGGGAGCTTAAGATTCCTGCCGAGCTGCTTGCCTCACCTCTGGTCGTTACGGCGGTGGATGGGAGGCCCCTGGCTCCTCAAGCACAACCCTAGTTTGGACTGGACCTACGGCACCATCTCGGACTGGGGTCCCAATTGTCAAACCTCTTGCCTCTCTTACATCGCCTCTGCTTCTGATCTCGAGCCCATAGACCTGTCTCAAGTCCCGAGTCCTTATCATCACCTCAAGATGGTCTTCAGTAAGAGAAAGGCCACTACCTTACCACCCCACCGTCCTTATGATTGTGCCATTGAGCTGCTTCCAGGCACCTGTCCTCCCCAGGGCTTACTAATGCTCCTGCTGTATTTCAGGCCCTTATCAATGACGTCCTAAGGGAGATTCTTAACTTGTTCGTGTTCGTTCACCTGGATGACATTCTGATCTTTTTGAGGTCTCCAGAGGAGCACATTGTCCACGTTCGTAAGGTTCCGTCTATTAGATAATTATCTCTATGTCAAGCCGGAGAAATGTGAGTTTCATACCACTCAAGTCCTGTTTCTGGGGTACATCGTCAAGCCGGCTCACATACAGATGGATCCTCAGAAGGTTGGGGCTGTTAAGGATTGGCCCGCTCCCCGTCAGTTAAGGAGACACAAAGGTTCCTGGGCTTCGCAAACTTTTATCGTCGGTTTATCCGTAGCTTCAGCTCAGTGGTGGCCCCTTTGACTGCCCTTACCAAGGGAGGTTATGCTATATTTTGCTGGAGTTCTGAGGCTGAGGGGGCCTTCAAGGAACTTAAGCACCGGTTCACCTCAGCACCCGTCCTCACCCTTTCCCGATTCTGACAAGCCTTTTTGTAGTGGACGCCTCTGACGTAGGTGTAGGAGCCATACTGTCCCAGAAAGGCCAGGACAACAAACTTCACCCATGTGCATTCTTCTCTTGTCGTCTTTTTCCGGCGGAGAGGAACTATCATGTGGGAGACAGGGAGCTGTTGGCCGTTAAGTTGGCCCTGGAGGAGTGGAGGCACTCGCTCGAGGGTGCTAAGCACCCGGTCCAAGTTCACACCGACCATAAGAACTTGGAGTACATTCAGCAGGCCAAACGTCTCACTGTTTTTTAGCCGCTTCCAGTTTACCCTATCCTATCGTCCAGGTTCCAAGAACCTTAAGCCGGATGGTCTTTCCCGAGTGTATGCTAGCAGCCACCAAGAGGGACCAGTGACACCTATAATTCCTAGCTCCAAGATTGTGGCTCCGTTACGGTGGGAGATCGAGGGGTTGGTCAGGCAAGCCCAGAACCGAGAACCAGACCCAGGAGGAGGCCCGGCCAATCGCCTGTTTGTACCTAAAAGGGCTCGGGCTCAAGTTCTCCAGTGGGGTCACTCCTCTCGCCTGACCTGTCACCCGGGCACTAATTGCACTCTCGAGTTCCTCCAGAGTAGGTTTTGGTGGCCTACCATCAAGCAGGACCTAAAGGGTTTTGTCAGCGCCTGTGCTCCCTGTAATCAGAGGAAGGTTATTCACCAGGCGCCGCATGGCCTGCAACACCCTTTACCCATCCCCAAGAGGCCCTGGTCCCACCTTTCTATGGACTTTGTAACCGGACTCCCTCCGTCCCAAGGCAACACCACCATTATGGTGATTGTGGACAGGTTCTCCAAGGCTGCGAGGTTCATTCCTTTACCCAAGTTGCCCTCTGCCCGAGAGACAGCAGAATTGATCAGCACCCACGTTTTCCGAGTGTTTGGTATCCCACTGGACATCGTTTCGGACCGAGGTCCTCAGTTCTCCTCCCGCTTTTGGCGGGCATTCTGCCAACTATTAGGAGTTGCTGTAAGCCTTTCATTAGGCTTCCAACCGGAGTCCAATGGTCAGACGGAGAGGGTAAACCAGGACCTTGAAACAATGTTGAGGTGTATGACCACTAAGTCCCTCTTCCTGGGCTCAATACATCATGTGGGCTGAATATGCCCATAACACCCTGCGTAACTCTGCAACGGGCGTCTCGCCTTTCGAGTGCCAATTTGGCTACCCTCCCGCATTGTTCCCTGACCAAGAGGTAGATGTTGGGGTTCCCTCTGCCCAGATGTTTGTTCGACACTGTCGCCAGATGTGGTCTAGGGCCCGTCAGGGGCAACTCAAGGCGGCTAAGCAGTACCAGAGGCAAGCAAACCGCAGGCGCCATCTTGCCTTGAGTCTTCGCCAGGGACAAAAAGTATGGCTCTCGACTAAGAACCTTCCCCTCAGAGTCGAGTCCCGGAAGTTGGCCCAAAGGTTCATTGGACCCTTCAAAATTGCTAGGAGAGTAAACCCTGTCACTTACTGGATACACTTACCTAGGTCCCTCCGTATAAATCCCACATTCCATGTCTCTCTTCTCAAACATGTTTTGTGTTCTCCATTTTCTCCTCCAGATAAACCTCCTCCGCACATTGTTGGGGGCCAGCCAGAGTATACGGTCCACCGCATCCTGGACTCACGCCAGGTGAAGGGGTCCATACAGTACCTTGTCGACTGGGAAGGGTATGGTCCCGAGGAGCACTCCTGGGTTCCGGCTAGGGGCATCCTGGAGCCTGACCTTATATGGGATTTCAACGCTCGGAGGGTGGGTTGGGCCGAAAACTACCCTCGGGAGCCTTGTGGATTTCATTGTCTCCTGAAACGTTATTAAAATGATCATTGTTATTTTACTCAAGCCTCTGTATGTGCGTCTTCCTTTGGGGTACCCCTATCCTTCAGTGGCATCGGAGTAGAGTGTTTGTACACGACACCGGAGACCCGAGTTTGTTCGGCCCTAACATTAGTTATTGAAATGATCTCAGTATGGTGATAATGCTGTGAATCTAAATCATTAGAGTCATTGTCTGACAGTCACTATTGAGTCTCTATATAGAAAGATGATTCCGATAAACTAGAAGACCTCCATTTAAACAATACAGACATACACGTTTAACTTTATTGCTTTAAGGATTTTCTTACTTTAGTGTCTTCAGTTTACAGTTTGGTATTCTTCAGTCCATCAGAGAGAAGCTTCACTCCTGAATCCTGCAGATTATTGTGACTCAGGTTCAGTTCTGTCAGACTTGAGGAGTTTGATCTGAGAACTGATGCCAGTGATGAACAACTTTCCTCTGTCAGATTACAGTTACTCAGACTGAGAGAGAAATGACAAGATAACTGTCAAGATATAAACACATTAAGAGATCATGTTTGAAGAATGAATACCAGCAGCACAAGAGCTGAAGCAACATCTGCACCTGATAGAGAATTACTGCAGGAACTGAACCCGAACAGACAATTATAAATAAACAAAAGACAAACAAATGAATGAAAATCAGAAACAAAGCCAGACCACGAGAGAGCAGATCTGAACAATTCCATAATTTTTTATTTTGTCTCTGTAGGACATTAACTACAGTAATGTGACTGTTAAATGTTCAGGTGAAATGCAGTTAAATGACTCACTGAGCTGTTCTGGAAGCTTTGATCACTGGCAGAAGCCTCAGAAGACATTCATCTGATCGATCATATTTCCTCAGATTAAACTCATCCAGCTTCTCTTCTGAGTTCAGTAACACAAACACCAGAGCCGACCACTGAGCAGGAGAGAGACGGACTCCAGTAAGACTCAACTTATCTCCTCTGTTCAAATATGTTTGTACTTCCTGCACTAGAGAATGATCATTGAGTTCATTCAGACAGTGAAACAGATTGATGGATTTCTCTGGAGAGAGATTCTCTCTGATCTTCATCTTAATGTACTCGACTATTTCCTGTTTACTGTCAGAGCATCTTCCTGTCTGTGTCATCAGATCTCGTAAGATTGTCTGACTAGACTCCAGTGAAAGACCCAGAAGAAATCGGAGGTAAAGATCCAGGTGTCCGTTCTCACTCTGTAAGGCCTTGTTCACTTCACGCATTAGTAGATATAACCTTCCTAACTCGTTTTCTTCATCTTGAATTAAAAACAGAAACTTGAATAAAGCAGCGAGAAACTCCTGAACGCTCAGATGCACAAAGCTGAACACCTTCCCCAGGTTCAATCCAAACTCCTCTCTGAAGATCTGAGTACAAACTCCTGAGTACACTGACGCTTCTCTGACATCAATGTCACACTCTCTCAGATCCTCCTCATAGAAGATCAGGTTCCCTTTCTCCAGCTGTTGAAAAGCCAGTTTTCCCAGTGACTCAAGACACTTTCTAGCCTGCTGAAGATCTACCTCACATTTCCCATCATACTTCTGACTCTTCAGTTTGGTCTGAAACATCAGGAAGTGTGTGAACATTTGAGTGAGAGTCTTGGGGATCTGTGCCGGACTCTCTGCTTCACTCAACATTCTCTGGAGAACAGTGGCTGAAATCCAGCAGAAGACTGGGATGTGACACATGATGTACAGACTTCTGGATGATTTCATGTGTGTGATGATTCTGTTGGCCAGACTCTCATCATTGATTCTCTTCCTGAAATACTCGTCCTTCTGAGGGTCATTGAATCCTCGTACATCTGTGATCAGATCAACACACTCAGGAGGAATCTGATTGGCTGCTGCTGGTCGAGAGGTGATCCAGATCAGAGCAGAAGGAAGCAGATTCCCCTTGATGAGGTTTGTCAGCAGCACATCCACTGACGCTGATTCTCTGACATCAAACAAACTGGGATTCTTTGAGAAATCTAGAGGAAGACGACACTCATCCAGACCATCAAAGATAAACACAACTTTATAATCATCAAAGTCTTTTGATCTCAGTTCTTTTGTATCTGTGAAGAACTGATGAAGAAGATCCATCAGACTGATATTTGTCTGTTTGATCAGATTCAGTTCTCTGAAAGGAAGTGGAAATATGAGGTGAAGATCTTGATTTTTTTTTCCTTCAGCCCAGTCCAGAATGAACTTCTGCACAGAGACTGTTTTTCCAATTCCAGCGACTCCTTTAGTCAGCACACTTCTGATGGGTTTGTTTTGTTCAGGTGAGACTTTAAAGATGTCATTACATTTGATTTGTGTTTCTTGTGTCTCTGATCTTCTGGATGCCGTCTCAATCTGTCTCACCTCATTTCATTATTGATGTCTTCACTCCCTCCCTCTGTGATGTACAGCTCTGTGTAGATCTCATTGACAAGTGTTGAGCTTCCTTGAGCTGAGATTCCATCATTCATTCTCTGGAATTGCTCTTTTAGTCTGGATTTGTGTTTCTTCATGTATACAGGGGCAAGTTCTGATAAACAAAGAGAATATATGTATTTATAAATAAAAATAAATGTATACGATTAAGAAAATCGTAAATTCTACTGAATGTAAAATGTAATTTCCTTATTTAATATCATTTTAATATAATACAGCTCTCTATGCTTATTACACCAAATTAACATTTTGCCTAATCTGTTATTGACTCAAGAGTGTCGTAAGATGTTGATGATCATGACATTAGATGAACACAAAAAGCTTCATGTTTATATTCTGTTGGTTTATTAACTGTAAATGTATTTTCACTAATAATCATCAGTAAATACAGACACTGTGTCTGTTCGTCTGAAGGTAAAGTGATGTAATAGTCACATGACTGAGAGCTCTTACTGGTCTGTAGTTTGTGAGCGAGGTCTGTCTGCTTCATCTTCTTCAGGACCTTCAGTGTGATCTTCAGAAACATCTCTGTGACTGTGAACTGATCTTCATCATCCTCCTCTTCTCTCTCAGAGCATGATGGGTAATCTGGACTCAGTAGACTCTTGAAGATCTTCAGCTCTTTCTTCATCAGAGAGATGAGTTTGTGCTCAAGCTCCTGAAATCATTGTTCAAACGCACAGGATTTTGTTTTCTTATGCTCATTTTACTTTAAACAGTTTTTTTCAAATTGCTTAAACCCCATTTCATGAAATCGTCTTGGTTACGGATGTAACCTCAGTTCCCTGATGGAGGGAACGAGATGTTGTGTCAAACCGACAGATGGGGTTCGCCCTTGAGAACCAATCAACTTCGACTAGACTAGAAAAGGCGAATGAAATTGGCGAATGAAATTGGCGAATGAAATTTGCATGCCGGACTCCGCCCCCGGATATCCGGGTATGAAATGGAGACAGCGTGCTGCATTCATTCACCTTTAGTTCTGAGGAGCCTGAGAGCCTCTCACGACTGCTGCAGCGGGCGGCACGTGTTGTGTTGCATAAAGGACACAACGTCTCGTTCCCTCCATCAGGGAACTGAGGTTACATCCGTAACCAAGACGTTCCCTTTCTATGGAAATCACAATTTCCAGCGAAGCGACGGCGACTGGCGTCGGCGTGTCAGACGTGAGCACTTTTGCGATATCGTAACCTGCCAGTGGATAGGTCAGGGTTCCCAGAGCTTTCTTGGAGAATGGTGGGAAGCCCCGACCACCGGCCGTTACTGGCGGGGCCTTGTCTTTCTAACCGGAGAGAGGCCGCCCGGTCAGGGCCACTGGCTAAGCGCTGTCTACCCAAAGGAGAATGCGCTACAGAGAACACACCCTACCGTAGGGAGGAGTTTAGTGAAGATATCAGCATGGTCTCACCGATGGGTAAGAACTCATGGAAAAAATGTGCGGACTGAAGTAGTTAACCGTGAGGTCCACCTAGGGAAGGTCATGGGTTGCCAAGGTGGGAACCAATCATGAGGATACATCAGACGGAACCACCCAATTGGGGGGTTACAACACCCGGTAGCACTATGTCCGGTTAGAGCTATGCGTGGATAACTCAAATGGTACCCGGCCTAAGGGGCAGGGCTGCTCTGCCCAGCCTGCCTGCAGGAGGTGCTTGATTAGTGATGGATGGAATGTCTGTTCTGCACCCAGTGGGGGAAGAAGGGTGGCCAAATAGCATGCTTACCCACCTGAGAAGGGGGGGATGGTGCTTTCGCAGGCATACACCCTACTGGCTGCCAGCGCTACATGTTGCCATGCAGAACACGGGCTGATACCGGTTTTACGCGGAGGTTGTAACACCTCGCGAAGGTGTTGGGCGCAGCCCACCCCGCAGCTCTGCAGATGCCTGCCAGAGAAGTGCCTCTAGCCAGTGCCCACGAGGAGGCTATACCCCGAGTGGAGTGAGCTCTCACTGCGAGTGGGCACGGGCGATCTTGGGATTGGTACGCCATCGTGACGGTGTCCACAATCAGAATGCTTGCAGGTCCCCTACCCTCTTTATGGAAGCGAGCGCCATCGTGATCAGAACCGCAAGTGTGCCAAGATGAGCCAGTCGTCGAGATAGTTTAGTACCCGCACACCTCTCTCCCCGTGGGGAGTGAGGGCGGCTTCCACGATCTTCGTAAAGACTCGTGGGGACAGGGACAGACCGAAAGGGAGGACCCTGTACTTATATGCCCGACCCTCGACAGCGAACCGTAGGAACGGGCGATGACGAGGGAGAATCGAGACATGAAAGTAAGCGTCCTTCAGGTCGAATGCCATGAACCAATCTTGACATCTAATTGGGGGGCATCGCAGGGCGTTGAAGAAGACCGAGGCTGCTGGGAAGCAGTGCACGCGATCTCGATGGCCGGAGGGTGGCCGAGTCGCGGCTGCTTCTTTACTGTCGAGTGCTCGACAGTATCACCCAACAGCCCCCCCTCGCGAGATGGGTGCGTCGAGAAGGCGGACCTTCTCTGCGTCACTCATCTGTGCAAGGTTTAGCCAGAGGTGTCTCTCTTGGACCATATGTGGACATAGTCCGACCCAGGGCCCGCACGGTCACTTTGGTCGCCCGTGAGCGAGGTCGTTGGCGGTGTGGAGTTCCTGGATAAGCGCTGGGTCGGTCTTACCCTCGTGGAGCTCTCTCAACGCCTTGGCCTGGACCTGCAGGATGGCCATAGCGTGGAGAGAGGGGGCAGCTTGGTCCTCAGCAGTGTAGGCTCTCGACACCAGAGATGCTGAAAACCTACATGCTTTGGACGGGAGTCTAGGTCGAGCCCCCCAGGTGGCAGCCGTCTGCGGTGCACCGAGACAGCACGTTCCACCTGGGGGACATCGACGTATCCTCTAGCTGCCCCACCATCGAGGAAAGAAGGGGTGACGGAACTAGTTTGATGTGTACGCGCCGAAAAGGGGGCGTTACCATGTCTTATTGAGTTCCTCATGCCCTTCCGAGAGACACGGCACTGCGGGCGGGCGCGGCTTGGAGCAGCGCCCTACCCCGAGGCACCATGTCTCGGCCGCGAGCACTGAGAGAGGCAGTGCGGTGCACTGCAACCCAATGCTCGCGGCGGCCCGGAAAGCATGGCACACATTTCAACATCCGCTTCTTCCTGAGCTCGACCCCCCGGAGGAGGGAGCTGCAAGGAATCGTCGGAGTCAGATGCCAGTAAGTCACCCCCCGATGCTGCAAGGGACATCTCATCATCATCACGCACCGTTTCCGATACGTGGTTGAGGAACAAGACGGTGGGACCGTCTCCTGGGGAACGGTCAGACGATACGAGGTGCGAGCGGTCCGCGAGCCAGTGGCTGACGGATTTATGCTCACAATAATCAGAACTTATCCACAACGGCTGCCCAGCGTGCCGGAACCAAACACTTGAGGCAGCCATCGTGTCTGTCCCCCCTCCTCAATGAGTGTATTGCACCCATGAGAACAGCGGGACATGCCATGCTGGAGAAATTTTGCTTGAACACTCCTGGAACTGCCGAGACGCCCAGGGAAGTCGCCGCAGGAAGGGACAGTCCGCTGCACAACGTCGTTAGAGTCCGGCAGTGTAGTAAAAGAACTCTTAGAGTTTTTAGTCTTGAAGTCATCAGCGAAGGCTCCAAAGATCAAAAGTGGATGAATGCAGCACACGCCGTCTCCCTTTTATACCCGGATATCCGGGGGCGGAGTCCGGCATGCAAATTTCATTCGCCAATTTCATTGGCCTTTTCTAGTCTAGTCGAAGTTGATTGGTTCTCAAGGGCGATCCCCATCTGTCGGTTCGACCAATGTCGAGACCGACAGAAAGGGAACTATACACATCTAAACACTATTACCACACTTCAAAACTATAAAACAAAATCATATTATCTGTAATTTATATATTGCCTTCAAATGATTCACAAAGCATCAAATACACATCAGCATTGATAACACACTGAGATCTATTTAAAATCAATATGATCGTGACTTCTTACTACAGTGAATCAGTTTGAAACTAGACATCTAAACATGTTGTATAATCATCAGTAATGATAACAGTGATCTGTGTAAAGCTGCAGTACGACTGTCAGTAAAAGAATCCCATGAAATGCCCTTAAACATACAGATTTGTTTTTGGGCTTAAAAACATATTTTGGGGTAAAATTTATATTTAAATCATTTGAAAAAGAGAATCTACATTTCTGAATAAACTGTGTGAATGAACAAGACATTGAATGTAAGTCAAATGAATGTAAAATTTATAATTATTGTTTATCAAAGCAAAATACTAAAAAATACACATTTAAAAAGAAAAAAAATCCTAATAAACATACAAACGGTTGTTACACAGCAGTTGCTTCGCATTCATTTCTCAACTTCACACAAACACACACACAGACACTCACCTGGAAAACAGAATCCATGTGCTTCCCTTTGAAGGACTCTGATCCATCTGTTGTGTTACTGTAATTGAACAATAAATGAAATATCTGTTTACATACAGTGAACACATGGATTAATGTGTGTATCTGTCAGTAAAGTGTTCAGTGAATATCTGCAGTAACATCAACAGCACAGACTCAGATCAGAGAATAAAGATGATGAAGTGATTTACTCGTCTAAACCATCAGACTGTTCTCACCTCACATCTGTATCATCACAGTCTCCTGAACTGAAGTTAACTGGATGACCCATTGATTCATCGCTCTTCATGGACACACAGCTGGGTTTAGGAGATTCTCCACGAGTCAAACTAAAACAACATTAAACTGAGTTTACTTCATGTTCAGTGTTATGCATTTTTCAATGAAGCACTTTTATTAATTATATATTTCACCCAATAATAATAGTTATTTAACATATTTTAATATAATTCACAAAAATATAATTAGTAAATGTTTATAAAATTGACATTTACAACATGTCTTTACATTTCAATTATAAATAAAAACACAAATAATAAATGAAACTAAACTGAAACTATTTAAACTAAAGTAAGTTATTAAATACAAACTCTTTCATCTGTCAGACCAAAACACATCTAACTATAGACAATAACACATTTTAGTTTTGGTCCTTACTACCTATTTCACTAGCAGGCAGAATAAACGTAATTAAATGGCGGTCCTTCCAAGGTTTCTATTCCTATTTCAAAATGTCCCACTGTTTATCCCTAAATCTTTTTTTATAGAGCTGGATAAACATCTCTCTTCTTCTATACGGAATAAAAGTATTCCAAGAATTAGGAAAGCATTTTTGGAAAGACAGAAAGATAAAGGCGTACTGGCATTGCCCAACTTTATGTATTAGTATTGGTTATTTAACATTGACAAGCAATTCATTGGGCAGAACATTTGAATCAAGGTAATGAACTTATTTGGGTGGAGATAGAACAGGCTTCTGTGGACGAGGCTCGTTGCTGTCGAAGCTCTGTGTCCACTACCACTCAAAATTTTATTTCCTTTGAACATATGACAAAAGCATTTGATATCCCCAAATCCAATTTTTATAGATATTTACAAGTGCAAAGTTTTGTAAAAAATATTTCAATGATTTATCGATCCCTCCTCCTCAAAGTTGGATCCAGGAACTCTTTGATCTGAGTATGTCTGAGCGAGGTTTGATATCCAAAGTGTACAGTATGATCCAAAGAGCAGCATCACCATCTTGGGATTTATGAAAGGTGCAATGGGAAGAGGACTTTGGGTATGAACTCCCTGAAGAAAGCAGCTAAGCGAATCCACTCAACATCTATTTGTGTCAGACATGGACTACTGCAGTTTAAAATCCATCGGCTACACCTCTCTAGAAGTAAATTGGCACGAATGTTCCCAGGAACAGACCCAATATGTTGTAGATGTCATAGAGACGATTCTACCTTGACATGTGTTTGAGACTTTCTCACATATGTGTGAAAAGAAGATAGAACTGGACCCAATAATAGCAATATTGGGTGTGATACTGGAGAACCTTACACTCCCACCAGGTCTCAGACACACTGACTTTCTCATCTATGTTGGCTAGAAGGCTTATATTGCTGCAGTGGAAGTTGAACAAACCACCAACACATAGAAAATGGGTAGAAAGTGTCAATATTTAAAGTTGAGGTATTCTTTGCAGAGCTCTATTAACAGATTCCTTAAAGTCTGGAGACCTTCCCTTTCATATTTTGAACAAAGATACACGATAAGTATTAGTGATATGCTCCCCATCTAGAACCCCCCTTACCCATATTATTATTATTATTATTATTATGTTGTGCTTGTAACATTGTCCTTATGTACAAGATTATTGCTATTGTTTGGTTTATGTTTTTTTTTCTGAAAATCAATAAAACAGAATTGTCTACTACTACTACTACAATTTAGTTGATTAAAATCTTTCAGTTTTTCTCACCTTTTGGTCTCTTTGGAGAGATTCATGATGAACACACAGTGTCAGAACATAAAGAGTTAAACCTGTAAACAAAATACTGATGTGTTATGTGTCATCTCAGAAATACAAACTTCTTTCAGATCAGTCCGTCCACAACATTGAGCTTCACATTTGATCTTTAAACAGTGAAACTACATCTCAAAACGTCACTTTAATGTTGTGAGTTTATAAACACACTTCCTGATTCCAAAAATAACACAATATCTCCAACACAGTTCTTCCACCACTATTTATACTTACTGTGTTTTTAGCTTGTTTATTATTTATTTTCTTGAACGAGGCTTTGCTGTAAAATGGCTCCTGCTGTAATAGTTTCACTTTCACCTGCAGCTCTTTACCTGTGGAGGAGGAGCCACCAAACATTATAGACTTGTTCGACAGGCAGATGACATCACAGTAGGGATGCACAGAATGTTCGGCCACCGAAAATGTTCGGCCGAAAATAGCCGAATATATGAAATGGCCGAATAAATTTGACCGAACATGACTCGAGGAACGATCAAGCAGCAACCAGCGCAGAGAGAGAGAGAGAGAGAGAGAGAGAGAGAGAGAGAGAGAGAGAGAGAGAGAGAGAGAGAGAGAGAGAGAGACGCTTTATTAATGCCGCAAACATTTCTCAGTGTGTGTGTGTGTGTGTGTGGAGCATTTTAAACTAAAGTGTCAGAGAAAAACACAGCACGGGACTTGCCGCACGGAAGTAAATTTCCGAATGAAAGCGTCTTTACCGGTCGGTAACTTTACTTCAGACGGAAGCGGCTGTCTGACAGTAGTCCCGCCGCTCGCGACATCCTTTGACATCATACAGTGGTCGCGCGCACACAGTTCCCTGTACTTACCAAAGTGTGTCCTGTGCATCCCGGTCACGAGCGCAGCTTCTGAGAGAACAGTCAGCTGTTGTGGGCGGAGTCTGGAGGAGAGACGTGAACTGATGTGGTTGTCAGTCAGCATCAGTCAGCTGTTGTGGGCGGAGTCTGGAGGAGAGACGTGAACTGATGTGGTTGTCAGTCAGCTGTTGTGGGCGGAGTTGGAGGAGAGACGTGAACAGGATGTGGTCGTGAACTGATGTGGTTGTCAGTCAGCATCAGTCAGCTGTTGTGGGCGGAGTTTGGAGGAGAGACGTGAACTGATGTGGTTGTCAGTCAGCATCAGTCAGCTGTTGTGGGCGGAGTCTGGAGGAGAGACGTGAACTGATGTGGTTGTCAGTCAGCATCAGTCAGAATTGCTTGCATTGGATGTTCATTTTGCAATGTAGCCTATAATAATCCAACAGTTTTGTTTATTTGTATTTTATCTGATAGGCCTAATGTGGATGACACTTTTTAATGAAGTGTTTTTTGTAGGGGTGCAGAGTAACTTACATTACATTCTTTTAGCAGTCAGTTATAGGCCTTAATAAAGGCTATTCATGAAGGGAGAGGGATCAATTTTCCTCTTAATTTACTTTGTTTTGCTCAATTTTATATTAAGTTGTATTTTATTGAAAAGCAAGACAATTTATAAAAAGCACATTTGAATATTCAGTTTGTGCAATAGTAAAAAAAATGGCTTAATAAATAGAAGAAATGAAGTGTGGTTCTCTGAGGAACCCTCAAGGCTTTTTGGGGATCCCTTTTATTAAAATGGTCTGGAACCATCATGGGTGCTTCAAGGCACCATTTCACAGTTTATATTTGCTATTCACCATATTTTAATAAGCAGAAATACTAAAACCAAATACAAAGCCAACAGTTTATTGATAAACAACAACAATTTACATTAAATAAATATTCACAGAATAGTCAATATTGTACATTACAATTCTAAATTCATGAAATCAAATTATGAATAATTAATATTTGGTGAAATTGTTATATTTAATTATTTCTATAGTGCAATGCACAATATTGTATTGCTACAGTAGATATGTATGTATGGCAAAAAAAGAGGGATTTACATAACGTCTCATAAAACATTACATTTAATAATTTAGCACGTCACAAATTTGTTTACAAATGTAATAATAAACAAAATATAACAATGCCTGGTAGTCACGTTGGTCTATGGTTAAGGAGTACAATAGGCTATTTATAGCAACAACTGTAATAATCCAATTTAATCCGATTTTTTCATTGTCAATTAGTAATTTTACATGTGAAAATATAATAAATTGCATAATTTGTAGTTATACATTTACTTAAAGTGAACATAATAGCTAAGAGTGGCTGAAAGTCATTGTTTGTCATTTAACTCGAATCATTAACTTATATTCGTTAGCATCCCGGCTAGCTGTCTACACTGCAAATAAACGGTTTACTTTAAACAGCCAAAAACGGCCATACAAACAGACGTGTCCGAGTATACATTTATATAAATAGTGTATAGTTCATATATTTAAGTTGTTTCTATATTTTGACTTTACTTACCTCCAATGGGACAGTCGAGAGGTTGTAGAGATCCGTCTTGAATTCCCGCCTGTGACGCGTCTAAAAACTCGTAACGTGACCGCCTCGTGCCACAGACAGATGTTTGACGCAGACGGATCGGCGTATGACATCAGAGCACAGTGAGAGATATTTGTGAGCTGACTGCTCTGTATTCTTTAGAAATGATATTTTAATGCTTTTTGTCATAAGATCTGCGCAGAGCTGGAAAAAGTCAAACACACAATCACATTTCAAAACGAGACAAAGGGCCAACAGCGCCACAGTGCGGTGGAGGGCGATACTGCACAATAAATGCACAGAGCAGCTGCAGTTTGTTTGGATGGAAAGCACAACCAATTTTACATTTTCAGTGACTGAGGATCCCCTTAAAGAATACAAAGGTCTCCAATTAATATAATATCATTGGCAAGAAATATTAAATAATTAAAAGCTTTGAAATTTTTCAAAATAACATTTAGCCTTTTCTAATCATGTGCATGGTTTAAAATGTGTGTTCACATAGCAGGGGCCAAAAACCAAACTTTGGACTATTCTTATTCGTTTAAAACATCAAAATGATCAGACACTTAAAATCTCGATTTCATGCAGAATGTTTGGGGGATCCTCTAGATACTGTCTTGTACGAGAGAGATTCTCCAGGAACCACTTACAAGTTTACTGATCTTACAAGAACCATTTTTTAGATTTTGAGTTCCTTCAGTATCCCGCAGAGCACTTTGAGGTCCCTGTGTAGTGAAAAGGTGACTCCAGAACTTCAGAACTGAATATGGGGTTAGTTAAGAATCTTGTAAGTTCTTGGAAGACCACAAAGACTACAGATGGTTCAACCAATAACCGAATTATGAGAAAAGGAGCTTTGAAGCACTAAAAATAAAGTTTAAGGTTCTTTGAGTCCACAACAGGATATTTGAGGCACCTTTTATTTCACTGTGTAGGCAAGATTTTAGATCGCTGCTGTTGTTGCGCTGAGTGATCCACACAAACAACACGCCATCGTTGACTTTTCCCGGTTTCTCCTGTTGTTTTACTTCGTTGGACAGGTCGATGCAGCTGAGCCTTTTCGGCTTTGTCGTTGCCACCCTGGGTGGATTCAATTAAATGAGTCGTCATTTTCTACCTTTTTGGATCTGCCCTTTTGTTGGGCCCTGTATTTAATGATTTGAAATACTACCTTTTTGGGTGCTCTTGCTGTTAGAAGTATGTTTGTTGGATTTAAACCTGCTTCAGATTTGGTGAGTGACTGAACCGTGATCTTGTCTTTTGTTCGCTGGGCCTTTTTGTGCGCTCTGTGGTTTATAGCCACCGGAAATAGCGAACGATACCCCAGTGTTGCTGTTCTCCACGCCATCATCATGCAAATCCAGTTTAAAACTGCAGATCTTATGAGTATGAACAATTGCCCAGAAACTCGCCTGACACCTGACGTTTTCAAAGTATGCGCCGAGTTGGGGATAATCCGTCGCCCACGATACGTTCACCGTGGAGTTCGTTGGCCTCGGATAACTGCCATCACCACTTCGGGTTCTATATCTATTGTATGGTCTAGTGGCAGAGGGTCCCGGTGACGTGAAGAACCCCGGTGCAATGCTAATATGTCCCATCTTCGGCCTGTAAGCTGATGACAAACGTAGGGAAACAGCAAGACTGTAAAGTGGTGCCGATAAAATCTGCGCTGATCAATGCAAGATCAGTTGTGAACAAAACATTTTTACTAAATTATTTATTTTTAACAACAAAAAAATATTTCATGTTTATTACGTAAACCTGTGTCGCTGGAAAGGATTTAAGTCCGTTCACAGAACTGTGGCTTTTTTGTTGTCCTAGAAAGTCAAGGAAATGTGGCGGTGTTGCTGTCATGTTCAAAAATATGTTTAAATGTAGGCGTCAACCAGCCAATAGTTATGACAGTTTTGAGTCCATGATTTGCAAACTTGACTCCTCAGTTCCTCTACTTTTGGCAGTGATATATATATAGACCACCAAGTTCCAAAAGTGAATTCTTGAAAGAGTTCTCAGAATTTCTATCTGATCTATTCATAAGATGTGAAAATATCTTGATTGTTGGTGATTTTAATATACACTTGTGTTGCCCCTCAAAGCCACGTGTGAAAGAGTTTGTACGGATTATTATTATTTCTTTTTTTTTTAAGAGTAGAAAAGAGATAGAAGTCAGAACTGATCGGTAAGGTGTTGACGGAAGAGATGTGTTTTCAGACGATTCTTAATGATGGCTACAGAATCTGCAGATCTTGTTGCCGCGGGCAGAAAAGGTTTGTGAGATCGATTTTTTACCTTTTTGGGATGGCACCACAAGACATCGTTCGTTTGCAGAGCGCAGAGATCTGGTGGGCACATACGTCTGCATTAGCGAAAGATGATAAGGGGGAGCCGAACCAGTGGTGGACTTGTAGGCCAGGAGGAGGGATTTGAATTTGATGCGAGCCGCAATAGGGAGCCAATGTATGATGGTTTGTCTGATCATTGGCCAGTTGTGTTTGATAGTGTGTTCCACAGTTAACGTTCAAATGATCAGCCATCTACTTCCCTCGTCCGCCCCTTAAACGCATCCACTGCCATTTGTTTTAGAGAGTCGTTCTCAGCCTCTGTCGCTGGCAGTGCTTATTTGTCATTACAAGGCCAAGATGTTGAGGAAGGATATGGTTGTAACCTTTAATGCCTCTTGTACAGAGGTATTGGATGAGATAGGCCCCCTTGAAGTTAAGAAAATCAAACGTAAAAAGCAGCCCTGGCTAAATGAAGATAATAAACTCCATAACTCTCCCTCTTCACAAAGATCTGCAGCCACGCACACATGACCCCCCAAACAAAGACACAACAAAACAGCAAGATTCCTTGTCAATTATGTTAATATTATTGCACGTTTGGGTGATGTTATACTGCACTTGGGCGGCGGACCTTCAGATGATTCTATACAAAGACAAAAAGTTTGATTTCATTTTATTAAAAGATTGTGACTTATGATAAACTATTTTATAGTGAAGAGCGACTGCACACAGTGAAGATCATTCCACACCACCAATAAAGTGTTGTTTTTGTTACACATGGGCATTGTTATTCATATTTATTTATTTTATTATTCAATACTTTGCACAATATATGCTTACAATTATTTACAGTTTTCTTTCAGGAAAGTTGCTGCCTCACTGAATCTCTGTGCTTTGTAAATCAGTGCATGGTAAAGACAGGACACATGTCAGACATATGATGTGTAACTGTGTGCTCATGTTGATCATAGTCTGAACCATTTGAAAATAAAAGACCAATAAACACATTATTTAAGTCTGATCACATTCTTTGTATAATGTCCATTATATGTGTTTGGTCTTTATCTCTCCAGGTGTGAAACACATCAATATTCATCACCATTCACACTCCCTCACATATGGATAAAGTCATTATATTGTTTTATGTCAACGATCATTTAAGCATCAATTTGTCTGATGCCTAAAACTATATTTTTATTATAAGTATTTTATTTTAAGTTCATTCTTTATTAAATTAACTTTAAAGCAGAAAATCTAGGTGGGCCACTGACCATGTCATAATGTATTGTGACCAGACACACGCCAGACTTTAGGAGCTCAGAGACTATAGGATGATACAGAATGTACAAATTGAAATAATTTTAAATTAAAATTAACTCTACAAGTTCTAAATTAAACTTTTTAGCGCTTCACAGCCGTCACCGATGATGTCACAGTCTACAAAGAGAAAAAGGTCCAGATGATCTTTACTGAATCCTTTCAGTCTCCATGTGATTGTTACCGTCGAGACTCAATACTGTAAAACATTAGGAAACATCAGATATGATATTAATATACACTCATCTCAGTCATTATCAACATCATGTCTGAATGACTTTATACTTACAAATCATATTAAATTAATCCATGAGAAAACACAATACAAGAAAAGTTACAACACCAACATTAACACAAGTGTGAGTACAAAACATTTCAGTCACTTGTCCGCTGTAAAAAAAAAAAATATTTTTAAATGTCCCGCAAACAAAAGGCATTAAAGTAACTTGAACAAAGATTTTTTTAATAGGTATTTTTTGTATATACTGAATAAGACTAGTCCTAAAATGTTCCTAATAAAGATTATTTTGTTGACTGGACACTTAAAGGAACAGTTCATCCAAAAATGAAAAGACCGTCACAGGCCGGGGTGGCCTCCTCCCGTGTCTCACACCACCCCTATTGAGCGTACCACCTTGAGGAGTTACCCAAAGACACCACGAGACCAGACAAGGTAGTCAACTGTAAGGCAGCTGGAAAAGTCCTAAGAACTAAGGTTGTTTTTGATGCTGGGACACACAACAATGAAACCCCATTTGTTGTTAGATCCTAAGGAATGATATCCTGCCCTCCCCTCAGGGGTTGTTGATGCCCAGGAATTGAACCCCCTCTTCTTATCACACCCCTCCCCTTCATCTCTTCAGGCCCTGATCACTGGGAAAATGCTTACGCTTTATACTGTGTATATCATTTATTGTCATAGTATGAAGTTTTGATGATGGTATTGTTTTAAAGGTCATGGTGCGATGGGTAAAAAGGTCTTGTTCTTTCAAATCTAACAGAGAGTATATTAAAACTGTTTAACTCTAATCCATCACCTGCACTCCTCAAAGAGGTGTGACTTTCTCAGGGAATCCTGTTTATATGTAGATTGAGATCTCATTTGATGTTCTCTTCAGTGACGAGAAAACAAACAAACCAAGTTTCTCGCTGACCATTGGCTTTGTTACATCTGGGTATATAAGGTGAATTGACAAAAGACTCAGGGAAGCATCTGTAACCAGAACTTCCGACACTGAGATTGTGTCTCGATTTGGAAGCTTCTGTAACCAGAACTTCCCACACTGCAACTGTGTGTCTTGATTTTACCAGGTATGAGAAACTTTGTGGTTTTATTTTATTCTTTTACTATGTTGATATTGGTTGCTTAGTAAATTAGGAATTTCTTTGTATACGCATTTTATGATTTTAATTAATGTTGTGCCTGCCTGGTATAATAAATTGTTATTGTTGATATTATCTGAATTCTTCAAAGTTTGTTATTACAAGTAGATTGAAAGGAACCTGTTCTGTTACCGCAAAATCGATGTGTCAGGATAGGTAGGGCTAGTTTATACTAGATTTTTTAAAGGAGCATTGCTAAAGCTCACATGATTTCCACCTATCATCTGGCCTAGCAAGTTGCATGATCGTGACTAAAATAACTATTGTTATGTTTCTGAGCAAGCATATCGCGGCCAAACTTAATGATATTAGTTTACCCGGCAACCTCTGACTAGAGATCGGAACTGACCGTTTTGTGTCCGTGAGATCCATGAGCCCGGCCGGCGTGAGACTCTGAGCGACTGCAGGTCCCAATCGAAAGAATAACTCTAAATAATAAATATTTAAGTATGGAGATTTATAGATAAATTAACTACAATCAACAGATACATTTGAAACGTTATATAAGTTATTTTATATTATATTGAAATTGGAGTCAGATCGGTCTTAACCACAGAGTCATATAAATTGAACTAAATAACTTAATGTAGAAATCACTGAGGAGAAGTAGAACACGAGATCCCTTCACCCACGACATTGGATTCCGTCGTTGGGCCAATGGGTGGTCTTTTACACAGTATAAAACGTTGTATTTTATTGAATTAAAATAGGCTAAATCCTAAACTAAAAAAAAACACAGGCTGATCTGACTCTCTTCTTCGTCAGGCTGCGTAGGAAGTTCGCACAGCGGTTCCTCTTCGGACAGCCAGAGGTAAGAAATGGAGCAGACACCGGAAAGGGGTTCACACAGCGATTCCTCTTCGGACAGCCTGAGGCAAGTAATGGAGCAGACACTGGAAAGGGATTCACACAGCGATTCCTCTTCGGACAGCCTGAGGTGAGTAATGGAGCAAACTGGAAAGGGATTCACACAGATTCCTCTTCGACAGCAGGTCACACTGGAAAGCACACAGCGATTCCTCTTCGGACAGCCTGAGGTGAGTAATGGAGCAGACACTGGAAAGGGATTCACACAGCGATTCCTCTTCGGACAGCCTGAGGTGAGTAATGGAGCAGACACTGGAAAGGGATTCACACAGCGATTCCTCTTCGGACAAGGTCAGACAAAGGGATTCACACAGCGATTCCTCTTCGGACAGCCAGAGGTGAGTAATGGAGCAGACACTGGAAAGGGATTCACACAGCGATTCCTCTTCGGACAGCCAGAGGTGAGTAATGGAACGGCTCAGTAGCAAATGCCAGGGATCCTCTTCAGCATAAACGGCTCAATAGACAGATGATGCTTCCTCTTCGAGTTAGGGAGTCAAACAGCGATGCATTCAAGTCAGACAGGATGGAGCTGCGCTCCTGTACAGCATACACTCAACAGTTAATTAGTTTCAAATCGGCACTCGAGACCAACGAGTATGCCAACTGGGGACACGGGCAGACACACATTTATAATCCCACACCTGTGCATGCATCGATCCCTTCAAATGGTCACACGTGTTCACTTCACACTAAGCACTGCAACTCACAACAACTCACAGTGAATAAGGTCTCCACTCGCGGTCCCCGCCGACTCCCTCCTCTCAATTGACGAAACTGTTCATCCAAACTGTGTGGCAAGTGTACTACGAACACACAACTGGCATTAGAGGCTTCAAACAAGATTTCAATAAACTCCGGGGTAGTTTCACCAACTGTTGTACACAGCGGGTACTGAAGGCATTAGGTTTCCTAATAAGAATTACAGATGACACTTAACTGCTTGACAAAGGAACGTAGATCCACTACTAGTGATGTGACATTTGAACCCAGGCGTCGGAGCTTGTGTCGAGAAAAAAGGGGCGTGCCAGATGAAGCCGCGCTTCGAGGCTTGTGTTGTTAACGTGGAAATCAGGTGACTGATGACAAACGAGGCCTCGGTTTGTGTGGACATGTCATCGGTTCGGTTTGAGTGTCGTTTCCGGATAAAGGGGGTTCGAAACACGCGCCACCTTGTGGGTGTTGTCAGGAGTAGTTGAATCAGTTGTAGCAGAGTCAGAGTTAGATAGTTGTGTCGTCGTCGTTATTGTGTCATATATGTATTATATTATTGCTATATATTATTAGATTATATCAGGTTAGATTAGTTATAGTATATTGTTATTATTAATTATAGTAGTTATATTATAGTATTGTTATATTGATTAGATAAGATTATTTGGATTGCTTTGGTTTTTTGGATTTGGACTGGACTGCTTTTTGATTTGGATTGCCCTTTTGGATTTGTTTGCTTTTTGTGACATCTTCCTATTTCCTTGTAATGGAGCCAGCAAGAATGAGGAAATCCTCCCCTGTCTGGGAGTTTTTTTAAATGGTTGGTCACAATAAGGTATAAGTATTATTATTGTTTTACTGTCTTGATATAATAATAATACTCACTATAAGGCTGTATTATATTTCATGTCTATTCGTTTATGTTTCTAGGTGAAATGCTTGCTGTGCCTAAAGGAGCTGACATACAGCAATAACACCTCCTCCATGCTCAGGCATTATCGAGCACTGCACGAGCATGCGCAGACTACTAACAATCCACACAGTAGTCAAAGTAATTAATAATCCATCCATCCATCCATTTCTACCGCTTGTCCGAACTACCTCGGGTCACGGGGAGCCTGCGCCTATCTCAGGAGTCATCGGGCATCAAGGCAGGATACACCCTGGATGGAGTGCCAACCCATCGCAGGGCAGTAATTAATAATAATTATAATAATAATAAACATTATCTAAATAATATTTTAGGCTCCTACAATACACCTGCAATTTATTTTATTATAGTTTCCAAAAAAGAAATGGTAAATGAGGCCCTGGTGAACATGGTCATCAAGGACTCCCAACCCTTTTCCATTGTGGATGATGATGGATTTAGGGAGCTTCTGCATGTGTTGGATCCCACTTATGTTATCCCAACATTAATAAAGAGATTCATCATTATTTAAGAAGTTAAAAAGTAAGATTAGCTACATTTATTTTTGTCCACAGGGTTTGAAGGCCATGGTTGAGCATAAATACAAGGAGGCTAAGGAGAAGGCCAGAGAGCAGTTGCAGAAAGTTGCGGCTATAAGCCTTACCTCTGACATGTGGACATTGTTAAACATGGATGCCTTCCTAGCAGTAACTTGCCATTTTATAGATGACAATGACAAGCTATGCACTATTTTACTAGGTGTAGAGCATTTCTCTAAGAGCCATACTGCGGAGAACTTGGCTACTGGACATATCAAGCTCATGGACGAGTGGGGCATAAAGGATAAAGTGAAGTGCCTGGTAACTGATGCTGCAGCCAACATGATAGCATGTGTACGATCATTGAATGTTAGGCATGCGATATGCATTGCACATGCTCTAAACCTTATTGTGAGGAAATCTTTTGAAGACATCAGTAGCTTCAATGACATTCGATCCAAATGTAGGAAACTTGTGACCTATTTCCGAACCAGCACTACAGCAAAAGAGAGACTGGGCCCAAGTACAGGAGCAGATGGGGAGACCAGTTCTGAAAATGATCATTGAAGTGGACACTCGCTGGAACAGCACTTACAACATGCTGGAACGGCTCTATCAGCTGAGAGAGCCAGTGGGGGCAGCCCTGGCCTCTTTAAAGACTGACATCACCCCTCCAACAGCCCTGGAGTATGAGGCAGTCCAGGATGCTTTATGTTCTTGCCCCTTTCCGCCAGGCTACAGTCGAGCTTTCAGGAGAGAAAAGGGTGTCTGCCTCTAAAGTGATACCTTTGATGAAAATGCTTAATCATGCTGTAATGAGTAAGCTAGAAGGCCTTAAGTCCAACTTAACAAGGCAGCTGGGTGACAGCCTTGGACGGAGGGTCAGGGAACACGCAGTTCATTTGGAATCAATAAGTGTGATGACCATACCCACGTTATTGGATCCCAGATTTAAAAAACTGGGATTCTTGAGTCAAGGGAAACTGCAAGAAGCGGTTTCAAGATTAAAATCGGAATGCGCTACTGTGATCAGAAGTTCTGGTCTCCATTCTGCTTCCACCAACACACCCCCAGCTCAGCTGCCAGCCTCTTCAGAAGCAGGTCAATCTTCAAACAGTAAGTAGTATATGTCTTTGTTGTGTGAATATTCACATTAGTGATTATTACTGTGAACCATTGTTAATGGAGTTTTTTTCTTTGTACCTCTATTATTAGGTGACCTTTGGCATCTGCTGGATAGCACGGTGGATCACAGTAGAATGAGCTCAAGTGCAACAGCTGATGCTACTGTAGAAGTGGACCGATATTTATCCGAAGTGAATCTCGCAAGATCTGAGGATCCACTAGTATATTGGGCTCAACATAAACATCTGTATCCTCATTTATACCAGCTGGCACTGACATTTTTATGTTCCCCCGCATCCTCTGTTCCATGCGAAAGGATCTTTTCCAAGGCTGGAGACGTTCTGTCCAAGAAGAGGAATCTAAGCCCCAACACACTAGAAAAAATTCTGTTCCTCAATAAAAATAATGTGTGATCCTTCCTTCACCCACCCCAAACCTGCAGTGTTGCAGTTTGTTCCTCTAAATCCATAGTCCCATAAGCACAACACTGCACTAAAACTAGTAACAGTTCAATGCACAAAACACACCAGAAACAATTCTTTAACTTTCCCACCCCAAACTTTTCTGTTGCAGTTTGCGTTATTACACTCCCTCCACCATAAGCACTGCACTCAACACAGGCTCACTTTTGTTGTTCCTACTGTCACTATCCAAACAATTTATGAATAATTAATGATCTGTGTGTGACAGTTGTCTCTGCACAAGTAAATTCAGACAGAGAGAGAAACATATTTTATTTGATACCCAGGCAATGGACAAATGTCTGCTCAGGTCATTGATTCAGTATTCATTTATTGGTCTGCTATTTCTTTGCACAGTAGCTAGGTGTCACTAGTGAGCGATAATGAATGAAGCTTCGAGTAATGAACCTTTTGGTGAAGCAATGGGCTGTGAGGTCTCAATGGTTCAGGAAGCCTCATTTTGCCATCACTATCCACTACCTCTCTTCCTCTGTTAGTATTATCTCCCTTCATGGATCCAGATCCATGAAACCGCTGATTTAAGGCTCCTTCTTCCTCATGTGCAGTCTCTCCCCGCTCTGTGTGACGTGCTCTCTCTACACAACATGTCCTTTTATAATCCCCCTCGCGAATACATGTCTCTCTCGCGGCTCAATCTCCGCTCGTTACACAGCTGACGCTCATTTCCCCCTTTACTAAGCCCGGCCGGACTGTTTACACGGAAGAACCCGGAACCGGCCTGGTGTTACATCGAAATCGCTCCCACAGGGAAACAACATTGGGAAAAAATAGTTCCGCTTCACGTCACCCCGTCACACTACTACGGGAGTCAATGATGACCCACAACGGCTGAGTTCCAAACTCTCGTGTTTATTTGTGTTCAGCACAACAAAGACATATATACAGGTTTATAACAACTGGTCACCCAAAAAAGAAAATTAATTAATCATTTACAGTCGTTCCAAACCTGTATGCATTTCTTCTCACGAAAGAAGATATTTTGAAACACATTTGTCCCCATTGTCTTGTCATTGGTTTTGTATCCATACAATAGAAGTATATAAACCAACAGTTTTCAGTGTTTTGCAGAAAAAAGTGAGGTTGGGTGGACTTTATTTTCTTAGTTGAGTAAACTCAGACGTGCAGGCTTCTCAGATTGATTTGAAAGTTGGATTAATTTAACATTGTGTGTTTGTGTGTGTGATGGAATACATGTGACTTCACTGAGAAAATTGAGTTTTGCAAACCTCTTGTCCCAAAGTTGATTAAACTTACAGGTTTGTCCTACAGTTTGTTGCGTTTAATATTATAGATTTTTCAGTCTGTAATTGTTTTACAGTGTGGTAGCGGTTTAACGATCTTAGATTGAGGTCGACTATAATGTGATAAATGTCGCGTCGACTAGTCGATGACGTCATTAATAAAATAAAATAAGAGCTCGGAAATGTTTTGCAACAAGATTTGATGTGTGTGGGCAGTAAGACACTTGTGTGTGCGGGAGAATGGCGGGAATCCCGAAAATAGCCTCTAAATATATAGAATCTAAACCAAATAAACTGTTGTTCATCTATTGCACAAGAGCAACAACAACTGAAATAAAACTCTTTTAAAGCGTGAGGTCGGTGGCAGCGGGCTGTGCAGTAAAAGAGCAGCAGGTGGATCTCTACAGCAGCTTTACGTTACTTCAGATCTGAAGCGTGAACAGACCAAACTTCCCAGACATTTACAACAAGTCGACTGAAAGTGTCATGTGCACTAATGGACGAAACAACAGAAAAATGTGTCGAGTTTGTTGACTTATGACTTTAGAACAACGTCAACATATTTATTAGCCCACATGACCCGCGACCAGGGCCGGATTAAGAACACATTGAGCCCCGGGGCTCTGCGGTGCTTTATTACATTTTATTGCTATTATTATTATTATATTTCATTTTCTAATGATCGCATCCAATTTTCTACCATTTTAATTACATTTTATATTTATTTCTTATATTTACTTTTCTAAATATTTCATAGTAATTAAATTTTACATTTAATACTTATATTTCATTTCTATTTTATATAAGCATACATTTGCATACTAAACTTTCCAGGCTATTTTAAAAACATTAACATTAACTCAATAGTTATTTCTTATATTTCGTATAATTGAAAGCTATCATGGCTAACAGGTAGGACATATACAGAAATTGAATGTTCTCAAACACTTTACAGTCTTTAATGTTAAATTTTAAATCAATTACAGAAAAATTTTCATTTAAGCTACTAAACACATTGAATTCCTCTTTTCTTTTGTTCTTTGGTTAGCATTATAGTGACAGGAGACACAGCAGCAGCCCCTTTAAGAGCTGTCGCGTTGCGTTTTGCATCGTCCCATAGCCAGAAGCTCTCTGTTTTAAAGCGCGTTTATGTGGTTTAAAATCCTTTACATGACTAAGAGCGTGAATATATAATGTAACGCTGGACAAATGATGACAAAACAAACGCATTCTGCGTTAATTGGGTTCAATATTTTTGCCAAACGGAATTCTCCACACATGAAAGCATAACGCAAAGAGGCGTTTCCTGACGTATTAGCGCAAACTGTAAAGTGATTTTGATTGGACCGTGAAATATATCAGTCAGGAACATTTTACAATAGTTTCTTTTTATTTTATAGTCAACCACCTATATGAATTGTCAATCAATCAATGATGTAAGGACAGCTCCCATTTCCTCCAGCCAATCAAGGGCCCCCCTCCTCAGCCCCTCCTAGCCTTTATGTTAATCCGTCCCTGCCCGCGACTAGTCGAAATCAAGCTTTAAATGTGGTGCCAGAGCATTCATGTCAAACTAGTTTGTGCAACACCAACAGTGTGGTGATAGTTTTTAGAAATAAAATGGTTTAAAAAAGAATTTATAACTCACAGTAGTGTCTGTAGTTGACAGTGTGGATCCTTCAGTAGATCAGAGAGCAGCTTCACTCCTGAATCTCCTGGATTATTATATCTCAGATCCAGTTGTGTCAGATGTGAGGGGTTTGATCTCAGAGCTGAAGTCAGAGCAACACAACCTTCAGATCCAATACTGCAGTTACACAGACTGAAGAAAGAAGAAAAATACAGTAAATAATGGCAATAACATTAAGACAATAATCAGGAGAATAATTCCATCCATCTTCTTCCGCTTATCCGGGGCCGGGTCGCGGGGGCAGCAGTCTTAGCAGGGACGCCCAGACTTCCCTCTCTCCCTAGACACTTCCTCCAGCTCTTCCGGGGGGACACCGAGGCGTTCCCAGGCCAGCCGGGAGACATAGTCCCTCCAGCGTGTCCTAGGTCTTCCCCGGGGTCTCCTCCTGGTGGGACATGCCCGGAACACCTTCCCGGGAAGGCGTCCAAGGGGCATCCGGAAAAGATACCCGAGCCACCTCAGCTGGCCCCTCTCGATGTGGAGGAGCAGCGGATCTACTCTGAGCTCCTCCCGAGTGACCGAGCTTCTCACCCTATCTTTAAGGGATCGCCCAGCCACCCTGCGGAGAAAGCTCATTTCGGCCGCCTGTATCCGGGATCTTGTCCTTTCGGTCATGACCCACAGCTCATGACCATAGGTGAGAGTAGGAACGTAGATTGACCGGTAAATCGAGAGCTTCGCCTTGCGGCTCAGCTCCTTCTTCACCACGACAGACCGGTACACAGCGACCGCATTACTGCAGAAGCTGCACCGATCCGTCTGTCAATCTCCCGTTCCATCCTTCCCTCACTCGTGAACAAGACCCCCAGATACTTGAACTCCTCCACTTGAGGAAGGAACTCTCCACCTACCTGAAGTGAGCAAGCCACCCTTTTCCGACTGAGAACCATGGCCTCAGATTTGGAGGTGCTGATTCTCATCCCAGCCGCTTCACACTCGGCTGCAAACCGTCCCAGTGCATGCTGAAGGTCCTGGTCTGATGGGGCCGGCACGACGACATCATCCGCAAAGAGCAGAGATGATATCGTGTGGTCCCCAAACCAGACGCCCTCCGGCCCCTGGCTGCGCCTAGAAATTCTGTCTATAAAAATTATGAACAGAACCGGCGACAAAGGGCAGCCCTGCCGGAGTCCAACATGCACCGGAAACAAGTCTGACTTACTACCGGCAATGCGAACCAAGCTCCTGCTCCGGTCGTACAGGGACCGGATAGCCCTTAGCAAAGGGTCCCGAATCCCAATCCCATACTCCCGGAGCACCCTCCACAAGATGCCGCGCGGGACACAGTCGAATGCCTTCTCTAAATCCACAAAACACATGTGGATTGGTTGGGCAAACTCCCATGAACCCTCCAGCACCCTGGAGAGGGTATAGAGCTGGTCCAGTGTTCCACGACCGGGACGGAAACCATACTGTTCCTACCGAATCCGAGGTTCTACCATCGGCCGGATTCTCCTCTCCAGTACCCTGGCATAGACTTTCCCGGGGAGGCTGAGAAGTGTGATCCCCGATAGTTGGAGCACACCCTCCGGTCCCCCTTCTTAAAAGAGGGACCACCACCCCGGTCTGCCAGTCCAAGGGCACTGTCCCCGACCGCCACGCGATGCTGCAGAGGCGTGTCAGCCAAGGCAGCCCCACAACATCCAGAGACTTGAGGTACTCAGGGCGGATCTCGTCCACCCCCGGTGCTCTGCCACCGAGGAGTTTCTTGACTACCTCGGTGACTTCAGCCCGGGTGATGGGCGAGTCCGCCTCCGAGCCCTCGGCCTCTGCTTCCTCAATGGAAGACGTGACGGCGGGATTGAGGAGATCCTCAAAGTATTCCTTCCACCGCCCGATGATATCCCCCGGTCGAGGTCAACAGCCGCCCCCCCTCCACTGTAAACAGCGTTGGTAGGGCACTGCTTACCCCTCCTGAGGCGCCGGACGGTTTGCCAGAATCTCTTCGAGGCCGACCGATAGTCCTTCTCCATGGCCTCCCCGAACTCCTCCCAGGCCCGAGTTTTTGCCTCCCCAACCACCCGGGCTGCAGTCCGCTTGGCCTGTCGGTACCTGTCAGCTGCCTCGGGAGTCCCACAAGCCAGCCAGGCCCGATAGGACTCCTTCTTCAGCTTGACGGCATCCCTTACTTCCGGTGTCCACCACCGGGTTCGGGGATTGCCGCCTCGACAGGCACCGGAGACCTTACGGCCACAGCTCCGAGTGGCCGCGTTGACAATGGAGGTGGAGAACATGGTCCACTCGACTCAATATCTCCAGACTCCCTCGGGATCTGGTCGAAGCTCTGCCGGAGGTGGAAGTTGAAGATCTCTCTGACAGGCGATTCGGCCAAACGTTCCCAACAGACACTCACAGTACGTTTGGGTCTGCCGAGTCTGTCCAGCTTCCTCCACCGCCATCGGATCCAACTCACCACCAGGTGGTGATCAGTTGACAGCTCCGCCCCTCTCTTCACCCGAGTGTCCAAGACATACGGCCGTAGGTCAGATGAAACAACTACAAAGTCGATCATCGACCTCCGGCCAAGGGTGTCCTGGTGCCATGTGCACTGATGGACACCCTTATGCTTGAACATGGTGTTCGTTATGGCCAAACTGTAACTAGCACAGAAGTCCAATAACAGAACACCACTCGGGTTCAGATCAGGGGGGCCGTTCCTGCCAATCACGCCCCTCCAGGTGTCACTGTCGTTGCCCACGTGGGCGTTGAAGTCCCCCAGCAGAACGACGGAGTCCCCAGTCGGGGCGCTTTCCAGCACCCCTCCAAGAGTCTCCAAGAAGGCCGGGTACTCTACACTGCCATTTGGCCCATAGGCGCAAACGACAGTGAGAGACCTATCCCCGACCCGAAGGCGCAGGGAAGCGACCCGAAGGCGCAGGGAAGCGACCCTCTCGTTCACCGGGGTAAACTCCAACACATGGCGGCTGAGCTGGGGGGCTATAAGCAAACCCACACCAGCCCGCCGCCTCTCACCATGGGCAACTCCAGAGTGGTGAAGAGTCCATCCTCCCTCGAGGAGAGTGGTTCCAGAGCCCAAGCTGTGCGTAGATGT
Source organism: Triplophysa siluroides (assembly GCA_006030095.1). Lineage (NCBI taxonomy): Eukaryota > Metazoa > Chordata > Actinopteri > Cypriniformes > Nemacheilidae > Triplophysa > Triplophysa siluroides. The sequence continues at coordinate 642,890 of VCII01000435.1, forward strand.
GATCCCGACTATTTCTAGTCGGAATCTCTGAACCTCACGCACAATCTCAGGCTCCTTCCCCTTGTTTAATATAATATTCACATTTATTATTCATCAAATGTATACAACTATGTCCCTTTTTACAAGATGTTATAAATCAAATGACTGTAAATCTCTGTCATTTTACAATAATAGCATGAATAGTTTAATATATTCAAGTTAGTTATTAAAATGATCTCAGTTTGGTGATAATGCTGTGAATCTAAATCATCAGAGTCATTGACTGACAGTCACTGTTGAGTCTCTTATATATAAAGATGATTCTGATAAACTGAAGACCTCCATTTACACAATACAGACAAACACGTTTAACTTTATTGCTTTAAGGATTTTCTTACTTTAGTGTCTTCAGTTTACAGTTTGTGTTCTTCAGTCCATCAGAGAGCAGCTTCACTCCTGAATCCTGCAGATTATTGTTACTCAGGTTCAGTTCTGTCAGATTTGAGGAGTTTGATCTGAGAACTGACGCCAGTGATGAACAACTTTCCTCTGTCAGATTACAGTTCCAAAGACTGAGAGAGAAATAACAAGATAACAGTGAGTTAGTAAAACACTTATGACTTTTTTCTGACAGCATGATTGATCTTCAGATTTGAATAACGCTGCTCTTGTCACACAGAGATGAATAACAGGCAAATCATTAACAGATCTTTAATGATCACTTCTAATCTTGTTTCTATTTTTCAGGATATTGTATGAAGCAGCAAGGTTCACATGAGACTTAGAATCTCAGAGTATCACAAATGTGTAATACATACAACAATGTTCCAGGAGAAAGACACAAACATTAAATAACAAGTTGATCACATTTATTTTCAATGAAAGCTTAACAACTTCCATGAGTGACAGTGAACTTCAGCAAAACATGATGTGTGTGTGTCCAGAAACACAACAAAAGTATGTCATGTTAAACTTTGTGTAAATGAAGAGCAACTTTCTGCTTAATACAATTACATTTAATAATTGGGGAAATGTTTTTATCCAGATGGATTTACACATGAGATTAAAACAAACAGAATGAAATAATCCAAGAGAAAACATCAAACATGTAGTGTAACTACATCAACTTTACACAAGAACAAGAGTGAAACAGCAAAACATAAACAGCAAAAATACTTGACAGTCACGTGTGATTATTAAAAACAGTGAGTTTATAAACAAAATGATAACTGAATCAGTAACTCACAGTAGTGTCTGTAGTTGACAGTGTGGATCCTTCAGTAGATCAGAGAGCAGCTTCACTCCTGAATCTTCTGGATTATTTCTGCTCAGATCCAGTTGTGTCAGATGTGAGGGGTTTGATCTCAGAGCTGAAGTCAGAGCAACACAACCTTCAGATCCAATACTGCAGTTACACAGACTGAAGAGAGAAGAAAAATACAGTAAATAATGTCAATAACATTAAGACAATAATCAGGAGAATAATTGTTTAATAATAATATAATATTCACATTTATTATTCATCAAATGTATACAACTATGTCCCTTTTTTCAAGATGTAATACATTAAATGACTGTAAATCTCTGTCATTTTACAATAATAGCATGAATAGTTTCATATATTCAAGTTAGTTATTAAAATGATCTCAGTATGGTGATAATGCTGTGAATCTAAATCATCAGAGTCATTGACTGACAGTCACTGTTGAGTCTCTTATATATAAAGATGATTCTGATAAACTGAAGACCTCCAGTTACACAATACAGACATACACGTTTAACTTTATTGCTTTAAGGATTTTCTTACTTTAGTGTCTGTAGTTTACAGTTTGTATTCTTCAGTCCATCAGAGAGCAGCTTCACTCCTGAATCCTTCAGTTTATTGAGACTCAGGTTCAGTTCTGTCAGACTTGAGGAGTTTGATCTGAGAACTGACGCCAGTGATGAACAACTTTCCTCTTTCAGATTACAGTTACTCAGACTGAGAGAGAAATAACAACACAACAGTGAGTTAAATGTTAGTAAAACACTTGTGACTTTTTTCTGACTACATGATTGATCTTCAGATTTTAATAACGCTGCTCTTGCCATAAACATAACAGGCAAATTATTAACAGATCTTTAATGATCACTTCTAATCTCATTTCTATTTCTCAGGATATTGTATGAAGCAGCAAGGTTCACATGAGACTTAAAATCTCAGAGTATCACAAATGTAATACATACAACAATATTCCAAGAGAAAGACACAAACATTAAATAACAAGTTGATCACATTTATTTTCAATGAAAGCTTAACAACTTCCATGAGTGACAGTGAACTTCAGCAAAACATGATGTGTGTGTGTCCAGAAACACAACAAAAGTATGTCATGTTAAATTTTGTGTAAATGAAGAGCAACTTTCTGCTTAATACAATTACATTTAATAATTGGGTAAATGTTTTTATCCAGATGGATTTACACATGAGATTAATACAAGCAGAATGAGATAATCCAAGAGAATACATCATACATGTAGTGTAACTACATCAACTTTACACAAGAACAAGAGTGAAACAGCAACAATACTTGACAGTCACTTGTGATTATTAATAATAGTGAGTTTATAAACAAAATTATTATTGAATCAGTAACTCACAGTAGTGTCTGTAGTGACAGTGTGGATCCTTCAGTAGATCAGAGAGCAGCTTCACTCCTGAATCTCCTGGATTATTATATCTCAGATCCAGTTGTGTCAGATGTGAGGGGTTTGATCTCAGAGCTGAAGTCAGAGCAACACAACCTTCAGATCCAATACTGCAGTTAAACAGACTGAAGAGAGAAGAAAAATACAGTAAATATTGTCAATAACATTAAGACAATAATCAGGAGAATAATTGTTTAATATAATATTCACATTTATTATTCATCAAATGTATACAATTATATCCCTTTTTACAAGATGTTATAAATTAAATGACTGTAAATCTCTGTCATTTTACAATAATAGCATGAATAGTTTAATATATTCAAGTTAGTTATTAAAATGATCTCAGTATGGTGATAATGCTGTGAATCTAAATCATCAGAGTCATTGACTGACAGTCACTGTTGAGTCTCTTATATATAAAGATGATTCTGATAAACGTCTCGGTTACGTATGTAACCTCGGTTCCCTGATGGAGGGAACGAGACGTTGTGTCCCTTATGCCACAAACGCATATTGCCCTCTGCAGCAGTCGTGAGAGGCTCTCAGGCTCTTCAGAACAAACGGTGAGTGAATGAAGCACGCCGGCTTCCTTTTATACCGGACATCCGGGGGCGGAGCCCGGCATGCAAATTTAATTCGCCAATTTTCATTGGCCTTTTCTAAAGTAGTCAGAGTTGATAGGTTCCCAAGAGCAAACCCCATCTGTCGTCTTCGACACAACGTCTCGTTCCCTCCATCAGGGAACCGAGGTTACATACGTAACCGAGACGTTCCCTTTCTGTCTGTCTCTCGACGTTGTGTCGAAGACGACAGATGGGGTTCTCTCTGGAAAACGCCACAACGCCTATCGCGTCACAATCTCTAACGAAGCGACGGTAACAGGCCTGGGCGTGTCAACTCGAGGCTTTCGTGAAACTGTAACCTTCCAGTGTGATGGGTCGGGGGTCCCAGAGCTTCCAATGGAAGATGGGAGGGCCCTGACCAGTTACCTTTCACGGACGGGGCCTTTTCTCTCTTGCTGGCGAGAGGCCGTCCGGATCGGGTACCACCGGGTAAGCGCAACTACCTTAATTAGGGATGCGCTGCAGAGGCCACTTCCTACCCGTGGGGAGGAATACAGTGGAAAAAGGTATGGTCTCGCCCTCAGGGGAGAACGCATGGAACGTGCGGACTAAGTAGTTAACCGCGAGGTGGAGGTCCACCTAGGGGAGGTCATGGGTTACCAGGAGTGGGAACCAGCTCATGAGGATACATCAGACGGAACAGCCCACGGGGGGGGGTGTTACAGGCGTCCGGTAGCACTAGGTCCGGTTAGAGCCAGGGGATGGCTCACATGTTCTCCCGGCCTAAGGGGGGATGCCTATTCTTAACCAAGTGGTTGGGTAAGAAGGGAAGCGGATAGGGTACCTGTTCTTAACCAGAGTAGGGTAAGGAGAGAGGTAGATAGCACACTGACCCAACCTCCTAGAGGGTGGGGTGATGCTTTCGCAGGCATACGCCCAGCCGGATGCCAGTCCTACATGTTGCCACGCAGTACGTGGTCTGATACCGGGTTTACGCGGAGGTTGTAGGACCTCGCGAAGGTGTTGGGCGTAGCCCAACCCGCAGCTCTGCAGATGTCTGCCAGAGAGGCGCCCCTGGCCAATGCCCAGGAGGTGGCTATACCCCGAGTGGAGTGAGCCCTGACCTCCAGAGGGCATGGGCGATCTTGGGATCGGTACGCCGCCCTGACGGTGTCCACGATCCAGTGCGCCAGTCTCTGTGTGGAGACAGCCCTCCCCTTCTGCTGACCTCCAAAACAGACAAAGATCTGGTCAGAGCACCTAAAGCTCTGCGTGCGAGTAGAGGCGCAATGTGCGTACTGGACACAACACGGACGGGGTTGGGTCTTCCTCCCCAAGGGGGAGCGCCTGCAAGTTCACCACTTGGTCCCGAAAGGGAGTAGTGGGAACTTTGGGCACGTATCCGGGTCTGGGTCTCAGGATAACTTGAGAGTTACCAGGCCCGAATTCAAGGCAATCCGGGGACACGGAGAATGCCTGTAGGTCCCCTACCCTCTTGAAGGAAGCGAGCGCCAATAGGAGGGCCGTCTTACCCGAAAGGTGGGGAAGATCGGAACCTCCCAGGGGCTCGAAGGGGGGGCCAGAGAGGCCCGCCAGGACCACATTGAGGTCCCAAGGGTACGGAGCGGAGACGAGGCGGATTCCGCCTTCTCGCGCCCCTTAGGAACCTGGTGATCAGGTCGTGCTGCCCTAGAGACTTACCATCAACTAAGTCGTGATGAGTGGCGATAGCGGCTACATACACTTTCAGCGTGGAGGGGGAGATGTTAGTCTCCAGTCTCTCCTGTAGAAAGGACAGCACGATCCCGATCAAGCATCTCCGCGGGTCTTCTCGTCGTGAGAGACACCAGGACGAGAAGAGGCGCCATTTGTAGGCGTAAAGCCGCCTAGTGGATGGAGCCCTAGCCTGAGTAATGGTCTCCACCACGGAGGGGGTTAGCCCACTCAGGATCTCCTCGTCCCGTCCAGGGACCAGACAAGGAGGTTCCAGAGGTCTGGCCTGGGATGCCAGAACGCGTCCTTCCCCTGAGAGAGCAGGTCCTCCGTCAGTGGAATCGGCCAGGGGGGAGCTGTTGTCAGAAGCATTAGCTCTGAGAACCAAGTCCGGTTGGGCCAGTACGGCGCAACTAGTAGCACTTGGTGCTCCTCTTCCCTGACCTTGCACAGTGTCTGTGCGATGAGGCTCACTAGGGGGAAGGCGTACTTCCGCTTGTCCCGCGGCCAGCTGTGCGCAAGGGCATCTGTGCCGAGGGGGGCCTCGGACAGGGAGTACCAAAGCGGGCAGTGGGTGGTGTCCTGGGAGGCAAACAGGTCTACCTGTGCCTGCCCGAACAGCATCCAAATGAGCTGGACTGCGCGGGGATGGAATCGGCACTCTCCACGAGGCGTTGACTGACGAGAGAGCGCATCGGCTGTCTGGTTCAGGTCGCCTGGGATGTACGTGGCCCGCAGGGAGCGGGTCACCTGCTGACTCCAGAGGAGGAGGCGTCGGAGAAGTCGTGTTAGTTGCCGTGAGCGCATGCCACCCTGACGATTGATGTACGCCACAGCAACTGTGTTGTCGAGGCGGACCAGCACGTGCCTGTCCTGTACGAGAGGCTGTAGCCTCTTTAGTGCCAGCAACACAGTCCACAACTCTAGGCAGTTGATATGCCAGCGCAGGCGGGGGCCCGTCCAACGCCCCGCTACTGCGTGCCCATTGCACACTGCACCACAACCCTGCAGGGAGGCATCCGTTGTCACCACGACATGCCTCGTAACCTGCCCAAGAGGGACACCAGTCCGAAGGAAGGCCATGGAAGACCAGGGTTTTAGGGGTGCGTCGGCAGAGAGGCGTGATCACCATACGCCTGCTGCCGGTGTGCCACGCTCTCCTCGAAACTCGACTCTGTAGCCAGTGTTGAAGCAGTCTCATGTGCATCAACCCGAGGGGTATTACCCCCGCCAAGGACGCCATGTGCCCCAGGAGCCTCTGAAATTGTTTTAGGGAGACCGTCGACTGCTTGAAGGATTCCAGGCAGTTCAACACTGACTGGGCGCGTTCTGCGGACAGTTGCGCTACCATGGTGACAGAGTTGAGTTCCATACCGAGAAAGAGGATGCTCTGCAACGGGGAGAGCTTGCTCTTGCCTCGGTTGACCTGAAGCCCCAATCGATCTAGGTGCCGGAGCACCAGGTCTCTCTGTGTACACAACAGCTCTCGCGAGTGTGCCAAGATAAGCCAGTCGTCGAGATAGTTGAGTATCCGCACACCTCTCTCCCTGAGGAGAGAGGTGTGCCTGGATCTCCTGGATCTGCCTGGATCTCTCCCTGAGTAAAACCCGGTGTACATCTTGGCCTGGGGGACGAGCTCGATAGCCTGTTTCGCCAGAAGGGTGGCGACCTCTGCCCGAAGTACGGGAGCGTCCTTGCCTCTGACTGAGGTGAAGAGGACGCCCCGAAACCTGGGAGGGTTTCTGGCAAACTGGATCGAGTAGGCAAGACGGATCGTCCTCCCTAGCCACCGAGACAGTGTGGGAAGCTCTTGCCAAGCTCCCAGGGACTGTGACAGGGGGACCAAGGGGACGATCTGCTTCACCGTTCCCGCGGGGGGTGGTTCATCGGCTGACGGAGCCAACCTCTCCTCGACGGGGGGTGAGCCCCGGAGGGGAGACTGGCTCCGTCGACTTACCACTGTCGTGTAGAGAGTGGTGATGGCTGCCATGAATACTCGAACTCACGTCCCGCCCAGACGTAAGGTCGGTTTGCCGGGCACAGTCCAGTGGAGTGTGCTGACGGCAGAGAGAAACACCCAGGGAGGAAACAAGCTCTTTCTTTGAGGATGTGGGCACCAGGCCCTGAAAAGGGCCCGGCTGTGGGGACGGGGCAGGGACCGTCCCTGACCGACTTCTCAGAGGCGCAGCTGTGATAGTCGGGCCCAATGGTATTCTCCCTGGGGTCTTCCCGTCAGCTTCCTCCGGGAAGGCTGCTGACGGGGTGGTGGTTTCCCCTTCGATCTCCTCTTCCGGGGTGTAGCCTGAGTAGGGGGCACAGGAACCGGAGCGGATGTCGAAGGGGGCCTGGGCTGCTGGGAAGCAGACGTCGCTCGAGAACTCGGAGGCCTCCGGGCGGCCGAGTCGCGGCGAGGAAGAATGTGGCTAATAGCCTCTGTCTGATTCTTCACCGTCGAGAACTGCTGAGCGAAGTCCTCGACGGTGTCACCAAAAAGCCCACCCTGCGAGATGGGTGCGTCGAGAAAGCGGAGTTTCTCGGCATCACTCATCTGCGCAAGGTTGAGCCAGAGGTATCGCTCCTGGACCACTAATGTGGACATCGTCCGACCCAAGGCCCGCATAGCCCCCGGGTTGGCCTTACCCTCATGGATCTCCTTCAACGCCTTGGACTGGTGGACCTGCAGGATGGCCATGGCGTGGAGGGAGGAGGCGGCCTGGCCCGCAGCAACGTAAGCCTTCGACACCAGGGATGCCGAAGTCTTACACATGCTTTGGACGGAAGGCGCGGTCGATTCCTCCAGGTGGCAGCTGTCTGCGGGCACAGATGCACCACGACAGCACGTTCCACCTGGTGGATTCGACGTAACCTTTGGCCGCCCCACCATCGAGGGAAGAAAGGGAGTTGGAGCTGGTCTGACTGGAGCGTGCCGTGAGAGGGGCGCTCCAAGTCCTACACAGCTCCTCATGCACCTCCGGGAAAAATGGCACCGGGGGTGGGCACGGTTTTGCACCGCGCTCCGACCCCAGATACCAAGTATCCAGCCGCGAGCACTGGGGTGGAGAGGCAGTGGAGTACACTGCAGCCCAATGCCCGCGGCCACCCGGGTGAGCATGGCTGACATCTCCACATCTGCTTCCTCCTGCGCTCGATCCCCCGTGGGGGGGAGCTGCGCGGATTCTTCAGTTTCAGACGCCAGCAACTCTCCCTCCGATGCTGCGAGCGACATCTCATCATGCATCGTTTCCGAATACGTGAATGAGGATCCGGACGGTATGCCACCATCGGTTGGGGAACGGTCAGACGAGCGAAACGGGGAGCAGGCAGCCCGTGAGCGCTTAGCTGACATGTTTACGCTTGCTGAAGTCCCCACATCACCAACGCTGCTAGCCTTCGCGGACAGCAGGGCCTTGGCCCCCGTCGTCGCGAGATGGGTAGCGAGCGAAGTGGTGGCTGTTTCCCGTAGGAAGACAGCCACCCGTGATCGCAACGTCTGGATGACCATCCGCCCGCACTGCGAGCAGGATGTGTCAATGAAAGCTGCTTCGGCATGCTGGACGCCCAGACACCTAACACAGCTATCATGTCCGTCCCCCTCCTCGATGAGGGTGCCGCACCCAAGAGAACAGAGGGACACGCCCCTGGAGAAATTTTGCCCAGCCCTGAAAAGGGCCTTTGGTATATCTCGGACACCACTGGAACCGCCGAAACGCCCAGGGGATGGTCGCTGCAGGACAAAGGGACGATCCGCTGCACACGTCGTAGAAAAGCCGGCAATTTGGAGTGTGTAACACACAGGTTTGTAGTCATGAGCGATGGCTATGAAGAACAAACGGTGAGTGAATGAAGCACGCCGGCTTCCTTTTATACCGGACATCCGGGGGCGGAGCCCGGCATGCAAATTTTATTCGCCAATTTTCATTGGCCTTTTCTAAAGTAGTCAGAGTTGATAGGTTCCCAAGAGCGAACCCCATCTGTCGTCTTCGACACAACGTCGAGTGACCGACAGAAAGGGAACTGAAGACCTCCATTTACACAATACAGACATACACGTTTAACTTTATTGCTTTAAGGATTTTCTTACTTTAGTGTCTTCAGTTTACAGTTTGTATTCTTCAGTCCATCAGAGAGCAGCTGTACTCCTGAATCCTTCAGTTCATTGTCACTCAGGTTCAGTTCTGTCAGACTTGAGGAGTTTGATCTAAGAACTGACGCCAGTGATGAACAACTTTTCTCTGTCAGATTACAGCGACTCAGACTGAGAGAGAAATAACAACACACCAGTGAGTTAAATGCTAGTAAAACACTTGTGACTTTTTTCTGACAGCATGATTGATCTTCAGATTTGAATTTCGCTGCACTTGTCACACAGAGATGAATAACAGGCAAATCATTAACAGATCGATCTTGATCACTTCTAATCTTGTTTCTATTTTTCAGGATATTGTATGAAGCAGCAAGGTTCACATGAGACTTAAAATCTCACAGTATCACAAATGTAATACATACAACAATATTCCAAGAGAAAGACACAAAACATTAAAAACCAAGTTGATCTCATTAATTTTCAATGAAAGCTTTACAACTTCTATGAGTGACAGTGAACTTCAGCAAAACATGATGTGTGTGTGTCCAGAAACACAACACAAGTATGTCATGTTTAACTTCATGTAAATGGAGAGCAACTTTCTGCATAATACAATTACATTCATTAATTGGGGAAATGGTTTTATCCAGATGGATTTACACATGATATTAATACAAGCAGAATGAGATAATCCAAGAGAAAACATCATACAAGTAGTGTAACTTCCAGGGGCGGCGTTTGTTTATATCATTCAGACAAAACTGCTGAAACAAAGTGTGTATAATGATGCTCAATAAAGATCATCAACATATTTCAGGCTGCTGTATATTTCTTTCATGGGCGTCAGAAGCATGTGTGTATTTTAGAGTGTAAAACAACATTCATTGACTATACGCTTCAATGGTGAGGTGAGTTAAACATGTGACTGATCATTTCAACACTATCATGATGCAGGTTTGAATCCACATGTTACGTCCCTTTGAGAGTGTCGGTGTGTTCCTTGTTTTTTTGTTCCTTTTTCTCTCCATCTCCGCTGTCCCTACTCAGGTCCCGCCTGTTATCATGCTATTGGTCCATGAAAGAGTCAATCTCCCAGCTTCAATAATGATGTCACGGATCGCTCCGCCAATGGTCGATCGAGTTCTGGTTTAAAAGGATGCCGGAGTGAACGCGTGCTAGAGACGAGACGAGGCGAAGCAGTATGGGGTTCCATTTGTGACAACAATTGACTGCTTTGTGTCTTGTATTAAACATTTGTCTTTGTCTACAGTCACTGTCTACTTGTTCAGGTAAATCAGTATCTGTTGATGTGTATGTTGTCTGTTGAAGTCGTCTTAACCTGTCGTCCTGCTGTCTTTTTCACTGTTTTTCACTATCGTCCTGTACGTCGTTTGTTCTGTCGTCTTTACTGTCGTTTTGATCTTTTATCTTGCTCTGTTAGCTTTAAAATAATTTAAACTGCTTCAAATCTGTGCACAGGAGCAGACACAAAGATGTCCAAACAAACGTCTTATCATCCCCCAAAAAAAGGGTCATGGATCTCTTGGGAAGACATGGCAGGAGAACCCAAGTGCAGGCAGGACTCAGACGGTTGAGGGGTCAACAAGGATATTTATTGACAAAATAACAAAGACTACAAAGAGGCAAAACAAAACCCACAATGGGGAAAACAAGACAGGGTACCTTTAACGATCAACAAGAACACGGACTAACTAAACTAAGAAAACAAACACTTGAATATAAACACACTGACTAAACTAGACTTACGTGACACGGGGTATGGGAACAAGGCAAGACGAGGGAATCAATACAAAGACTATTCACGAACAGGTACAAGTACATCAACAACACGAGGTAAGACGTACAATGAACGAGCACAGGACAATGAACACGAGGATGTTTTAAAGGGTGACAAACACAGGATCATTAATGAGGAACAGGTGCTGGGGATTAAGCACTAAGGAGAGGCTGACGAGGAACGAGATGGCGGGAACAATGACGCAGACCGGAGAGAGAGAGAGTATGGCCTAATAGAGGTCAAAATAGTCTCTCTCCCACCACATAACTAAAGGCTATGCCATGGCTCCACAGAAAACCAAGAATAAAACATGACATGATAGTGGAACCATGACAAACGGTTTCCATACCTACAGGTCTATAACTTTTTCCTGAACGCGTAACGTGGAAGTCGCGTCTGACTCGTAACTGGAAGGATGCCAGGAAGACTAACAATATTTATCAGGAATATGTAATATTTGAACAATGGACATCTGACTCTGAATTTTGTTCTTGTGCATGTTATAGAATATATTTGTTCTGCATTGTGCAGTGAACTGAAAGCATAGAGTATAGATATCAAGAGATGAAACTCAATTGAACCTTACACTGCAACAACCCGCGCACTGGCTTTATGAAAAAATTTTTGTGAGGATGAGACGTTTGTTTGGACATCTTTGTGTCTGCGCCTGTGCACATATTTGACACAGTTTACATTTTAAAATCTAACAGAGCAAGATAAGAGATTAAAACTACAGCAAGGACGACAGACAGGACGACAGACAGGACAACAGAACGGACGACTGAACGGACGACAGAACAGACGACAGAACAAGACGACAATAAGGACAACAGTGAAAATGACGGCAGGATGACAGGTTAAGACGACTTCATTTTCCGGAGCAAGTAGGCAATGCCTGTAGACAAAGACAAATGTTTAATACAAGACACAAAGCAGTCGACACATTTTTGTCACAAATGGAACCCCATAAAGCAGCGATTGTGTTTTGGCTCTCGAGCTATTGTTACTGTTATGTTCGTGCCGATCTCTATTAAATAAAATCTCTAAACGTTGTTTAATAATAAGTGTATGGTAAGGTAAGGTAAGGGGTAGTAGTGAGGTCTTTAATGTCAAAAAATGGCAATAAATTGGCAATTATTATTTATTTTTTGAACAGTCACATAAAAATCTCATCTGCCCAAACCAGATGTATAAATATTGCAAGATGAATAATATTTGTTACGTAAACTGTGAATAATAAAAAATCGCACTCCATGTGCCGGTGTTGCGCAGTCGCAGTTCATTGCACTAAATATCTGCGCATCTTTTTGGATTATGTTTTCATGTGGATGTCACAGATTTTTCACTGCTTCAACCTCTCTGCTACTTAATAACAATAACAATAAACTGCACTGTGACAAGTTAAGACATGTTTTATATTTAATAATGTTTGCTGTTAATTTCATTTAATGTTTGGCGTATAATTTAGATTTGTACCAGATTAACGTAGTCGTTTGTGGTTGTTATGACAACATCTGGCTGTGGGTTTGAAGAGATTGTCACACACAGTATAAATGACAGATGGTTTAGTAGATATTTCGTCGGAGTCGCCCTTTTGCTGCAGAATTAGAGCTTTAAAAACACATTTTAATGATATGAGGGTTTGGGTTTGTTATCTGTTAGTCTCTGTGCATGTTCTTGCATTCATTCAGTCTCGTGGATTATTGTAAACGATTAGTTTAGATATGATGTGGTATCATTTATGGTTACGTTACTTTGGAATATTGTTGTTGTTTGGCCAGAATTTTTTTTGCCACACACTAGGTTATGATGAAACGCCGCCACTGGACTAATACATCAAATTACACAAGAACAAGAGTGAAACAGCAAAAATACTTGACAGTCACTTGTGATTATTAATAATAGTGAGTTTATAAACAAAATTATAATTTGATCAGCAACTCACTGTAGTGTCTGTAGTTTACAGTTTGTATTCTTCAGTCCATCAGAGAGCAGCTTCACTCCTGAATCCTGCAGTTTATTGTGACTCAGGTTCAGTTCTGTCAGACTTGAGGAGTTTGATCTGAGAACTGACGCCAGTGATGAACAACTTTCCTCTGTCAGATTACAGCGACTCAGACTGAGAGAGAAATAACAACACAACAGTGAGTTAAATGTTAATAATACAATTATAATCAAAACCAGTTGATCTCATTCACTTTCGATGAAAATTTCTAACTTGAGTGACATTTAACTTCAGCTAAACATGATGTGTGTGTCCTTTCTGCATTATACAAAATGTGGAAATGTTTTTATCCAGAGGGATTTACACATGAGATTAATACATTTACATTTACATTTATGCATTTGGCAGACGCTTTTATCCAAAGCGACTTACATTGCTTTATCCTATACATTTATACATAGGTATTTGCAATCCCCTGGGATCGGACCCACAACCTTGCGTTGTTAATGCAATTCTCTTACCACTGAGCTACAGGAAAGCGGAAGAAGATACAAGCAGAATGAGATAATCCAAGAGAAAACATCATACATGTAGTGTAACTACATCAACTTTACACAAGAACAAGAGTGAAACAGCAAAAATACTTGACAGTCACTTGTGATTATTAATAATAGTGAGTTTATAAACACAATTATAATTGAATCAGTTACTCACAGTAGTGTCTGTAGTTGACAGTGTGGATCCTTCAGTAGATCAGAGAGCAGCTTCACTCCTGAATCTCCTGGATTATTATATCTCAGATCCAGTTGTGTCAGATGGGAGGGGTTTGATCTCAGAGCTGAAGTCAGAGCAACACAACCTTCAGATCCAATACTGCAGTTACACAGACTGAAGAGAGAAGAAAAATAAAGTAAATCAGGTCAATAACATTTAGACAATAATCAGGAGTACAATTGTTGAATATATTATTTATTATTCCTCAAATTGTTGGGCTCCGGGGTTAATCTCTACCTTGTTTGTTTTGTTGTGTGGGTGTGGGTGAGGGTTCGAACACGTGGGGTTCATGTCGGTGCCACGTGTTCGCTGTCTGCGTCTAATTTGTTCCCTTTCTGTCGGTCTCTCGACGTTGTGTCGAAGACGACAGATGGGGTACGCCCTTGAGAACCTATCAGCTCTGACTACTTTAGAAAAGGCCAATGGAAATTGGCGAATGAAATTTGCATGCCGGGCTCCGCCCCCGGATGTCCGGTATAAAAGGAAGCCGGCGTGCTTCATTCATTCACCGTTTGTTCTTCAGAGCCATCGCTCATGAGTACAAGCTCCTTAAAAACAGTATCTTCAACTCGCTGGTTCTACGGCGTGTGCAGCGGATCGTCCCTCTGTTCCTGCAGCGACCTTCCCCTGGGCGTCTCGGCGGTTCCAGTGGTGCCTGAGATTTTTTCCAAAAAAGCCCTTTTCAGGGCTGGGCTAATTTCTCCAGCGGCATGTCCCGCTGTTCTCTTGGGTGCGGCACCCTCATCGAGGAGGGGGACGGACATGAGAGCTGCATTAGGTGTCTGGGCGTCCAGCATCCCGAAGCAGCTTTCATAGACCCATCTTGCCCGCAGTGCGGGCGGATGGGCATTCAGACGTTGCGGTCACGGGTGGCTGTCTTCCTACGGGAAACAGCCACCACTTCGCTGGCTACCCAAATCGCGACGACGGGGGCGAAAGCCCTGCTGTCCGCGAAGGCTAGCAGCATTGGTGATGTGGGGACTTCAGCAAGCGTAAACCCGCCAGCTAAACGCTCACGGGCCGCCTGATCCCCGTTTCGCTCGTCTGGTTGTTCCCCAACCGACGGTTCCCCAACCGACGGCCCCCTTCGACATCGGCTCCAGTTCCCGTGCCCCCGGCCCAGGCTGCACCCCGGAAGAAGAGAGGTCGAAGGGGAAACAACCACCCCGTCAGCAGCCTTTCTAGAGGAAGCGCCCCTGACGGGAAGACCCCAGGGAGGATACCATCGGGCCCGACCATCACAGCTATGCCTCTGAGAAGTCGGTCAGGGACGGTCCCTGCCCCGTCCCAACAGCCGGGCCCTTTTCAGGGCCTGGCGCCCACATGCTCAAAGAAAGAGTTTATTTCCTCCCTGGGTGTTCCTCTCTGCCGTCAACACACTCCACTGGACTGTGCTCGGCAAACCGACCTTACGTCTGGGCGGGACGTGAGGTCGAGTATTCATGGCAGCTACCACCACTCTCTACACGACAGTGTGTGCAGCTGTCTCGCCAGGCAGGTATGTCGACGGGGTAAGTCGACGGGGCCAGTCTCCCCTCCGGGGTCCCCCCCCCCGTCGAGGAGAGGTTGGCTTCGTCAGCCGACGAACCACCCCCCGCGGAAACGGTGAAGCAGATCGTTCCCCTAGTCCCCCTGTCACAGTCCCTGGGAGCTTGGCAAGAGCTACCCACACTGTCTCGGTGGCTGGAGAGAACGATCCGTCTTGGCTACTCGATCCAGTTTGCCAGAAACCCTCCCAGGTTTCGGGGCGTTCTCTTCACCTCAGTCAGAGGCTCGGATGCTCCCGTACTTCGGGCAGAGGTCGCCACCCTTCTGGCAAAACACAGGCAATCGAGCTCGTCCCCCAGGCCAAGATGTCCAACGGGTTTTACAGCCTGCGCCCGATTCTAGACCTGCGTACCCTGAACAAGCACCTTCACAAGTTGCCGTTCAGGATGTTCACGCAGAGGCGCATACTGACATCCATCCGGTGTCAGGACTGGTTCGTGGCAATCGACCTGACCATGTCTCGATTCACCCTCGACACCGACCGTTCCTACTGTTCGCGTTCGAGGGGCAGGCATATCAATACAGAGTCCTCCCTTTCGGTCTGTCCCTGTCCCTGTCCCCACGTGTCTTTACGAAGACCGTGGAAGCCGCCCTCACTCCCCTCAGGGAGAGAGAAGTGTGCGGATACTCAACTATCTCGACGACTGGCTTATCTTGGCACACTCGCGAGATCTGTTGTGTACACACAGGGACCTTGTGCTCCGGCACTTAGATCGATTGGGGCTTCAGGTCAACCGAGACAAGAGCAAGCTCTCCCCGGTGCAGAGCATCCTCTCTCTCGGTATGGAACTCCACTCTGTCACCATGATAGCGCAACTGTCCGCAGAGCGGACACTCAGTCAGTGTTGAACTGCCTGGAATCCTTCAAGCAATCGACGGTCTCCCTGAAACAATTTCAGAGGCTCCTGGGGCACATGGCGTCTTTGGCGGGGGTAATACCCCTCGGGTTGATGCACATGAGACCGCTTCAACACTGGCTACAGAGTCGAGTTCCGAGGAGAGCGTGGCACACTGGCAGCAGGCGTTTGGTGATCACGCCTCTCTGCCGACGCACCCTAACCCCCTGGTCTTCCATGGCCTTCCTCTGGACTGGGGTCCCTCTTGGGCAGGTCACAAGGCATGTCGTCGTGACGACCGATGCCTCCCTGCAGGGGTGGGGTGCAGTGTGCAACGGACACGCAGTAGCGGGACGTTGGATGGGCCCCCGCCTGCGCTGGCATATCAACTGCCTAGAGTTGTGGGCTGTGTTGCTGGCACTGAAGAGGCTACGGCCTCTCGTCCAGGGCAAACATGTTCTGGTCCGCCTCGACAACACAGCAGCTGTAGCGTATATCAACCATCAGGGTGGCATGCGCTCACGGCAACTGACATGACTTGTCCGACGCCTCCTCCTCTGGAGTCAGCAGGTGACCCGCTCCCTGCGGGCCACTTACATCCCAGGGGACCTGAACCAGACAGCCGACGCACTCTCTTGTCAGTTTACGCCTCGTGGAGAGTGGCGGCTCCATCCCCGCGCAGTCCAGCTCATTTGGATGCTGTTCGGGCAGGCCCAGGTAGACCTGTTCGCCTCCCGGGACACCACCCACTGCCCGCTTTGGTACTCCCCTCGGCACGGATGCCCTTGCGCACAGCTGGCCACGGGACAAGCGGAAGTACGCCTTCCCCCCAGTGAGCCTCATTGCACAGACCCTGTGCAAGGTCAGGGAAGAGGAGCACCAAGTGCTACTAGTTGCGCCGTACTGGCCCAACCGGACTTGGTTCTCATAGCTAATGCTTCTGACAACAACTCCCCCCTGGCCGATTCCTCTGACGGAGGACCTGCTCTCTCAGGGGAAGGGCACGTTCTGGCATCCCAGGCCAGACCTCTGGAACCTCCATGTCTGGTCCCTGGACAGGACGAGGAGATCCTGAGTGGGCTACCTCCCTCAGGCTAGGGCTCCATCCACTAGGCGACTTTACGCCTACAAGTGGCGCCTCTTCTCGTCCTGGTGTCTCTCACGACGAGAAGACCCGAGAAGATGCTCGGTCGGGATCGTGCTGTCCTTTCTACAGGAGAGACTGGAGACTAACATCTCCCCCTCCACGCTGAAAGTGTATGTAGCCGCTATTGCCACTCATCACGACTCAGTTGATGGAAAGTCTCTAGGGCAGCACGACCTGATCGGCAGGTTCCTAAGGGGTGCGAGAAGGCGGAATCCGCCTCGTCTCCGCTCCGTACCCTCTTGGGACCTTAATTTGGTCCTGGCGGGCCTTTCTGGCCCCCCCTTCGAGCCCCTCGGAGGTTCCGATCTTCCCCATCTTTCGGGTAAGACGGCCCTCCTGGTGGCGCTCGCTTCTTTCAAGAGGGTAGGGGACCTACAGGCATTCTCCGTGTCCCCGAAATGCCTTGAATTCGGACCTGGTTGCTCTCACGTTATCTTGAGACCCAGGCCTGGATATGTGCCCAAAGTTCCCACTACTCCCTTTCGGGACCAAGTGGTTAACTTGCAGGCGCTCCCCCTGGGGGAGGAAGACCCAACCCCGTCCGTGTTGTGTCCATTACGCACATTGCGCCTCTACTTGGACCGCACGCAGAGCTTTAGGAGCTCTGACCATCTCTTTGTCTGTTTTGGAGGTCAGCAGAAGGGGAGGGCTGTCTCCACACAGAGACTGGCGCACTGGATCGTGGACGCCGTCAGGGTGGCTACCGATCCCAAGATCGCCCATGCCCCTTGGAGGTTAGGGCCCACTCCCCTCGGGGCATAGCCACCTCCTGGGCATTGGCTAGAGGTGCCTCTCTGGCAGACATTTGTAGAGCTGCGGGTTGGGCTACGCCCAACACCTTCGCGAGGTTCTATAACCTCCGCGTAAACCCGGTATCAGACCATGTCCTGCGTGGCAACATGTAGGGCTGTCATCCGGCTGGGCGTATGCCTGCGAAAGCACCACCCCACCCTCTAGCAGGTTGGGTCAGTGTGCTATCTACCTCTCTTCTTACCCTACCTTGGTTAAAAAAAAATATCCTTCTGCCTCCCTTCTTACCCAACCACTTGGTTAAGAACAGGCATTCCATCCATCACTAATCAAGCACCCCCTGGGGGTCAGCTGGGCGGAGCAGCCTTCCCCCTTAGGCCGGGAAAACATGTGAGCTATCTCAGATAGCTCTAACCGGACCTAGTGCTACCGGACGTATATAACACCCCCTCCCTGGGCTGTTCCGTCTGATGTATCCTCATGAATGGTTCCCATTCTGGTAACCCATGACCTCCCCAGGTGGACCTCCCACCTCGCGGTTAACTATTCAGCCTGCATCTCTCATGCGATCTCCCCTAATGGCGAGACCATGTCTTTCCACTATTTTCCTCCCGCTGGTAGGAAGTGGCCTCCGCAGCGCATCCTTAATTAAGGAAGTTGCGCTTACCCAGTGGTACCTGGTCCGGACGGCCTCTCGCCAGTAAGAGAGAAAAGGCCCCGTCCGTGGAAGGTAGTTGGTCAGGGTCTACCCATCTTCCTTCAGTCTCTTATATATAAAGATGATTCTGATAAACTGAAGACCTCCATTTACACAATACAGACATACACGTTTAACTTTATTGCTTTAAGGATTTTCTTACTTTAGTGTCTTGAGTTTACAGTTTGTATTCTTCAGTCCATCAGAGAGCAGCTTCACTCCTGAATCCTTCAGTTTATTGTCACTCAGGTTCAGTTCTGTCAGACTTGAGGAGTTTGATCTGAGAACTGACGCCAGTGATGAACAACTTTCCTCTGTCAGGTTACAGTAACTCAGACTGAGAGAGAAATAACAAGATAACAGTCAAGATATAAACACATCAAGAGATCATGTTTAAAGAATGAATATCAGCAGCACAAGAGCTGAAGCAACATCTGCACCTGATAGAGAATTACTGCAAGAACTGAACCTAGACAGACAATTATAAATAAATAAAAGACTAACAAATTAAAGAAAATCAGAAACAAAGCCAGCGCACGAGAGAGCAGATCTCAGTCTATAGATGCAGTGAACAATTCCATCGTTTTTTATTTTGTCTCTGTAGGACATTAACTACAGTAATGTGACTGTTAAATGTTCAGGTGAAATGCAGTTAAATGACTCACTGAGCTGTTCTGGAAGCTTTGATCACTGGCAGAAGCCTCAGAAGACATTCATCTGATGGATCATATTTCCTCAGATTAAACTCATCCAGCTTCTCTTCTGAGTTCAGTAACACAAACACCAGAGCCGACCACTGAGCAGGAGAGAGACGGACTCCAGTAAGACTCGACTCATCTCCTCTGTTCACATATGTTTGTACTTCCTGCACTAGAGAATGATCATTGAGTTCATTCAGACAGTGAAACAGATTGATGGATTTCTCTGGAGAGAGATTCTCTCTGATCTTCTTCTTAATGTACTCGACTATTTCCTGTTTACTGTCAGAGCTTCTTCCTGTCTGTGTCATCAGATCTCGTAAGATTGTCTGACTGGACTCCAGTGAAAGACCCAGAAGAAATCTGAGGTAAAGATCCAGGTGTCCGGTCTCACTCTGTAAGGCCTTGTTCACTTCACTCTTCAGTAAATCACTCATATTTGATCTCAATCTGCTGAAGAGTCCTGATGTTTGGTGAAGAAATGACAGAAACACAATAAAGCGGCGAGAAACTCCTGAACGCTCAGATGCACAAAGCTGAACACCTTCCCCAGGTTCAGTCCAAACTCCTCTCTGAAGATCTGAGTACAAACTCCTGAGTACACTGACGCTTCTCTGACATCAATGTCACACTCTCTCAGATCCTCCTCATAGAAGATCAGGTTCCCTTTCTCCAGCTGTTGAAAAGCCAGTTTTCCCAGTGACTCAAGACTCTTTCTAGCCTGCTGAAGATCTACCTCACATTTCTCATCATACTTCTGACTCTTCAGTTTGGTCTGAAACATCAGGAAGTGTGTGAACATGTGAGTGAGAGTCTTGGGATCTGTGCTGGACTCTCTGCTTCACTCAACATTCTCTGGAGAACAGTGGCTGAAATCCAGCAGAAGACTGGGATGTGACACATGATGTACAGACTTCTGGATGATTTCATGTGTGTGATGATTCTGTTGGCCAGACTCTCATCATTGATTCTCTTCCTGAAATACTCGTCCTTCTGAGGGTCATTGAATCCTCGTACATCTGTGATCAGATCAACACACTCAGGAGGAATCTGATTGGCTGCTGCTGGTCGAGAGGTGATCCAGATCACAGCAGAAGGAAGCAGATTCCCCTTGATGAGGTTTGTCAGCAGCACATCCACTGACGCTGATTCTCTGACATCAAACAAACTGGGATTCTTTGAGAAATCTAGAGGAAGACGACACTCATCCAGACCATCAAAGATAAACACAACTTTATAATCATCAAAGTCTGTTGATCTCAGTTCTTTTGTATCTGTGAAGAACTGATGAAGAAGATCCATCAGACTGATATTTGTCTGTTTGATCAGATTCAGTTCTCTGAAGGGAAGTGGA
Source organism: Triplophysa siluroides (assembly GCA_006030095.1). Taxonomy (NCBI): domain Eukaryota; kingdom Metazoa; phylum Chordata; class Actinopteri; order Cypriniformes; family Nemacheilidae; genus Triplophysa; species Triplophysa siluroides. The sequence goes on from VCII01000435.1 coordinate 663,467, forward strand.
AATATGAAGTGAAGATCTTGATTTGTTTTTCCTTCAGCCCAGTCCAGAATGAACTTCTGCACAGAGACTGTTTTTCCAATCCCAGCGACTCCTTTAGTCAGCACACTTCTGATGGGTTTGTTTTGTTCAGGTGAGACTTTAAAGATGTCATTACATTTGATTTGTGTTTCTTGTGTCTCTGATCTTCTGGATGCCGTCTCAATCTGTCTCACCTCATGTTCATTATTGATGTCTTCACTCCCTCCCTCTGTGATGTACAGCTCTGTGTAGATCTCATTCACAAGTGTTGAGCTTCCTTGAGCTGAAATTCCTTCATTCATTCTCTGGAATTGCTCTTTTAGTCTGGATTTGTGTTTCTTCATGTATACAGGGGCAAATTCTGATAAACAAAGGGAATGTAAATAAAAATACATGTATACAATTAGGAAAATCCTCAATTCAACTGTATGTACAATGTAAAAACAAAGATATTATTTTTTCTTATTTAATATCATTTTAATATAGTAAACCTTGCTATGCTTATTAAACCAAATTAATATTTTGCCTAATGTGTTATTATATTTGACTCAAGAGTGTCTTAAGATGTTGATGATCATGACATTAGATGAACACAAAAGCTTCATGTTTATATTCTGTTGGTTTATTAACTGTAAATGTATTTTCACTAATAATCATCAGTAAATACAGACACTGTGTCTGTTAGTCTGAAGGTAAAGTGATGTAATAGTCACATGACTGAGAGCTCTTACTAGGGATGGGTATCGTTAAGATTTTAACGGTACTACTACTCTTATCGATACTGCTTATCGGTCCGGTACTTTAACGGTTTTCCTATCGGTGCTTTTGGATATATTTTTTATAAAAAATAAGTCCAAAAATAAAGAATTTATGAATAGAATAACACTGTTTTATTTTCTGCCATGTAAAATCAAACCAGCAGTATTAAAAGAAGTGGGTTGGTCCCTCATAGCTGCCTGCAACGATTTTTTTTTATATTTAAATGTGTATTTTAATGGACAGATTTTTATGTTTGTCCTATGTATGCAAGTAAAGCGACAAATTATTAAGCTCTCAGTGTAATCAATAGGCCTATTGTTTGGGTTGATTTATTTATTATTACATAAACGAGTAGAAAATGTGATGTCACATCATTTAATCCAATTGAAATTAGACCCTCGCGAATAGATATAGGTTGCGCGCATGTCTCATCTGTTAGAAGACGCGCGCATGGAGACTTGAGAGCATGACTCTGCTTGAGAGAGACAAGCCGTGCGTTTGTGATGTTAAAACAGCTCATTAATTTAGTTTTCGGGGACGCGCTGTTTTGGTAACGCGAAACGGAGACGGACAAGAGTTTCAAAAGCATTCAAACACAGGCTGCGCGCGCTCGTGAAATTTAAACAGCTTATCTGTTTAGTTTGAGCGACGCCATGTTTGTGTAGGACGCGCTGCGGGGAGCAGTCTGCGCGTGTCGCGTGCTTCTCCAGTACCGAAAGCAGAACCGATAAGGGCGGAGCTTATCGATACTCCGGTCTTTCATAATGTAGCACCGAGTATCTTTTAGTACCGGGTTTCGGTACCCATCCCTAGCTCTTACTGGTCTGTAGTTTGTGAGCGAGGTCTGTCTGCTTCATCTTCTTCAGGACGTTCAGTGTGATCTTCAGAAACATCTCTCTGACTCTGATCTGATCTTCATCATCCTCCTCTTCTCTCTCAGAGCATGATGGGTAATCTGGACTCAGTAGACTCTTGAAGATCTTCAGCTCTTTCTTCATCAGAGAGATGAGTTTGTGCTCAAGCTCCTGAAATCATTGTCCAAACACACAGGGTAATGTCATCTTATAACAGCATTGCTCATTTTAAGTTGCTTAAACCCCATTTCATGAAACCTATAACACATTTAAACACTATTACCACACATCAGCACTACAGGAACAAAATCATATTGTCTGTAATTCATAAAATGCTTTCATATGATTCACAAAGCATCAAATACACATCAGCACTAATAACAGACTGAGATCGATTTAAAAAATCTTGGGGTCATTTTGGAGTCTGACCTTAGTTTCAGCAGTCATGTCAAAGCAATAAGCAAATCAGCCTACTACCATCTCAGAAACATAGCCAGAATCAGATGTTTTGTCTCAAGCCAAGATTTAGAGAAACTAGTCCATGCTTTCATCACCAGCAGGGTGGATTACTGTAATGGACTCCTTACAGGTCTTCCCAAAAAGACCATCAGACAGCTGCAGCTCATACAGAATGCTGCTGCCAGGATTCTGACCAGAACCAAAAAATCTGAGCATATCACTCCAATCCTCAGGTCCTTACACTGGTTACCAGTCACTTTTAGAATCAACTTCAAAGTATTATTAATTATCTATAAATCACTTAATGGTCAAGGACCTAAATACATCTCAGATATGCTCATTGAATATAAACCAAACAGACTTCTCAGATCATCAGGATCAAATCAGTTAGAGATAACAAGGGTTCACTCAAAACAGGGGGAGTCAGCGTTTAGTCATTACGCCACCCGTAGCTGGAATCTGCTTCCAGAAGACATCAGACGTTCACCAACAGTAGCTACTTTTAAATCCAGATTAAAAACACACTTGTTTAGCTGTGCATTCACAACCTGAGCACTGTGCTGGTTTACATCAACTGCACTTTTATTTCTAATTTATTTTTATTTTGCTCTTATTCTTTTTATATATACACTCACATTTTTAATCAATTTTATTGCTGTTTTATTGTTTCTTAAAATCTGAAGTATTTGTGATCTTAAATCATTTGCATTTTAAAGATACGTCTTATTTATTTCTGTCAATCATTTTATGTTAAGCACTTTGAATTGCTCTGTGTATGAAATGTGCTATATAAATAAACTTGCCTTGCCTAAAATCAATATGATCGTGACTTCTTACTACAATGAATCAGTTTGAAACTAGACATCTAAACATGTTGTATAATCATCAGTAATGATAACAGTGATCTGTGTAAAGCTGCAGTACGACTGCCAGTAAAAGAATCCCATGAAACGCCCTTAAACATACAGATTTGTTTTTTGGGCTTGTAAAAACATATACAGACACCCACCTCGAAAACCGAATCTACGTGCTTCCCTTTGAAGGAGTCTGAACCATCTGTTGTGTTTCTGTAATTGAGCAATAGATGAAATATCTGTTTACATCCAGTGAACACATGGATTAATGTGTGTATCTGTCAGTAAAGTGTTCAGTGAATATCTGCAGTAACATCAACAGCACAGACTCAGATCAGAGAATAAAGATGATGAAGTGATTTACTCGTCTAAACCATCAGACTGTTCTCACCTCACATCTGTATCATCACAGTCTCCTGAACTGAAGTTAACTGGATGACCCATTGATTCATCGCTCTTCATGGACACACAGCTGGGTTTAGGAGATTCTCCACGAGTCAAACTAAAACAACATTAAACTGAGTTTACTTCATGTTCAGTGTTATGCATTTTTCAATAAAGCACTTGTATTAATGAGATATTTCACCCAATAATAATACTTTATATAAATGATAAAACATATTTTAATATAATTAATAAAAATATAATTAGTTAATGTGAATAAAATGTACATTTACAAATTTTCTATACATTTTAATTATAATAAAACCACAAATAATAAATTAAACTAAACTGAAACTATTTAAACTAGAGTAAGTTATTAAATAAAAACTCTTTCATCTGTCAGACCAAAACACATCTAACTATAGACAATAACACATTTTAGTTGATTCAAATCTTTCAGTTTTCTCACCTTTTTGTCTCTTTGGAGAGATTCATCATGAACACACAGTGTCAGAACATAAAGAGTTAAACCTGTAAACAAAATACTGATGTGTTATGTGTCATCTCAGAAACACAAACTTCTTTCACATCAGTCCGTCCACAACATTGAGCTGCACATTTGATCTTTAAACAGTGAAACTACATCTCAAAACGTCACTTTAATGTTGTGAGTTTATAAACACACTTCCTGATTACAAAAATAACACAATATCTCCAACACAGTTCTTCAACCAATACACTTAATGTGTGATGTTCAGAGCAAGACAATATTGAATCTACTGAATAAACATTAGACTATTTATACTTACTGTGTTTTTAGCTTGTTTATGTTTTATTTTCTTGAACGAGGCTTTGCTGTAAAATGGCTCCTGCTGTAATAGTTTCACTTTCACCTGCAGCTCTTTACCTGTGGAGGAGGAGGAGCCACCAAACATTATAGGCTTGTTCGACAGGCAGATGACATCACAGTACCGCGAGCGCGCGCCCGGACCGGAGTCCACTAGTTGGTGACCCTGCGCTAAAGGTTCTTCAGGGCCGGCCCAGCCTCTGTTGGTGCCCTAGGCAAGATTTTAGATTGCGCCCCCTATAAAAAATGAACTAACAAAATATCATAAAATGATTTTTTTTATAACATAAATTGTGATTAATAGGAATAAATAGGAAGTAAATAAATAACAACAAATATTAGTTATAAAAAATTCTGATTCAAAAACAATGTTGAAAAAAAAATGATTGTTTATCTAATAAAACGAATATTTCATTATTATTATTTAGATAAAGGTTAATAAGAAAGCTTTGAAAAACATTTTGTCAACCTCTGCGCTATTCCTGTAGGGACACAAATAAAAGTTTATTGTATAGTCTTGGATTTTCTTCAATAAATAGCAAGGGCTATAGTCACAGTGCCAGTAAAACACTTTGCCGTTCACTCAGTTGACAGCAGTCAAGAACAGATGCAGTGTCAGTGTTACCAGTAATGGTTCAAAATAAACGAGTCGCTCCACGCGGGATTCGAGCAGGCGCGCTAACAACGAGGCCACAGGAGATGACTGAGTTATAAGAGCATCTTTTGACTCTTGAAATGAAGTTGACCTGCCCACACTCGCTAGTTTCCGATGCACGTGCATATTTAACGCATTAAGATGATGAATTATAATCGTGTCATGATGCAAGAAGCTTTTGATAAGTCGGGTTTATTTTTGCGCTCTCGTCTGGCGCCCATCCGGTCATTTTGCGCCCTGCAACCGCCTTTGTCCCTATGCCACGGGCCGGCCCTGGGTTCTTCACATGTAGGCAGTCGTGTGACTTCTCTCCAGGAACCTGTCTGAGTGAAACTCTTCACAATATGATACTTATGAAGTTTATTCTCCAGTGAAGGTTTTTCTCCAGTATGGATCATGTGGTGATGCTTAACCGGCTCTAATACTCATATCACACTCACTTATTTCTCTTCATTATGGATTTCATAGCAATTCTTACCATAGACATTCAATAAAAAACATATTCCACATGAAGGCTTTACATTTGCATGGTTTCCTCTGTGTTTATTTAAAAATGTCCTTAATGTTATATAATGTAAATGCATATTATTTAAGTGTCACGGGTAAAAGATGTAGCCTGTCATTTCGCAACTTTAATGATTAAGCCCGTGTTTGTACGTTCGGGATAAATGGGCCAATGGCGCCAACTTTTGGACAGACATAAACATGCAGCACACTTAACTGTGTAGTAATGAGACTAGATTGCTGTTTAAAGTAGTTCATCTTTTATAACTACTGTTGTCTATGCCTATGTAAAGAGTTAATGTATCTGATTATTCATGTAAGCTTATTTTGAATTGTCTTTCAGAACCACACGTAAAAGAAACAAACACATTAAACTCATTGAAAGGAATTCTGGCGTCTGGAGAGTTATGACTTCAGATAGATGTCACACACACAGTTCTGACCGACTGTCTGTCTGGAATTAACTGGAACTAGTGCAAACTAAAACCTCCATTACATCTTACCATTAATACCAGATAAATGGCCTTTCTCCAGAATGTGAGCACATATTGAAGGTCTGGGTGTCACAATGTGATTTGTCTGTACCACATAATAATAATAATAAAGAAAACAATAAATACAAAGAATAAAGATGAGAGTGCTATACATGTTAACACCCCCACTCGCTCTCACATTTGTTATTTTGTCCTTTCATTACAAGTATACAAAATTCATACTCCAAACATAAACATGTTTCATTTCATTAATTTAAGCTTTGTTGCTGGTTTTGTTAATATATCTGCAACCATATCGTCAGTTGAACAGTACTCTAGACTAATCCTGCCCTCATTTATTACAAAACGCTATTTGATGTCCACATCATGGTCTTTGTCTATACAGCGGATATTTGCTAAGGCTTTGGCACCCTGGTTGTCTTCATAGACCTTAGTGTCATACTTCATACCATCAATACTTTGCAACAATTTCTGTAAGTGTAAACATTCTTGTACAGTTGCGTCTAATGCCATATATTCTGCCTCACTAGTAGACAGCGCAACAATTGGTTGCTTTTGGGTTTTCCATAAGACCAATGGACCATTTTTGTTTAGGCTAATGCAATAACCTGTAGTACTGCGTCTATCAGAAGCATCAGCTGCACATTTTGCGTCGCTGTATGCATGTATTGAGTTCTCATTCACACCCTTCCTGTAACACAGTTCTTTGTCATGGGTGTTTTTCAAATATCTTATAACATGCTTGGCAGTCTTCCATTGTTCTACAGTTGGGCGAGCAAAATGTTGTGGCAATTTACTTACAACAAAACGTAGGTCTGGCCTTGTACATGTTGCCAGGTAGAGTAAAACCTAATCCTCCCTGTTCTTTACACCCGTACCTTCCTGTGGTCACAACAGTTGGCAGTTGGAGAAAAATCCACACCACACACCTCTTTCTTGACTGTATCCCTTGGCTACATATCGTGCCTTGTGTCTGTCCGTTCCATCACTATTCCTCTTAACTGCATAGACCCATTTACCCCCCACTACTTCTTTAGCTTCCGGTAGACTCGTCAGGGTAAAGGTCTTATTCTCCTTTAATGATTGTATCTCCTCATCCATTGCTACTACCCACTCATTGGCGTTCATTGATGTTACAGCTTCTTTGTACGTTTGAGGTACATTAAAGCATTAAAGTCTGTAACAATAACCGGTGTTGGTTCCCTCAGCTTCAAATCCACAAACATAATCATCTAAATAACTTGGTCTTTTGCCAGGTTCAGCTTTCTCTTCTTGTGATTGGGCGTTACTCCCTACTGGTTCTTCTACTGTTCTTGAGTTCTTCTCAGATTTACTCCCGGGGTTGTTTGGGATTCTCTAGGGCTATTCCTTACTCCAAAACCATCATCAGTTGGTAACGGATCTGCTTCAGTAATCCTTTTGGTTACGAACTCCAATAGTCTGTGTTTCCTTATTTTCCTACTATTGGGATAGTAGACCATGTAAGCCGGACTATTCTTATCATATCCTACAAAAACTGTCTGTTTGGTGCGATTGTTGAAACATCTGTTTCTCACTACAGCTGCTGTCTGGACTGCGTAGGTCCATAGTGTCTTAGGTAATCCACTCTATTAGCATCCCAGCTAACAATTTTACGTTATAAAAACGTTCCTGTAACGTTTCGATTAAGTTTTAAAAACGTTTATGTTTTAACGTTCTTAGAACGTTCAAAACGTCCAGTTTTTTAGACGTTGTATTAACGTAATTGTTTGGTTATAAGAACGTTATTCAAAACGTTTTTAGAACGGTTCCATTGTGTGTTATATTAATGTTCTAAGAACGTTTTTAAAAACGTTATAAAAACATTCCATTTGCCATTATATGAATGTTCTAAGAACGTTTTCCTAACGTTCACATTAAGTTATAAAAACGTTTATGTTTGAATATTCTTAGAACGTTCAAAACTTCCAGTTTTTTAGACGTCGTATTAACGTTATTGTTCGGTTGAAAGAACGTTATTCAAACGTTCAATTTGCCATCATATTAATGTTCTAAAAACGTTTTCCTAACGTTCACAGTAAGTTATAAAAACAATATGTTTAAACATTCTTAGAACGTTCAAAACTACCAGTTTTTAAACATTGTATTAACGTTATTGTTTGGTTATAAGAAAGTTATTAAAATCTTTTAAGAACGTTCCAGTCCCTGTTATATAAAATGTTCTAAGAACGTTATATAAAACATTAGGAAATTAAAAATACTATTCCGGTTCTTTTGTAGCAACAGCCAACAATACATTGTATGGGTCAAATGTATAGATAGTATGGATACAAAATCAATGAAATGTACAAAGAATCATTTAAATGTATACTTTATATTTTAGTTATATTCAGTTTATTTTATAATTAACTTGCAGATCAAACAGTATTTCCAGTTCACATCAATAAAAACATGAAAAACAAAACAATCAGAAAAAATAACTTTAAGATTTTAAATGGATTGAAATTATTCAAAATATTTAGAACATTCATGAAAAATGTAGACATGGCAATATTTTTTCATGAAAACCGCTTAAACAATTAAATCTTAAAACATAGCCAAAAAATAAAAAAACAAATATTTAAAGATGCAGAGATATATTATACATGACAACTGTTTTAAGGGATGTCACTGTGACTCCATGTCAACTTCAATCACCGGGACATCTGAGTGGACCTAAGCTTCAGAGAATGTCGGGAGATACTGGAACGACAAAAAGACAACAGTATTGTATTTAAAGTGGAAGTTCACCCACAAATCAATTTTGTGCGATTTTTTTACTCACCCAGATGACGTTAAACAGGTTTAGAGAACTTCCGGCGTCTTTAGAGCACAAATTAAGATATTTAGGTGACATCCGAGAGACTTCCAGGCCTCCTCATAGACATCATGGTGTCAGTTTTGGCCAAGGTCCAGGAAAGTACTAAATACATTGTTAAATTGGTCCACCCGTGCATAGTGGCTCAGTTGAATTTTTTTGAAGCGACGAGAACGCTTTATGTTTGAAAAACCATCCAAACTACCGTTTTGTGTCAGTGTCTGACGAATGTCTGTGTATGCCACGCGTTCACGAGAGCACTTCTTCTGAATGAAGAAACACAGAGTTGCGCTTCCGCGTTATGAGTCAGAATGCCCAATAGGGGCAATCCCCATGCGTTGTTCGGCACACAAACCTAATACGCATGCGTCAAAGTGCTCTCATCCAAGAAGAAGATGAAGAAGTGCTCTTGTGAATACACTGAAAAGACAGAGGAGAATGTACTGATTAAAGTCTGTATTTTGGTGTGTTGTTCGCACATAAAGCATTCTCGTCGCTTCAAAAAAATTCAGCTGAGCCACTATGCATGGGTGGACCAATTTAACGATGTCTTTACTACTTTTCTGGACCTTAGCAAAAACTGACACCATGATGTCTATGCGGAGGCCTGGAAATTTCTCGGATGTCACCTAAATATCTTTATTGGTGCTCCGAAGATGCCGGAAGTTGTCTAAACATGTTTAACGTCATGTTCACACAAAGTAGAATTTTGGGTGAACTTCCCCTTTAAGTTGAGGTGATTTAGTATAAAATAACTGGAACGCTGTACTTGCTCATGCAGAAGATCTTATAAAAAAAAGGAGCGAATATTTTTTTTTAATGCTTAAGTATGATGAACTAATGATTAGTCAGAGTTATGGACAGGTGTTCCTTTAAGTTAGTATTTGAAGAGTATGGTTCCAAAATGAGATCACAATAATTCCCAAATAAAGTTATGTTAAAAAAATGTATTGTTCATTCCAATTGAGTGATATCAATCAAATTGCAGCTGGTTTGTTTTGATTTGAGACATACTAACTCAAAAAATATAGCTAACTAACTGTCATGGTTTCACCTCTCCTTGTCAGGTATTTCTTGGTTTAGAGGTGGAATCATACAGAATCCTTTGTTTTCATGTGGGGAGAGATGTTTTTGACCATGTGGCCTTCCATACTCTCCCCGAGTCGCGTCATCGTTCCTACCCTCCTGTTTCCTAGTTTGTGTTAATTAGCTTCCCCTTAGTGTTTGATCTGTGTCACCTGGTCCCTATTTAATTATCCTGTGTTTGCTTCCCTTAAATAGTCCTCATGTTTCATTGTCTTGTGTCGGTCATTGTCTTTACGTGCATGCTATTGTGTAAGTCAATGTATCCTGCAGCTCCTAGTACCTTGCCGTGTCCTCCAAGTTCCTGTTACCCCCGTGTTAGTAAGTCAGTTTAGTGTTTATACCTAGTGTTTGTTTTATTAGTTTAGTCAGTCCGTGTTCTTGTTTTTGTTTATAGTGCCCTACCTTGTTTTCCCCATTGTGGGTTTTGTTTTGGCTTTTTTGTAGTCTTTGTTATTTTGTTAAATAAATTCCTTGTTAACCCCTTCACGTCTGAGTCCTGCCTGCACTTGGGTTCTCCTGCCTTGTCTCATCCCCAGTTCATCCGTGACAGAATGAACCAGCCACACAGAACCCAGCAGGCAGCCAAGGTGAACTGCTTGCGGTCCCGCCAGGCACGCCACCTCTGCGGTATCCGCCAAGGAAACGATGACCTAGATACCTACGTAGGTAGGTTCCTGGATGCCGCAGAGGAGGTGGTCTTTGGGGAGGCGGAACTGGCGGTGTTGTTCAGCCGCGGCCTCAGGGATCCTCTGTCGCCAGCGGAGATGAGGATGCTGAGACCGCTGGACTTCGATATCGTGTGGCGGTATGCCGTGAACAGGTCGGAGTCCAGGGTCCCAGTACAATCCGGTTATCCATCTCCGCTGGTCGCTATCCCGGAGGGTCGTACCCTGCAGGTCGGGGTTATGGCATCACCGTTCCCTCCGCCTCATCCGCAGCAGCTTCACCACCACCGACTGGTCGCCGTGGCAAGCGGGGAAGGGGAACATCTTCGGGGTCATCCTCGGAGGCCTCCAACCCTGAACCAGCTGTGCCCTTCACCTCATTCCTTCAGCCGACCACCAGCCGGGTGGTTCGGCTAAAAAAGAAGAGGCAACGGAGGGCAGCCGGAACCAGGGGGTCCCGGGGTGGTCCCGAGTCCGGTGGTCCCGAGTCCGGTGGTCCCGAGTCTGGTGGGGGGTCAAACCCCATATATTTTTTGGGGGGGCGCCGTGGGGAGGTGACGGTCCGAGCGGCCAGCCCGGCCGCCGATTCCTTCCAGCAACCGGCACCAAAAGCCCGTCCAGCAACCGGCACCGCCGGCAGCAACCGGCCAGGCAACCGCACCAAGCCCGTTCCAGCAAACCAGCACCAGTCCAGCAAACGGCACCAAGCCCGGTCCAGCAACCGGCACCAAGCCCGGCACCCAACCCCGTCAGAAGCGCTGCCAGCCGCCGTCAGAGAGCGCTGCCCAGCCGCCGTCAGAGAGCCGAGCGTGCCCAGCCGCCGTCAGAGAGCGCTGCCCACCCGCCGTCAGAGAGCGCTGCACCGCCGTCAAGGCGCTGCCCACCCCGTCATAGAGCGCTGTCAGAGAGCGCTGCCCAGCCGCCGTCAGAGAGCGCTGCCCAGCCGCCGTCAGAGAGCGCCCAGCCGCTGCCCAGAGAGCGCTGCCCAGCCGCCGTCAGAGAGCGCTGCCCAGCCGCCGTCAGCGCTGCCAGCCGCCGCCGTCAAGTCCGGCTGCCCAGCCGCCGTCAAGCCGGCCCCAGCCGGTGTCCCGTCCGGCCTTCCAGCCGTGTCCGTGGCCTCACCGGTGTCCCCGGTCCTTCAGCCGGTGTCCCGTCCGGCCTTCCAGCCGGTGTCCCGTCCGGCCTTCCAGCCGGTGTCCCGTCCGGCCTTCCAGCCGGTGTCCCGCCCGGCATTCCAGCCGGCCGTCCAGCCCTTGTCCTGCCCGGCATTCAGCCGGCCGGTCCTGGGCATTCCAGCCGGTCCAGCCCAGTAGTCCTGCCGGGGACAAGAACAGTTTTCCCCAGGACTTCCCCTGTCAAGCCTCCTGGGGCTCCGCGCCCTGGCGCGCCCCCAAGGGCTGGAACTTCCCCACCCAGCCCTACCCCTTCTGGACTGCCCCTAATGTACTCTGTTTGCCCCCACCCCCCCTCCCTTGTTTATTATTTTTATTGTCCCACCCTAACCCATTAATTGTTCTGCCTGCCTCCCTTGATCTTGTTCTCCATGTTTTGTTTAGTCTTGTGTCTTTGTCCCAGTCTGCCTTGTCTTGTTCGTGCCTTTGAGGAGCATCAGGTTGCTGCTCCTTAAGGCGGGGGTTCTGTCATGGTTTCACCTCTCCTTGTCAGGGTATTTCTTGGTTTAGAGGTGGAATCATACAGAATCCTTTGTTTTCATGTGGGGAGAGATGTTTTTGACCATGTGGCCTTCCATACTCTCCCCGAGTCGCGTCATCGTTCCTACCCTCCTGTTTCCTAGTTTGTGTTAATTAGCTTCCCCTTAGTGTTTGATCTGTGTCACCTGGTCCCTATTTAATTATCCTGTGTTTGCTTCCCTTAAATAGTCCTCATGTTTCATTGTCTTGTGTCGGTCATTGTCTTTACGTGCATGCTATTGTGTAAGTCAATGTATCCTGCAGCTCCTAGTACCTTGCCGTGTCCTCCAAGTTCCTGTTACCCCCGTGTTAGTAAGTCAGTTTAGTGTTTATACCTAGTGTTTGTTTTATTAGTTTAGTCAGTCCGTGTTTTTGTTTATAGTGCCCTACCTTGTTTTCCCCATTGTGGGTTTGTTTTGTTGGCTTTTTGTAGTCTTTGTTATTTTGTTAAATAAATTCCTTGTTAACCCCTTCACGTCTGAGTCCTGCCTGCACTTGGGTTCTCCTGCCTTGTCTCATCCCCAGTTCATCCGTGACACTAACACAATGAAACATAATACAAAAACATGATTTTTGAAAATTGAAAGCTGAGTTCTCTCATCTGGGAACCAAACACTTAATTTGTATTTACTACTAATATTCTCACACTGAGTATTACTGCATCAGAATAGTCTTGCTATTGTATCGTTTAAAATATTATTTATTTACAAGAGTTTCAAAAAATATTTCTACCTTGCGCAAAATAGTATTTTAAAGAATATATTTTTTAAACATGGCAAATATTGAAAATAATTTAATTTATATATAAAAAATAATTAAAATATAAACCAGCATGCTCTAAAAGGGGGAACAAAATGGTCATACCCAGTCCCGGTCAGACTCCATGAGGGATATAGTTTTGTGAAATTATTTACCACTGTCAAAGAAATGAGAAAAAAACAGACAAATTAATTAATCTTAAAAAAACAAGCCTGATGCGTTATAGGGAATAATATTCTGATAATTTTACAGTTGGTTTGATAACTTTATCTGAAACGGTGACAGAGTTAAATTAATTTAAGTACAGTATATTAAACATAAAAATATGGATTCAGTACCGTATATGAAAACATAACACGCACAAAGACCTAAATGTCTAATGAGTAATGAATATCAAACGTCAAACTAACTTGAACGCTTTGGGGGAAAATGCGCGGCTTGTCCCGCCGGTCATCTAATCTTAGCCCAGTGCCAGGCAACGTCGGTACTGAGGGCCGCGCTAGCAGAGTTTAACTCGATCCAACCTTATCAAACACAAGTCTTGCTATCTGGGTTAATAACGTCAATCCCGAATACACTGATGAGCTTGTTAGGATGTGTTTTATTAAGGTTATAAACTCTGCTGCGGCTCTCCAGGGCCGACGTTGCTCTTAGCCGATTTGGGTTGAATATCAGAAAGTGCTCCAACGAAAAATTTCGATAAATCGAAAGAGTGAACTAAATGGTCCGGAAAAACATCGCCTTAAAAACATTTATCAACGACATTCGACTGTATTCCTTAGTAGTAAATAACGTTAGCCTAGCTAACAGCTCTGTGAATAACGGCCGCAGTTTTCGAGAAAATTCAATCCTACGGTTAACCCAATCATAACCTTAATAAAACAATAGTAACTGCTGCAAAACTAAGATAATCAACATTGTTATTAATGTATTTTTCATAGAATCAGCAAATTTCTCTATGCTTACCTGAAAGTCGAAGTAGCTCTGAACCAGTCGTCCGTCCGTTAGTCCCGCTGTTTGAATACGCACGTGGCGTGCTCTCTAAAACCACGCCCATACTATTACGGTCATCAGCATCGTAAATCCTTGAAAGTTTTTCATATGTATTTATATATTTTTAAATTAATGTACATTTATAATACTATTTTTGGTATTATACTACCTTTGCATCAAATTACAAAAAAAAAACTAGTTAATGCTAATGTGGGGGTGTTTCTAATGCAGCTTCTGTAAATTGATATCGTTCTCTCTGCTGACTGCTTTTTTTCCTATTTTGTGGCTATTTTTGGCTATTTGAGCAAATGGGAATGAAAAATATATTTGTGGTACTCCCCATTCACTACAACTTCCGCTGCTGAGAAATGTTGTGGAGTTTGAATAAGTAGTTTTGAGAAATGTATTTCGGATCTGAAATATGAGCAAGCGACTGAGGGAAAAAATCTCCTGACAGATTCGCTTAATAGGACTAGTTGTTATAATCGCACTATTACAGCACAGTTGAATTGCCCAATAAGACATTCCCCATGCCTTATACAGGGGGAAGCAGTCAAGAATAGGAAGGATGTCTGAGGTTGCAATGGTTCGTCGGTAGGCATCCTCTGTGTTTGGGCATAAATGATTATAATACATAGCATACTTACCTTTCCTTGCCATTATCAGAGAGACATCTCATGAGTTGTGTGTCCCAATTTCATCACAATACCATGCCTTTTGGTGAGATGCTGCTGATAGTGCCCTTTGTATGGTTCCCATCAATGCGACACATCGTCAGTTGTGCACCTCAGCCTCATTGGGTGTTTCAGCCCTTTATCACTAGACACCCTCAGCCAAGGTAGGCCCACCGCAGATTAATCAGACCTGTGTGTCGCATTGTTAAAAGGTCATCTGGCAGAAGCAGTGGGCAGCTATCACAGCAGCTCAAGGCACCACAGTCGTTACCTGCCGGCCCTGAGAAATCGAACCGGCAACCTTCTGGTCACGATTCCGACTCTCTAACCATTAGGCCATGACTACCCAAACCGTTAATGCGGCTCTCAGTCCCCCCACAGTCCTGTATGGCATACCATTACAACACATTACCAAAATCAACGCAACCATATGCACCAACCCATTGGCTAAGGCTGTTATAGCCCCACTGGCTCCGTTATTGTTAGCTCAGAGCCCCTGTCCCATATGGCATCACAAAACAACACTATTTTATTACGTGGTCACTTGGCAGCCCATATTCCGTCATTCTGTTTCAACCACAGCCAGTGGCTTCTACTCTCAACGACAGTGGCAAGTTCTTTGACTATTGTTCGTTTGGTCTGTCCTCTGATCCCCACTTTCTTAAGCAGCCTTATAGTGGAATTGGAAACACAGCCCCTGCAGCCCACTTCCACCAGAAACACTTTCGATGTCCATCTCCGAACTTCAGCCTCCACTGACAAGTTGGCATTACCGTAGATTCTTTCTTTCAAATGCTTTGTTAATGACCTCATCCCAAGGTACAGCCAACTCAACTATGAGGAATGTCCTACTGGCGCTGGACCACAGAACCATGTCCAGCTGATTGATGGCACGCATTGCTAATGTTTTTTTAATGTCCCCCTAACAATGCAATTATACCTTTTGTAATGCTTAACCCACCCGGCAAAAAGTCGTTTGAAAAGACGTCTGGGTGTTGGGTGGGAAGTTTTTAGAACATTACATTAAAAAACTCAATGGTAACGTTTTCAATGCTAATGTTTTAAGAACGTCCTGCTAACATGCATTCATAACGTTTGTGATGCTAACGTTTTTAAAACGTTTCTCTAACAACGGAATGGAAATGTTTTTAATGCCAATGTTTTTAGAATGTTACATTAACAACGCAATGGTAATGTTTTTCATGCTATCTTTTTAGAACGTTCCTTGAACATCGCAATTTTACGTTTGTAATGCTAACGTTTTAAGAACATTACATTAACAACGCAATGGTAACGTTTCAAAGCAAATGTTTTTAGAACGTTCCGCTAACATGCATTATAACGTTTGTAATGCTAACGTTTAAGAACATTTCATTACCAACGCAAAGGTAACGTTTTCAATGCAAATGTTTTTAAACGTTCCGCTAACAATACAATTATAACGTTTGTAATGCTAACGTTTTAAGAACATTACATTGCACGCAATGGTAACGTTTTCGATGCTAATGTTTATAGAACGTTCCGCTAACAATGCAATTATAACGTTTGTAATGCTAACATTTTAAGAACATTACATTAAGCAAAGGTAACGTTTTTCAATGCAAATGTTTTTAAAACGTTCCGCTAACAATGCAATTATAACGTTTGTAATGCAATAAACAACTACAAAAGTCACAAAAACACGTTTAATAAAATAACGTTTAACTTTTTTCAACAAACGTTTTTTGGTTTCAATGCAATTACAAGGTTTTTCAAATGTTTCTTTTTAAGAACATTTCATTACAACGCAAAGGTAACGTTTTCAAAGCAATGTTTTAGAACGTTCCGCTAACAATGGTATTGTAACGTTTGTAATGTTAACGTTTCAAGAACATTACATTACCTACGCAAAGGTAACGTTTTCAATGCTACTTTTTAGAACGTTTTGCTAACAATGCAACTATAACGTTTTTAATGCTAATGTTTTAAGAATGTTACATTAACAACGCAGTAGTAACGTTTTAATGCTAATGGTTTTAGAACGTCCGCTAACAATGCAATTATAACGTTGTAATGCTAACGTTTTAAGAACATTACATTACCAACGCAAGGTAACGTTTTCAATGCTAATGTATTTAGAACGTTTGCTAACAATGCAACTATAACGTTTTAAATGCTTACGTTTTAAGAACGTTACATTAACAACGCAATAGTAACGTTTTCAATGCTTATGTTTTTTGAACGTTCCACCAACAATGCAATAATAACGTTTGTAATGGTAACCATTTTAGAACGTTTATAAATTGCAGATAACGTTAACAAAACGTTCTACAAACGTTATTGCAAGAACGTTTTTGAAAACTTTGAGAGAACCTTCAGAGAACGTTAGCCAAAGTTACGGGAACGTTCCCTGTTAGCTGGGATGTACCAGGCCATGTCAAATAAGGTTCGTGGCAGATTTCACACCGTGGCAGAAGGTTTCCTCCTCCACACTTATATCCATTCCATCAACAACCTTTTCTGATTTCTTTATATCACCATAATTGCAATGACCCAATATCTCATGCCATGCTTGTAAGTCATAACATTTCTTACATTGGTCAACACTTTCATTCCCTGTGCAAATAGTATAGTTTATTGTGCACGTGTATGGGGAATTTGGTACCATCTCTATGTATCAGAACGTTCTTTCCTTCTTCGAACATCACCGTTGCTCTGTTCTCGGTAGCTGCTTCCACAGAAAAGATGTCCTGTGGATATGTTGGGATGTACAGCGCATTTCTTAGCACTGCTTTAGAACGTCGTCCTCTGCTGTCAATCAAACATACTACTGAGTTCATCACTCAGCCACTCACCTGCAAAATTTGCAACGCTGCTCGTCCGCCGTCCGCTGCCTCTCGCATGGCTAGCGACAATCTCTTGTCATCCAGGAACTGTATCAGCTCTGCATAAGCTTTCGGCATTTTCCATTGTATCGTCTTCATTATCATCAGAAGGCTCATTTATAATTGTCTCTTTTAGTCCTTGTAAACAAAGGTGGCCCAAGAATTTCGTCTCCCATGTCTCAGACTTCTTTTTCATCTCCATCAAAGATGAGTCTTGACCAGCGGCTCGTTGTTACCGCTACTTTTTCCCTTCTACTCATGGTTTTGGTAGGTCTTGTGTCTTACTTAACTCGGGTAAAAAGCGTCTGCCAAATGCCTAAATGGGTACTCGCAGTATCGTTTGCGACTTTTACCCAGCATCTTGACACGCAAAACTATATTATTCCACTGGTAGTCCCCGGGAGTTCTGGGCTTTCATTGGGCCCATAACCTGTTAGCAGAGTTCTCAAATAATACTCAACATACGTTGTATCGTATACCAGTAACCGGTCCGTGCAACTGGCTTGCTTTTTATTGTTTAAACAACATATACACGTGTTCATCATCAGTCACTGATTTGATCAAAAATGTTCTGAGTGCATCTGACATGATTGTTTTGTTTATACCATAAACATATATCTGCTATCTTAAACTAACAGATCCACACACCTACATCAATGCCAGTCTGTTTGTAACTATATTAACACTACAGTCTAAAACAATCATTCATTCGATATGTTTTTAAATGATTCTTGTCTTGATATTCAAAATATTCGCATAAAACTCATTTTTGACATTGTTTTTTTATATTTAATTCCATTTCTGGTCAAGTTTATTTTAATTCTACTTTACTATGAAAGTATATGTCTTTGCTGAAATGTTCACGTGCTAAAGTGCTAATGCAGTGTAATATTGAGCTGGTAATGATGATAGACCAGCAACCAGCTTACAAAACAAATTACTAACTGGTAGCATTCCTCTATATTTTACTTTCTTTTTCTCATCCCATTTTTCATTTTACGATACTGAGCCCCTGATGGCTTTGACCTTTTCATGATGATTATTTTAACACGTTTTTAATCCAGGTAAGCAGCGCTCGCGGAGCTCCCTACTGGCGACATGCTAGTTTGCATATGCCTAGAAACGGTGCTAGGTGTGGGTATTAAAATCTTCCCGTTAGATTATGACTCCCCAGTTACTTACACTGGACTCAGCAACATCCGCTTTAGAAATGTGAATTTTTTATGGTTATGGCAAAGAATTCGTCCAATGTAAACGCTGCGTAAAGTGTTTTTATCAATTTAAAGCTCTTGGCCATCTACATAGGCCTACATAAGACGATATATCAAATGTGCCTGCTGGCTGGAGTTTAATGTCATCATCCTAGTACAGGTCACTGTCCAACTTCTTATGGTGAGAAAGTTGTCTTTTACGGTCTAAACTCATGCCGGTGCGGCCACTGTGAAATCATTTAGACACTGCTCTTTGACATTACGCTGTTTTAAATTACATAAAAGTATTATAATGTCAGTTTAAAAGCTTCTAAGCTAAC